>VXAZ01001300.1:547158-724549 GCA_013399875.1 Gymnorhina tibicen
CCCCCCGATGTTTAGAGATTTAACCCTGGAGAGGAGCTAGAATTTGTGATAACCACATCTTTAAAGGAATGGTACCAGGCAGTCTGGCTGCACAATTGGAAGGGGTGTCAGCCAGCAATAGTTTTACTATAGCTCCAAGCAATGGTTTCCTTATCAGTCTTCAAAACATTAAAAAGTCTTTTCTTCTACTAGATAATCCTTTATCATGCCTCTGTAGCTCCACTTAGCCTACACTGGCAGATTCAGTGTGTTTTGACAGTTCTGACCTGATGAAAAAGCCTGTGCTATGTTTGTAATTGATTGTACCCATAAATGACTCACGGACTCTATTTTGTTTCTGTTGTTCACTGTGTCACTTGAGCTTTTTGTTTGTGTTTCTCTGGTTCGATTTGTCCACAGTGAGAAGAGCTTTGCAGAAACAAGTTTAGATTCTCATTCACAAGGTTGTGTTGGGCTGCCTCTGGGAAGAGGGCAGGAAGGAGAGACAGTCATCAGTGTTTTCTGAGCACAGAGCAAGAGTGAAATGCTGGCTGCTGTATGCTGGGGGGGATGCACAGGCTGCCTAGAGATTTGGATCACACCAGTTGGTTAATAAGCACCCCTTCCTTCAGACTTTGCTGTCACTGCTTTTGATCAGTTTTAAGTCCTCATCCTAGTAATGGTTAACTTTTGCTTTCCCATATGACTGGTACAGGGGCATCTACCAAACCACATGTGGGTTAAATTTCTAAATGGCAGCACTAGATGTGCCTACACAACTAATTTTAGCACTCATTTGGCTAGAACAGTAGGGATCTTGCCTGTATTGCGGCATGGATATTATATAATTGAGTTAGTTGTGTGTTTGCCAAGTTTTCCAAACACCAATTTTTTCCCTGAATCCTCCCAATATCTTATGAAGGGTGTTTTAAATGCCAGGTTTCTGAAAGCTGATTATTTAATGGTGTTTTATTCAAAACAGCATTTGGGTGTTTAACTTCCTAAGTTGCCCTCAGAAATCAGAGTTTTATGTTTTGAGTCCTAAACCTGAAGTTTTAGAGTTTGTGGCCGTGATTACTTTTATAAGCTCAGAAGACTCATTATTGTGCATGTATTCTGCTATATTGTGACTTTTTTTCACCTTTGCATGGTGAAGTGCTGAAGTTAAAGGCAAAGGCTTATGCTCCTGATTCTTCAGAGACCCAAAAGTCTTTTTTTTTTCCTTGTCTTTTTTTGTTGGTTGGTTGGTTGGTTTTTTCTTTTGACCGCTGATGCTTTATGGCAGCTTACCCTTGCACACCATCTCTTCAGGTCTGGAAAGTGTGAGTCACCCATTTAATACAGAATTTACGAGGCTAGAAAACAGTTCTTTAAAAAATCATTAGAAAATGAAAATTTTCCAGACTACCACAGTCTGTTAGACAAGTCATTTAAAGTAATAAATAGATGAAACCTGTTCTCACAAGCTGAATTGTAAGAGAAATTTAGCTGATATATATAACAGTGAAAGTGACACTGGAACACACATTACTTCGATTGCAAAAGGATGAAAAGTTACAATAAATCTCCCTGTGTATGCCTTTTCTTTTCCCTTTAAACATTCTAATGTCATTGTTGTCAGGTTTCTATATTCAGAGTCTATCTCCTTTCAGTAATCTCGGGCTCGCCTGCTCTCCAAGGGACACAATTATGTTAGTTCCAAATAAGGGCTCTTTGATCTCTTTTTATTCCTCCTTTGTTTCTGCACAATGAAAGTGAGAGGAACTCAATTAAAGTGACTTAGTCTGGTCTCTTGACAGAAATTGTTACAAGTAAAGGGTTTGATTCTCCCCTCAGTTAAACTGGTGTTTTGCCAGTGTAGCTACATTGACACTATCAGAGCTGCATTGATGGAAAGCTGCTGCAATGGAAGAAAGGATCAATCCTCAAGTTTCTCCAAATAGGCCATTTGAAGGAACTACCACTTTCTTTTTCTCAGCTGAATTGAAAGCAATTTAATTGGCTTTCAAAGCAGGCTGTTCAGTGAAAGAAGCCCAAACTGAAGGTGACCATGATGGCAACACGAAGGAGACACACGTCTTGTGATGAAACTTTGTTTTATATTAAAGTCTGGTAATCCTTTAAAAGCAAATTTTAAGAATTATGTGCCCATGTCTGTCACTGTTGTCAGACTTTAAAGGAGGAGTGTTACTCAGTATTTTTTCAGAGTAAACTCATGTCTTAAACTCCCTTACGGCACACCATGTTTATAATTTCTTTTTTTTGAGAAAGGCATAAATTTCAGGTAGAATGCACTCAGCTTTTGCTTTCAGTCCAAATAATATTTGCCATCCTCAATATATGTTTTAGGTCTTAAGTCAGTTCGTCTCTTGAAAGATCCAGAGATTTGCTAGAGCCTGAAGGGATTAGGGACACTTGGTAATTGCTGCAAAATGAGATTTTTCTCTTGATAAAATGGAAACCTTAAACATTACTATATGTGTTGCTGTTCAGAAAGCAAGTTCAGGACAGAGACAATTGTTGGAAACTTGAAATATTCCATTGAAAACAGGATACGTGGCTCTTTGCCCTTTGTGAAATATGGTCATCAGCGTTTCGTGTAACTCTGGGGGTTTTTTTGCATAATATTTGGCTTTCTTTATATTTGGATAAATCATCATGGTTAAAAGACCTGTGTTTATACCACAACAGATGTTGAATACTACTTCTTCTTTTCTGCTTTTATTTTGAGCCATTGTTTCCTAAATAAATCCTGTGAAGGGTTTTTGTCATTTGGTGGAGTTATTCCATGCTCAGTTGTGCACCAGCCTTATTCATCCTCTAACGCTGTTGTGAAGTTTGTGGTCCTTGGGTCCGCCAGCTTGTTAGAGGACCCTTTTCAGGCTTTATTTGAGAAACCATCTGATTTGGATTCCTTTTCACTTTTGTCAGGATCCACTTATTCCCAGCGCACAAGCTGTTTAAAGCTGGTTTTCCCATTAGCCCTCAGAGGTATGAGAAATGGAGTACATATAGTTGGGTTAGTTACTGTCTCTGAAGTCACTCTTCTCCTCTGCACCTATTTTCCACTCCTGGCTTAACCCTTTTCTCAGCAAATCTTGTCCAACTGGAAAGTCCCATTACGCTGCTTTGTCAGGCTGCCTGTCTTGCTAGGAGTAAGGGCATGTTTTCTGACACAGAATATTGAGGTAGTAGTGGAGATGGCTGTCAGAAGAAGGTCTCAGAAACATAAACTTTGTTTTTCTGAAATAATTCTTTGCTGCTTCTCATGCTTCTAAGCAAAAAGGATGGAAACAAAGGCAATATGTTTGTTACCCAGAAGATGGCAATTACAGGCAAGCCAGAGATGAAGGACAAGCAGAGAATGCAAGCGTGGGAGGTATCGCTTTGTTCTCCAGTGTCATAGACAATTTGGACTTGTCTAGAATGGATCTAATGATCTCCAGGATATTTGATCAATTCTTATTTAAGCAAATTCTCTCCTTGAATTTAGAGGTGATTCAGTGATTAGGGAATGCTTTAGACATCTCTATTTCCTTTGTACTTTTTTCACTGCATGAAATTTTTTAATGCCAAAGAAGAATGATGGTCTGCTGAGAGATGTTATTTAGACAATAAAATAGGCAGACAGCAAAATCTGAAGTCTTCCAAAAGGTATTTTACAATGATGATCCACTGCTGGATCTGGCTGCTGTTTCATGCTGTACCTCATGCTCAGGGGAAAAAGAAACTAAAGAAAACCTAGGATGCAAGAATTCATGAAAAAAAAATTGTACATAGGAAAACCTGACTGCCATGTAACAAGACTATTACATTTTGAATATATGGAAAAAATAGAAACAAATCAGTCAGTGATATTTTTCCTATCCATAGCTGAAGAAGAGTAGACCAGTCAATGAAATTCAAGGGCAGGAAATCTTACAGTGGAAAGAAATTCAAGGAGTGTTGGTGTCTTATATGGCTTATCTGCATTCAGAGCATCCTATATGAAAATATACCTGTGACTGAAATAAAGGTTAGAGAGCAGAGCTATTTCTAAGATTTTTGATTAATACTACTTAATTAAAAAATATCGTCACTCATAATTTGAATATTTGGGGAGATGGGGGAACTTTACTGAACTCTTGTCAGTTCTCTTGCTGGATTTTCCTGTCCAGATTTCAGCACACTTAGGGCCAGGGCACATGAGTCCCATCTTTGAGAAACGGTCTTAGGAGCTAGACTTTCATCATCTCAACTAAGAATTTGTACCTCTGTTTGGGCTGTGCTGATGCTTTCAGTGTGCTCACCACTCAGAGACATTCAAACTTCCATTTTCGTTTTACACAAAGCGAAAGAATATTTTTTTCTCCCCACTTTTGGAAATAACACTTTTAAATCCTCTTTTTCTATGACAAATACTTTTATAGAGAGTGAAAATCTTTTAATGTCAGTCTTTCAGGTGACCTGCATACTGAACTTTGACTATCTAATTCATTTGCTTGTTAGTAAAATCCAGATGAGTTTTGGATTCCATAATCCTGCATTTTCAGTAGGGCAGGAAAGTCACTTGATTGCCAAGATCTGAATCTGATGATATGTAACACTGGAGTGAAAGACGTGTGCTGTAGAAGCGTTGCTCTGTGCTAATTCTGCTTCACTGATTTCAATGGAAAATACCATCCTAAAAATGATGATGAGGAAAAAGATGAGTTATTACTCAGTTCTGCATATGTTCTTCCATATGCTCTCAAGATGCAGTTAGGTTGAGGTGAAGCCAAGGCATCATTTTGTATCCCTCTGATTCTGCTTCTACCCATTCACCTGAGCAGGGTGGGGATTTGCTCTGTCCTTTCTCTTTATCTGCTATGCACAGTGTAGGTGCTGCTACAGGAAAAACACAAATCTTTTTAGTCATGTGCAGCCTCCCATGTATTTGGGCCTTACTGTACTACAGTTTTATCCCCTCCACACATACCTTTGGTTTTATCAGGCTCTCGAGAGGAGGTTTATCTTAAGCTTGGTGTGAAGTGGAGGTCTAAATGCTGAGCTGTCTCTAAATCAATTCACTCTTCCCTGGTAGGAAGAGTGCTATTCATGCCTGGAGTGGAGATAGCAGTCTTTTCAATATTAGTTAAATGTTTTATCCTTATTTATCTTATTTTAATTCAACTGTTCTGAAGTACTTTTCAAAGTAATCAGGTATGACAGTGCTGGGGTTAATTAACAATTGGTGTGCTGCCAGCAGCTTCCCCATGATGGTATTGATGATGATACTGATCTTATCTGATATGCTTTGCTAGGAAAAAACCATCGAGAAAGAAGCAAAGACATTATGATATGAATATATAAGGACAGTAGGTGTCCTTCCTGCCGTTTTATGGATGTGTCTGAGGGATTTCCTTTGTGAGAGAACAGAAGTGCAGCCTCACCCTTATCTGTATTACACCACAAAAATCTATCTTCAAATGACATCAAACACTTAAAACCACAAAGCAAAGAAGTCTAAAGCAGAGTCTGAAAACTCATCTTGCTGATGGTGCCGAAGTAGTATCATCCGTGTGATTTTGAAGGTCAGTTGATATGTGTAGACATGAGAAGTTCCTATCCATGGGCTATGAACTTGCCATGTTTTAAGTTTCCAAGTGTCAGCTCCACACGTATACAAACATTGAGACATGCCAAGACCTTTGTTTTATGAATCTGGGAATTTTGCAATGTCTGTTTGAGGTGCAGCTGTCTGAGAGGCACTTCTTGCTTTTGCAGTGTAAGGCTTGGTTTGTTTTTGATTGCCTGACACAAATGAAATAGAAAATACAATGCAAATAAATCCTCTAATTTAAAAATGAACAGAGAAGCAGTCTCACAGAAATACATCACTGTGATAAATGCTTGTCATGCCTTTGGGAGAGACAGGAAAAACTGAAATCCCACAGGTGATATTGGAAGAAACCAGATGGCCTGGTTAAGACCATGCTTTTAAAACCAGTGGTGATTAGATTTGCCAAAAGCAAATCGTAAACTCATGTTTCTTTACCAGTGCTCAAAGTCCTTCTCCAATATTGACCAGCTGTGTATGAGGCAAACAGTCTGAAAATCCACACATTTTTACACAGTCTGTAAGAACTGATGGGTTTTCACGTAGTCATCAATCAAATTTATGTACTGGGCTCTCTGTGTTTTTAGACCCAGGTAAAGGAGGAGTCCCTCCAGACTACTGGAGCATTTGTCACTTGGCAGAACTATGAGGATGAAAAGTCAGTGTAAAAAGGCAGGTGAATACACAAGGTGTTAACCTGGCAAAAGTTATCATAATTTTCAGGTTCTGACTAGTGATTATTCTTTGAGAACATGGCAAGAATTAGAGTCAATCTGATTTTGTTCCTTAAGACTGCAGCAAAATGAGTTTTACTCTCCAAAGGGCTTGCAGTTTGGAAAGTAAATAACTTACTTTGAGGTACCTTTTAATTTTAATTTTTTTTTTCTTTTTAACTCCAGCCACGTAACTGAGAAGTGTCAGTTGAGTTAGATGATGATGAAAATGGATAATAAAGACTTCATTTAAAAAGTAAGGCAAAAAAATTTTGGGAGCTCTGGTATCTCTGCAAATACTCTCTTTAAATCTGCCAAAACCCATTCTGTGTTGTTCCTCTCACTTTGCAAGATACAGTGAAAATCTTGCAGATAAGGATTCCAAATTTCTCATAGTGAGATGACTTCTTAAACTGACAGTGATGCTGGGGAAGCAGTTGGACTGAATGCCTCTACCAACCTACTGGTTCCTGCAATCCAATCCTGTGAGACCACTTTATAGAGAATTAGTCCTGGTTCCCTTTCTTCCAGCCGGGACTTGTTCTTTCTCTGTGCTGAGTTGGTGTTGCTCAGGTACTACTCAGATATTGTGCAAATTTTTGGTGTGCTCCAAGGTGTGGGTAGGTCTTGAGTTGGCTGATTGGTGTGTGAGGCTCATCCCACTTCATGGATTAGCATTGCATAGAGCAGCCACTTCAGGCAGGAGTGCTGTGTACAGTGTAATTGGTCTTTGAGAGAATATTATCAAGATATTTAATGCACCCAATTAAAAATAGGAAAATAGAAAGTATTTTTAAGAGGTATAGAATTACCTTCAAATCATTGTAATTATGTTTTTTTCTTACTATATAAGTGATAATGTCTGACCACAGGTCAATGCCTCTGTTCTATTCCTAGTGATTTTGTTGTCAGCAGTGATCCAGGCAGCTGATGATCTCTGTTAGGAAGTTCTTCGATGTCACAGAAGTCTTCACCCCTGTGCTCTTTGTTTAAAAAAAAAAAAAATCATATCTGGTGGCGGTTTGTGCCTCAGTATTTCCATGTGTACCTGCCTGCATATTTGGGGAGAGTGTGACCTTCCAGAGCTCCGTGGGTCATGTTGTTACTTTGTAGAAATCAGATTTTTCCAGTTTGTGTTTCTGTGTGCATAAGCAAAGACTTTCATATTTGTTTGAGCAGAGGATCATTAAGAAAAAGAGGCTGGTTTATATGCAGGTATCTCCTTTGGTAGGCATTGGTGTTACTATTCATGCTAACATCATTTTTGTCCTCCTGAACAGCTCTGTAAGCTTTGAGTTTTTAGAGAGCTGTGGTGCACTTGAATTTTGCTGTGATTTTGTTGTGGCAAACTAACCAAATAATCCAACTTCTTTGGAGCCAACCAAGCATTTCTCTTTGGAGTTGCAAAACTCTGTTGCAAGAACGGTAAAGAAGGAATTTGTTTGACAGTTTCTTGTTATAAGGTATTTTGTTTCTTGGGCATATTTTCAAGAAAATGGACAAAACAGTGGTTTCTCTGAATGCTTAGTCTAGAGAACAAGTGATAAACAGACTAAATAAAACATATCTTGAATTCACTTATGGAAAGTTTTGGTAGTAGCTTGCTGTATGATTTCTTGGACTCTAAATTTCTTGGAAGCCATTGCACCAAGGATTTTGTTATTTCCAGGTTCCAGTCATGCAAAGACTCAGAGTGCTGTAGGGCAATTTGATATATTGATGACTTTGGTCCCAACATGTACTAGGGGAGGAAAAGAGGAGAGATGAGCAACACAGAATTGAATTAGATTTGAGTCATATTTTTATTATCTTATTTGCACTGATTTGTTTTGTGGTATTGGTTTAGACCATCTGCATTCGGGTGGAACAAGCTGCATAAAACAAACAAAATCTTGACAATAAGATATATGGTATACATAGTTTTAGAAATTTAGTTTCAAATAAATGTACTTCAGCTTTAAAGGAACCTTTCCTTTTAAAATATCCTTTCCTCTAATTTTCTTGAAGTGTAATAAAACGAGCTCACTTTTGCTCAAACATACGGTACTTTATCAAACTTGTATATAAATTACTTGATTCTTCATACTGCTGATATTCTTACAATTGTTTTAATAGACCATAAAAATGGTAATACTGTGGTAAACCATTAAATGCTTTAGCCCAGCAGTATTCCTAGTTTAATAGTTTTACTCATTTAACACTTACGATTTGTAACCGAGTAAATCTAATTTTAAAGTAGGTTGAGGAAGTTAAACCACCTCTGGGGGATAAATCTACACTCCCTTACCTGGAGGGCAATACTAATTGCTATCCAGACCCAGAACAGGCTCAAATGAAGTCAAGCTCCAAGGATTACTAATGAGTGAGGCTTTCATTGTATGAGCTAAAAGTCTTTGAATGCTATTTTTTACTTGAGAAGCTGGCTGAACAAAAGTCTGAGAAAATCCATGCAATCAGTAAGACTGCTGGTGCTTTTAAGCATTAGTAATTATCAGCCTTCCTCCTTGGGATCTTAATGATAGTGGTTTGACCTTACCCCAGTATCTCTAGCTAAATGTATAACTTAGCCATCAGTTTGCTTTAAATCAAGCACTAAATCTGTCTGAGTGCCATTTCATATGGGTATTAAAAAAGCATCAGGGTCTACTCGGCTTCTTTTGTCAGCTAAATCTCAGACAATTGTATGAATAAATTAATGGATGAAACTGACCTTTTAAAAATTATTGTGTAAGTTCTGTGTCGGTGTAAATGAGGAGCACATCTCAGTATTTATTTCAGCGCAGGGGAGGTATTTGCAGGCACTACTATTAAGCTGCATAAGCATATCAGTGGTAAGATGAGAGAGTTGTTTTCTGCAGAGATCTTTAGCCTTTCTATCAGTTTTCCACCTTACTCATAAATCTTGATTGAGCTCTTTTCTGAGGTTGTCCTGTTATTTTTCCTCCTTCCCTCTCTTTCCCTTTGTCCTGCTGATATAGGGCAATGGAAACATCAGGATTTGTTTAAAACACTAGCGAGCTACATTTAGGCCTTTTCAAAACAAAGTGTGAAAGTGTTTGCAGTGATTAGCTAGACAAACGTTAACATGAATAAATTGTAATGTAAAACACTTTGAGGGCATAAAAGAATGGGAGGGAAAAAGATTAGGTCTCTGTTCCCTCATTTAAATCCTGTTTGAGCTCAGAGGGTTTAACAGGTGTACCTAAGCGGTGCCTCAGAGAGTGAGACTGGGACTTACGAGGTGCAAATACCTTCATCTGACTTTCTTCTGCTGCTGAATTTTGCCCCCAATGGCCAACCTTAGTAAAATCCAGCTATTTTCTTTGAATAATGAAGCTGTGGAAAATCCAGCAGGTACGTGGAAATCAGAAGTAGGAACAGGCCCTAGAGGATTTTTAACCTAAATAGAAGAGGCTGTATCACCGGCTCTGAAAGCTGTTACTGTTTCACTATTCTTTCTTTTTTGCCTCTGGGATATTCCTGAAATGTGTGCATCTTCTGTTTTATGAGATGTACTTGCCTTCCTTAGATGTAGAGAGAAACAGGAGGAGGTGGACGATGGCATGGCCTCCAGCACTTTGTTTATGAGAACATCCTTCCAGCAATTTTATGTCTGCATGAGGCAGAAGAACCGTTTCCAATGTGCCCTTGAGCTGTGGATCAAGCATTTTACTTCTTACTCTTTTCTGCTTTAAAACTTGATATTTCTTTCCCAAAGTCTTTAGATGGATGAGGTTTTTGTTATTTGCAGTGGCTGAAGCACTTTCAGCTCCCTTTCTTTTCCCCAGCCCCGTTTCCCAGCTGATTGAGCTCGCATCGTGCATTTCTCTCCCTGTAAAACAGCTCTCCTGGGAGCAGGCCTGGCATGCTGTCTCTGCTTCAGAATACCTGTAGGACAGTGTTATGGTGCAATCATCGCCTCAAACTTTTTATTACAGCTTAGGCTCATGAAATGGAGCTGTTTGGTCTATTAGCCAGGATTGTGTTCCCAGGCTGCGTTCAGCAGGCTTGGAGAAATGAGCTGACCACTGGCTGGCTCCCTCCTGGGAGAAAAGCTGTATTTACTTGCTCATTCTCCAGTCCTCCCGCTGCTAATGCTTGAAAAACCCTCAGGTTCTCCCCCAAAAGACTCCAACAAACCAACAACAAAACCCAGCCTAACTCCTAGAATTGTTTATTTCTTTTTCCACGCCAAGTGAAAGTTACCTAACAAGCAATCACGACTCCAGGGATCGTTTAGTCCTAAGGAATGTGCAGGGCACCTTGGGCTCGCAGACCCACGGCTGGGGCACCTCCAGGGTGACAGCACTGCTTGCATGCAGATCTCTAACTTTCTGGCTTTACATCCAAAGTACCACAGACTAAAGCGGTATTTGCTCATGGAAATTAAACATAGTCCTTTGCAAAGCTGACACAATTATGTATGAATAAAAGTAGATTTTTTCTTAGTAGATTTATGTCCTCTCTACATGGCGAGGGGATTTTCTGAGTCCCATCCTCTGAGGAGCTGCAGGTGCTGCTCTGCTGTAGCTGTTGATACTGGGTTTAATTCATATAACAAGGAAAAGAAAAACCTGTTGCTCAAACAGCAATGTGTCATTGTCTGGCAATGCTGGTTCCTGCACAGCTATGTCTATATAGAAAACAGCCTTGTTTATCCTATTGCTAATTTACAGAAATAAATTTCTTTCTCCATTGAGCGTTGAGATACACATGTGCAATTCACTAGTTGTAACTTGTGTTATTAGCTCTTATCCCTCCACAACAATTTACCAAAATAATTGCCTCAGCCACAATGACCTTGTTATGTGATGTTTCTGAGTAAGATGTGCAACAATTTATTTCTTACTGGAGCTTTCTTGTTTAAATTAGCATAATTTCTTCTTAAAAACAAACAGATCCGACTCCTCCATTGAGTAGAAGTGCAGAGGGAAATTGTTTATGCTGTTTTTACTTTGTTGTTCTTTTGGGCTGAGTTTTTATTGTCTTGTGGAAGAGAACTAATGACAGATTAGGAAGTAAACAGCTGCTTTCCTGGAGCCATGTGTCAGCATGTAGGTTGCTTCTGCTAGGATTGCCTTCAAATACCAGCATCAGAGTGAAACTGATAATGAGGAACACTTTACTTTGGGTTTGCTTTTATAAAGCCTATCTGAAAATCTGTGCAGATAACAGCATACACATAAGGGCATTTGCTAGCCTTAGTTTCCTGTCTTTTTACCAGTTATTAATCTCCAAGAGAACTTTTCTTCCTGTTCCAAGGCAGTCTTCACTGAAGGACTATGTCACAAGTTTTGGGCCGGGGAACAGCAGTACACTGTGTTTGTGGATTGCTCCTTTAGTCATTGCTTTCACTGGCAGACCTGGGGAGCCCAAGTTCCCTGCAAGAGGTTGACTCAAAGTTCTTTGACCAATGAGGTAAACATCTTAGTCTTTCATTCAACTTTCTACCAGTATTCCCATTCCAGAAGTCAGCATCCCTGGGCTCTTGATACTGTGCTTATTATCTTTTGTTCTACTCGTGTTAACTCTAATTTAAATTGTAGGCTGCAAACCATAAGTAGATAATCACAGTTTTTATATCTGCGATGCCTTGGAACCACTGGGTGCATATTATGTGTTTCTATTCATTTTGTCCATTTATTCTAAAAGCTCCTAAACAGGTCAGTTTGAGGAAGTATTTTGTACTCATCCTATATGGAGAATCTCTTCAGTCCCAAACACTAGTAGGGTTCTCTGTGGGAAATGTGGATGCATAGGATTCATTTGGTTTGCCTTCCTTGTAAGTTCTTCATACACCTCCGTCAGCTCCATGTGCTCAAACAGGTTGGGTGCTTCTTACGGGTATTTGAAAACTTGGTATTTTTCATCTGTAGCAAGTTACTCCATGAAATCTTCTGGTGGCTTTATTATATTTTTTTTACTCCCCCCTGATTCTGATTTGACTTTAATCTTGTCAGAGTTTATTCTCAATTTTCTAAGGTGTGTGCAACTTCTGCTTTTTGAAGGATGTCTTTTCATGTCGAATAGCCTCTTTTACTCTGCTATTTGAGTACACTGATGTTTTTTGGAAACCCATTTAAAATCATTTTTGAAAGGTTATTATGCATGTACTCTGAGCTTTTCCAGTGGTGCTTTTAAAGACTCTCTATGCCAGTTTATATAAAAAGAAATCTTTAAAATATTTATATGAATATTTTAAAATTTTAGCTGATTCTTTTTAATTTATTTTTAACTAGCTTTTTCATATTTGTATCATTCTTCTTTTTCAAGTTAAGCAAGTTAACCTTTCAAGTTAAACCTCTTGTGGGTTTCCTTTCCTTTTTGGCTTTTTCCCCCTTGCATATGAGTGGTTTGGTATCTGAGTGTGGAGTAGTGTCTTTTCCACGGTTTTTCTTGGATAACTTCATCTTAATTCTTGAGCTGATCCAAGAATTGTTTCTCATCTTGTGAGTTTTTTCATTAGCTGCTCCAAAAAGTGGTTCTTTTTAGGTTGAGGATGTCCTGCAAACATGTCACCACAGTGACATTACATGGGGACGAAATAAAATCCTGTCACTGTTATTGTGCTTTGTCTTCACAGCTCTTCACTCTCCCTGGAAATCTGTAGTTATTGTGAACCTCGTATATTTTAGATATATTTAATATTTCTATTTTAGTATATCCTGCTTAGGTTTCCCAGGCTTTGTAGGGAAATAGGAGAAATTCCTCTCAGTCCAATGACATGATGTCTTTCCTTCCCCTGCAACTCCGGATTGCAGAATCTCTTGAGTAATTCTGAGGGTTTCCTGCTGTGTTTTTTTTCTCTCAGTACCTTTCCATCTAATTATATCAATTATATTGGTGCTTGGTTTATCCTGCATTGTGGTGCCACTTTTTAGATCTTGTGTAACAAACTACTTGTAAACAAATTGCTCTGTTCTTCCCCTTGAAACCAGGTCAGTGGGGATGGTCAGGACTGTGTCTCCAAGTGGAATACTATACAAGTCTTCATGAGTTTCTCCTAATCAGTGAGAGAAATTCTCCATTTTAGGTATTTTCTGTCATCACTTTTAATCAGACAGACTCTCTTATGAGTTTGTCCATGCAAAGCTCCTGTAATCTGTGATGATTTCTCTTTTCAATTGTCTCTTACTTTCTGGGCTACTTTAAATACCTTATCCTTTCCCCGTAATTTGTTTTCTCTCCTTAATCAGTTGAGCCATTTTGTCAAACCTACTAGGAGTTTACTCTTTGCTTTCAATCCTTATGTTCAACATGGAAAATTTCTTCTTCCCAACTATACTTTCTGAACTTCTCAGTTTCAACTTTATATAACAATTGCTCTCACTCTAATACACTATGGACTGCCTCACCCATTGCGTGCATGACTCTTGACTAATTTCAGTTAACTGCAAGTTAATTACTATTTAAGAGATTTGGTTTTCTTCATTATTTGCTGAGCTACATATTAAATTACACTGTCTTTCTGAAGAAGTAACTTTCCACCATTACAGATCTATGCCCTGCTCAAAACATTTGGCACTGTTAGATGTGGCCATAAAATTTTTGCTTATGTTGTTATTTTGTTTATTAGAAAGCACCGTTCTGGAATATTGATTACTTTTTCACTCTGATGCTGCTGCTATGTCCAACAGTACAAAAGGTTTTCCAAGACAAAAATGTTTCTAGAAACTTCATTATAGACATGCAAATTTGGGAGAAGTATAATATGTTTTTTTTCTTTCTTGTGCTTTCATCTAATGGCATTATTTGCACTGTGGCTAAATAAACTTTTTAGTAAAATTGTGCAACATTTAAAAAAATAAAATTGAGACAGACTACCCGGCATATGTAGCAAAGAACAATGTTTTACTTTAGCTTTTATAGGACCCCTGTTTGATGGTGTGATTCCTGCAAAATGTGGATCACTGAAAATATTGATTAAAAATAGAGATATTGTCTTGGAATATATTTTGTGACTGAAACTGATTTCATCTTTAAGTACACAGTGAGTATTTGGTTAGCACTTCTAATTGTTGCATTATGCAGAAAATTTTTGATGGAAAATGATTTAAACTGTTTTCATAGAGAATCCATATCTCTAGATACTGAAAAGAAAAAAAAAAACTTGGTGTGGTTACTCCAAAATTTTTGTTAAAACCTCTGCCTCCTAAGAAGAAATATTTTTTTCTTGTTGGTTTGGTTTTCTGGTGCTTGGTTTCTTTTTCCTCTCCTGCAATCAAAACATGCCCATTCACCTTGTCTCCATTTTTTGTTTTTCATTTAACTTGAGTATGTGAGGTTGTGTTAATGGTTCAGCTACAGTTTGGTGGAGCTGCAGTACTTTTGTTATGTAAGTTTATGACTAAGAAAAGTCAAGGGTTTTCAGTTAATTACTTTTCTCCTGAAAAACCTTGCATTCATTCCTAGAAAAAGAAGTTCAAAACCCATGCATCTTCTCCTCGGCTGCACCCTGCCTCTTCTTGTCTAATATTTTTAGCCATTAAATATTGAAATTCTATGAAAATTTGGTTAGTGGACCTATCCTGTCCACTTCTATCACATAGGGACTTCCCCACGTGGTCTCATTTACTGACTGGCATCTGCAACTTACAAACAGCCCTGAATTTTGTTCTGTATTTAATCACAGAATTAACTTTATTATGTAATTTTGAATCACTGGCTAAAGAAGCACCCACATATTTGTGCTTTTGAAGGAACAAGGATTTCTAAGACTTCTACTCTTTTATTAAGCCCCCTCCTGCTCCATTTAGTGCCTGAATAAAATCTAGGTAGGCACGCTTTCCTAGGTGCATGGTGATCTTCTGTGTTACTGAAATTAAAAAGATGTAATTTGGAAAGAGGAAAGTTTCCCTGTGGTAGCATGTGTATGTTAATTCCTTCTGATTGTCTTTTGCCTCCTGACAAAGGGAAAGTAGATTTTTCTGTGCTGTGAGCTCAAACTGTAACTTGATCTCTGCATGAGAGGTGAATGTTTGTGGTAAATGTGGCTTTTTTAATGAGGACCTGCTGTTCTGCATGAAACACTGTCACAAACAATAATAAACAGCACCCAGTTTCTACCTCTGTAGTAGGAATAAAAACTGGGTAGTGAATCTTCCCTCCACAGCTGTGTCAACAGCAGGTCCTCATTACCTGTCCATGGCTGCTGAAAACTGATTTATCCCCTCATGGTCAGAATACTGCCCAACCTCTTTGTTTATGGTGAGTTTTTTAGAAAAGCAAAAATAAATATTTTCCTCTTTTTCAAAAGGACTTTGCTGGCACTCCCTGAAACTGCTTTTGCTGCTTCCAATCTATTCAGTCTTTAATGGGTTTTGTGGACACAGGGCCCATGAGCTGTAGGAATTGCAAACGCATGATTCCAGCTGAGCTCCTGAACGGACAGGTGATCATCTTATTAGGAGCTGGGAAATCACACTGTGATTTCTTCCAAAGAAGATTTGCCTTATTGTTCTTGCTTTTGCAGCAAATGCCTAAGAGCCTACTTTCTTTGTGGAGAATACGAGAAGCTCTGTAGTTTAATTATGAATAATACCACTTTCCTCAGTTTCTTCCTTTTCCTGTGTGCTGTTTTCCTCTGGAGCAATCTACAGTTACTCTGGGCTGCAGGAATGAAGCATAGGAAAAACATTGGAAGAGCGTTTGACTTAAGAAGAAAGAGCAAATCAAGGTCTGGAGACGGTAACCACTTCAAGAAGGTTACCTTGTTAAAGGGAATAGAGATCTCTAGTATTGAATGTTTGGTTTTGATGATGTCAAAGAAACAGAGAAACCAGATGGGAGGAAATTTAATTTATCTCACAGTTCAACTTAGAGAGCCACAGGTCTTCCCACAGGTGCAAGGTGAGACAGCTCAAAACAATGTTTGGGTATGTTCTGTTGCTCTGAGGGATCCTCCTGACTCCTGGAGTAGATAAGCAGTAAGGACAGACCCGTGTGGCAGAGGGGATTCCATGTCACTTGGCCACATTTATTTATTGCACTTTGCACTTCTCTAGTGTGGTCATGATCTCTAAAAAGAGTCGGAGCTGCTACTGAGGCCCTTGGGGCTCCTCCATCCAAGGCTCCAGCTTTAAGTTGAAAGATTTATATCCTTTATCTGACTCATGGCTGCTACAGGCTTCGTGATGTACTCGGAATCAAAAACCCCTTCAAGGCCCAAACTTCATAAATCTTAAGTCCTATAAACATCTTAGTTCCTGGAGTACGGATTTCAGGAAACACCATGTTAAAAATTGAGAGTCCAGTTTTCCAGCAAGGAAATGTAATTAAAAGAGGAGATAATTAGATGAGAAACCTCTGCTGGGAGTAATTAGAAATATTTCTGAATGGGTTGAGTTAGATGAGTAATCCGCTAAAACTATGCAAAGCCAGGGCTGTCCAGCTTCCAGCAAACTGAGTGAGAAAGGAAGTGAGAGACTCTCCCCAGAGGCGATTTCTTCTGGAAGAGGAGGGAAAACTTCATGGCTGATGGAGCCTGTTTTGTGCCATACCTCCTCTGAAAGTTTGTACCAGGGTATGGTTAAAAAATACCATGTTTCTGCAGAAAATTGCTGAAGCAGCCCGCACTAGAAGGAGGGAAAGGATCTAATTCTGTGCCAGTTGCCATAAGATTTGAGCTTAGTCTTCTCTAGCACCAAACCCAAACTGAGGCAGTGCCATATGCTGGAGTGAACACAGACTCAGGGAGAAGATAAACATAGTATTCGTGGTTTGCAGTGGGAGGATTTGGAGGCTGGTGTGTGTTTTTCTCTTTTTTTTTTCCTTTTTAAAATTGAATTTCAGAGAGGAACAGAGAGCTTTATGGAAAGGTACATCTGTCTTTCCCCCTCACCTTTTCAATAAATCCAAAAAGAAAAGTTTCTAGACATATAGCTTCGGATGAGAGCACTTGAGAACTTCAAAACGTCGCAGTTCAAAATGAAATTAGGCTTAATTCTGCGTTCTTTTCTTCTGGGCTTACTGTTTTGGGAGGATGCTTGTGGCTAATAACTTCTTTTGATGCTACATGTGAGATGGTTGTAAGTAGTTAGAGTGGGGGTCAGCACAAATATAGCCCCCCAATTCTTTGACAGTGATTCAGTACGTGGATTTTTACACAATGTGCTAAATGTTGTTAAGGTTCTTCCTCTGTTCATCTTTCATGGCATCTTAATTTCTTAAAAGCATCTCAGCTGAAAACTTAAGTTTTAATTTTTATATGTTTCATGATGAAAGACTTATCTGATGGTAACTCAGACTTGCTGTGATCCCTACTGGCTATATTCATAGAGGCTTTACTATGATTATCCTGATCTTTAGGAGGATTTGTGTAAACGTGAACTGTTCAAATGAACTGAAATTCAGAAGAGATTTTCATACTTTGCTACTAAATTTTTCAAGGAACTGGGCTCCTATCATTTAATGTTTCTACTTCAGGAGGTCTTGCTTCTCCACCAGCAGAACTTAAATGGAACAGCCAAGACTTTTGAGGGCTCATGACCAAGACTTACAAGTTTGACTAGAGGTGTCATAAATTCTTAACTCCAGCTCTTCACAAGGAGATTATCCAAACTTCTCTGAAGCACTGTGCACCTTTTGCTGAAGCCAAGTGCTGGTGTACAAATATTCTTCTCTTTGCATCATGTTTTTCAGTTTGGATTTCTCAATGTCCTGGAAAG
This sequence comes from Gymnorhina tibicen, assembly GCA_013399875.1. Classification (NCBI taxonomy): domain Eukaryota; kingdom Metazoa; phylum Chordata; class Aves; order Passeriformes; family Artamidae; genus Gymnorhina; species Gymnorhina tibicen. The sequence goes on from VXAZ01001300.1 coordinate 565,095, forward strand.
CTTACAGTTTTCCACAGAACTTCAGTTCTGTTTCTGTCACCATAAATAATTATGGTTATGCCTTTATATATACATATAAGAGTGGGTTTGTTTCTTTTATTTTCAGAAACTTGACTTGAGTGTAAATTCCAGGAACTGGAGCAGCTGCACAAGATGACCAGCTCTTTATCTGATATTTTGCATATGTGGATTTACATAACTTAATTCACCTGTAAGATTTTCCTGTGGCTTTCAGTAACCTAAAAAGTGTGTATAGGCACACTGGTGCTTATTTAATTTGTACAGCAAAGTATCATTTCTGCAACAAAATAAAAAGCAAAGAAACCAGTCTGGAAAACTCTGGTGAAAGCTGAGCATGTTTTATGGTGGTTGTTGTAGAAAGAATTTTACTTTTAATATCTTGATTACCCACCCTATCTTTGCAATACTATGTACAACAAACAGTGTTACCTGTGTGAAGTCTAAGGAGGTTGTACTTTGAGCACCTGTACAGAAGTTTTTCAGAAGCTGGAGGAGATGGTTCCTTTGTGAGGCATCAGAGAAAACTTGAGCTCTAAGCTTTGCTTTTCCAGTCCTGCACAACTTTAAGCATTGGCTTAATTTCTGCAGACTTTAGTGCACTTCATTACATGTGCAGCTTGCATATGTAACTGGCAGAAGCTAGAGCCAGAAAGTTTTTATTAAATATGTTAATCACCTAACACCATTTGGCTTGCAGCCTCAACTATAAAGAAACAAATAAGAGGGGAAAAAAGTTTCATGCATAAAATATAGCACATGAAGTAAATGGAAAAATGCAAAGGTGAAAGATCAGTTGTTCTCTCAAATCCTTTCAATTTTAATAATTGGTTTAATACCTCAGAAAAAGAAATTGAGTCTTTATATGCCATTTTTAGCTGGATTCTGACCATTAAAACACTTCTGGTGTTTGAGAAGTACTCATTAAATTTATTAAAATGACAGTATATTTCCAGTCTATTTTGGTTAAGATTCTGTTGGCTGGACTGTTCCTGTGCAGCATCCAGTAAGTGTTTTTGTGTTTCTGCACCAGTGTATGGGATTTGCAATAATGGATGTCATAACCCTCTGCTGAAGCTTTGGAAAGAACTGGCCATCAATCACAATGTACAGTCTTTTCAATTGTAGCTCCCAGTAAATGTGTTTTCTTCATTTATTTGGAAGCTATTATGCTGTCATTTAAAAGCCCAAGAGAAAGGGTAAAAAGCCCTTTTAATGAGACTTTGTGCACTCTGTTTTTTAATAATAATGGCTTATTTCATGTTAAATTTAAAGCGTGTAAGTCCTTAGCAAATAGGTTTTTATTTGGTTCACATAATCAGAAGCAGTACAACTGGCATATGAGCGCCTGCTCTGATCTCAGCTTTCAAACGCAGCAGAGAGAACAAACATACGTGCTTTCCCTATTTCAGACTTTGAAAAGTCAAAACTTTCTTCCTCGTGTAATTGCCCTAACAGATCTCATCAGTGATGGTTCACATGCTGTGTTTCACAGATCACAGAGGTTTCAAAGCTTGCTTGCTGATGAGGAAGAAGTTCTGTAGCCATCAGCACCAAGCCAGCCTGGCTTCCTGCTCCCCTCTAGCTCTTACTTTATTGCTTTCTCTCCTTTACTGCTGCTTAACTCTCCAGGTTGGGTTTTTGTACTGCCACACAAGGCCTGGGCATAGAGCAGAAAATTGTCGTTTGCGTTTGTTTCTTTTTCTCCCTTTCCAGGATGAATGCACAAATCTTTCAGGTTGTGTTTGCAGTGTAACAGTTTAAAATTGTTTTTAAAAAAGAATTCTTTTAGGTCACCTAAATGTATCAATATAATCAATATTTTAATAAGTGAACCAAGTTGGAATACTATGAGACAAAAAGTGCAATCTTTAAGAGGCTTCTAGTTATTTTAGTATGTTTCTAGATTTATATTTTGTAGAAAAAATTAAGGCATTAAAAAAATCCCACCTTCATAAACACAACCACATCCCTGTCAAGTGTGTGGCTTTCATGAATTGAAATGTTAGCATCTGAAAATGTTTCCACAATGTTCATGTATTGAAATAGGTTTTACTGGTAGTAGTTCATAGTATCCAAGAAACTTCAATGAAAAATTAGGATAATTTCATAATTATTGTACCTTATGGTACAATCAACAAATCACCATTTTCTTCTAATAAGTTTACCTCAGGTTCACTAAAAAGTGCTTCTATAGTTTTGCATCTGATTCTTGTTTAGGAAACAGCCAAACAATATCTCATTTTCAAAAGAACTTATATTTTAAACCATTTTATAAAGCTGTAGAGCTCAGTTACAGCAGTGTTTGAGAAGTTCTTTCCATCATGTTTTTCTTAGTCTTGAATATCTGAAAAAAGTGAAGAATTCAGTGCTTTGCGAAAATTACTAACTACAAGTGCAAGTACAGATACTCATCCCTTTACTTGCAAACAAAAGAAAGCAAATTGTATAACACTTCTTTTTAAGCAGGTTTTCCTTCTGAAAATGCTGAAAAAGAAATTATATTAATAGTGGCTTGTTTCTTTCTTTATCTTGAGTGCAAGTTTTCCTTGCCTTGTGATATAAAGGTAGCCATGGCAACTTAACATTTTAATCACTCCTTTGCAGTGCATTTCTTAGGTGAAGATTATGTAGAACCTGCACTTGGTATCTGAACTAATTAATTCTGCTTTCCTTTAGATAATATTTCAAGATAACTGTTCTTATTTTAAAAATAAGTAACTGAGACAAAAATGCCCAATTGTCAAGGAGGCAACAAATTTGCACTTGAAATTTTGTTGCTGTATCCACTGATTGGAAGATAGGGATTTGCTGTGTTTATAAAACCTCACCCCTCCTGGAGAACAAGGGAATTCCCATGACTCTACAGAAGTGCTCATATTTCATTTAATTATATGTCAGAAGCAGTTCTGTAGGCACTGGCCTTTCAGCACTTGCAGTGTCTCAGAGAATGTTAAAAGAGCACTTAAGTTATTTGTTTCTGGCTCTGCAACAAGGTATGGCAGGCTTTTCTCAATGCTCTCACAGGTTTTTTTTGAACAGAATGAAAACAAATGTTAAACTCTTTCCCTAATCCATAAACAATTTTTGATTGCTGTATTTATGTGGGAAACTGGCTTCTGTTTGTAGTAACAGTGTTGGTAGATCTGTGCTAGGGGAAGCTTGTCAAGTCTGAAAATGAACCTTCTCCCTTTGAATCTTGGATTTGTGAGTGCTCCAAACCATTATGGAGAATAAAGCGGTTTGATAATGGACTTTATCATTAAGTGGTACTTCGGGTTTGTATTTTGTCTGTGCTCCTTGCCAGGTGATAACTTATTTAGCTGTGCATTTGGATATTATTCTTGAAACTCACTACTATGAATATTGAACACAATCTGTAGTCCTCTAATCACTTAAGCAATCCTTTCAGCGAACGCTTTGCTCAGAGCTATGGCCCCACATGCTTCACATTCTGTGACTGCAGTGCACCAATGTGATTATCTCCCTAATAAAAAATGTCACTTTTTTTCTTTAGGGTAAAATTTTAATGCTCCTCCTTTCTTTTTTTTGAAGTCCTAAATCAGAAGCCAGGAGCTGGTGATATCAATGAGTAGATAAGGATTTTGAGTTGTGTTCATCTAGTGGATGGTGAAGTTGACACGTGCTCAGCTGGTTGCCAGGAGAGAACAATGCAGTTTCTTTGTCAGATTGGTACTAAACTTTTTCAGGACAGTTGTAAGCCTCTAGTAATAAATTTCCTTGCAAATCATTGGGATGTTCTTAGGAATTCCCCAGTCTGGTTTTTTTGGATTCCATTGGAGCTAGCAAAATAAATTTTCCACGGTAGTTTTTTTATGTATATTTGTGAAACAGTTGTAAAACCCAGTTATTTCACAGCAGTTATTGAGTTCAGAGTCTATTTTTTTTGTTAAGAATCTGATTCACATTAAGTGAAAACAAAAAATCATATGGACAGAGCTTACCAGATAGGAGTCACAGACCAGCTGACAAGTATTTTTGTGATACATTCTTTTTTTCTTAATTCTTTGAGCCATGTGCTTTTGCTCTAGCTCTGCTTCAAGCAGAGGAAATAGTTTCCAGTTCCCCTTCCTGGGTCTTGCCAGCCTTCTCTGCCTCTCTACTGGAGTACTGCTTAAGCAAGAAAAACATTTGGAGTGAATCCACCTCTGCAATTACAGAGCTTGCTGTAATGTGGTGCTTCAGCCTTCTTACCCAGTGCTTGCTGCTGTGGCTTTGAAGGGAGGGCGAGGAGGCAGGAAGAGGGTTAAAATAACTGTGTGGTTTCTGGTTAGGAGATGTTGGCAATGGGTAATAATTTAGTCAGGGGTTGTCAGTGGCCTGTTGCAGGTATTGGAAACCTGCCTGAAACACGCGTGGAGCAAAGGCAGCCTTGGGCATTCCGTGTGTTCTGTGTGCAGGGATCAGGAAGCAGCCTGGGTGCACAGCACTCCACTTCTCTGTGGTCATGCTTTAAAGGGGTCATTCAGAGAAGTGGAAGGATGAGTGGCCTCAGAGGGGCACAGCTTGCTTCACTTAAAAATGTCAAGGCAGAGATGTTACTTCAATTGCAGGCATTTGGGAAGCTGGGAAAGAAGGCTCGTGGCAGTAAGTGCAGAGACTTAGAGTAGCAAAAGTGCTGGATGAGGGTTTGAGTGTGCAGGAACTGGGGAGGCAAAGGTTTTATGCACCTTGTATGTCTCTTTCTGTGGTCTTGCATGTGGAATATATCAGCATTTGTAGGTGTTCCTTGTATGTCGTCTGGAAAGAACTTAGTTCCTTATAGGCAATTGTGCCCATGCAAGGAAACATGGATTTAAATGGGGCAGCAAACACAGCAGCACTGGTGCTTGATTTTCTTAATATACAAGAAGAAATAAATTTGGTCCAAGCCTTCCCCAAGCTCTCTGGACAACCTGGCTGGGAATTACTGTGAGCTCTGTGCTGAGTGCCAGGCACCGAGCTTCCCAAACTCGCAGAGCAGCTGAGCAATTTGACTGTGCTTTTCGCAGCCCGGCTGCCTGGGACGGAGCCAAATTAGACAGCCAGTTTCTCAGTCTTGGTATGTAAATAAAAGAGGGTTGTGTCCCTAAGTATCAACCCCTTAGACTGGAGGGAAAACAGCTAAGAGGGGTTAATGAATGAATTCCCTAAACCACAGTGCACTAGAAGAGGGGGCAGGAGAGAAAAGAATAAGTTGCTTTTTTTATTTTATTTTTTTTAAGGAGAGCAGGCACTCATTGCACTTAATCAAGTGGAGAATAATCTGAGTCAAAGGCCTTTAATGATGTTTTCATTTGGTATGATTTTTGTTTGTCTGACAGATCTCTTTGGCAGCCATGCAAAAAGGCTCTGCTACGTTTAGAGCCTCTGCTATGTTTATGTATTCTATATATGAACTATTACCCACATCTTTAGGCAAAGAGTTCACACAGAGAAATGAAAATTTACCTGCACTTCTCTAAGGTGATGGAGTCAATCCCCAAATGGCTGCAAACTGTATGTGTGTACGAGAACATTGGATTGCAGAACACAGTGGTAAATGCTGAATGTGCAGAATGGCTTAATTTCCTGTGTGCAGGGCTGAGCAAGGTTATTAAGAAGCCCTTTCAAGTCTAAGGTTTTCCCCAGGGAAACTCCAAAAACACTGCTGCTTGAAAGGAGAGAAAGAGACGGAGGAAAAAAAGTAAGAATAAAAAGGAATTGAAGTGTGAAGATGCTGGCTGTGTGCTGCAGAGAAGCTGGAGGCAATATTTTGGACAAACCTGACATGAGGCAAGATAGCAGCAGCAGGAATTGGAGGAGGGATGGGGCTCTCAGTGCTTGCTCTTGCTCCTTGTGCCTTACTCAGACACGTGGCAGGTGTAGAGTTGCTGACACACAGTGTAATAAATTCAGTGAGTGCTGAGCAAGTGTTGAATCAACAGCTACAGATGAGAAAAGGAAGAGAAAAGAAAGTATGGGTTTGTTCTGACTGGTTATATTTTGGGGAAGCTGTCTGTGAAACTTTGGTTTGGTGACTTTGCTGTGTCATTGGAAATATCCATGTGAGTGAAATCTAGCAGCTGCTTCCTGGTGCACCTGAAGGGATGTTGTTCTGGAGAGACAGGAGTGTTTCTGGAGAAAGCAGCAGCCAAAGTCAAAGAAATGCACATGGGATAGACAAGTCATTTAAAAAAATAATGATCTGAGAGGCTTTCTAGAATTTTTCCAAAACGACTCATGAGAAAAACCTTAAAGTGATGTAGACATTGAGGAGAAAGCAGCACAGGGATCGGGATGGGTGTAATTTTTGAGGTCTCTTAAGTGAAGCAAATTGATTCCATAACACTTTGCAAAGTAAACATTTGCTTTCAGTAGTGTCAGTTGTATCCCTAAATAAGTCCCATCTATCCCCGCCCTTGCTGTGTTGTTTTGGGGAAGATGCTGTGCGTGTACCACACCACTGCTACGATGAGAGTAAGAATGGCTCTCCTGTGTGTGGATCAGCATGGTAGCACTAACACACTTCAAATCCCCCGACGTTGTTTTGAGCGAACGTGTGATGCCTTCCTACAGTGGGGTGCTCTTAGAGGAAGGCTCCAGCATGAGCATCAGTTTCATGTAACTGCATTATGTCAGAGTCTTGGCTGACTTGGTTCCTTGGCCAACTTAATTATTTTTATGAAGAATGCCATGTAGTGTCAGAAGCAATGAGATGCTGGAATCCTGTATCTAAAATGAGTTTAAACTTAGTTATTGCTATAGTGTCAGTTAAAAAAGTCCCAAAGTCAGCAAGTACCTGAGAAAAGAAAGTGTAAAATAACTAAATATGTTTGTATAGTACAGCTTGCCAGTTTCTGCTTCCATAAGTGACTGATTTTATTTGGAAAGGGTAGGAGTATTTTAGTTAGACTCTCTTACATTCTAGAACTGGAAGGTTTCATAACCCACACTGTATTTTGAAATGTGTATCAGATGGTATAATTAAAAAAAAAAAATTAAATTCCTCTTGTCTTCTCATACAAAGAATACAGGCAAAGGGATTATAGAATAGAGTTACTTCAGAAGTGGCCAAATGAATTTCTACCTGAAAATGTAGAACAGAGATACCAGTACCATCACAGTGTCTTTGTGCAGACAGTGGAATTAGGTGATATTTGTATTAAGGCACATTACTGCTGGTTCCATACGTTAATGCTGACAGCGGAGGATGGCACCTTCTTTAGAATGCAATCACCTCTATGCATTGTAAATTATATTGCAGGTGTCTGTACTTTGACATGCATTTCACTCAGCTTAGGTTGCATATAGGAGAAATCTTTTTCTTTCTCCACTAGTATTCAGAATCATATTTATTCTTATTTAAACCTTGTTGAATTCTTTATCAGCTCTAAGTAGACTGAAAGGCAAGTGCACAGCCTTCAGTGTGATAAATTTTGTGCCTCATTTTTTGGGTACTCAGTAAGAAATGTCACAAAAACATAATTTTTTTTTTAAAATTGGGTTAGTCATAATGAAGTATTTTCATTATTGGGTTCATTAGCTTATAGTTCTTTAGAAGAATAATTAGCTGAGCTTCAGTTAATCCTGGAAACGCCTAGCACTTCTGGAAAGAAATTAATCTTTCTGAGACTTCCAAACTTCAGGCTGAAGTTTTCTGGAGTAAAAACTTAGGTGTCTAATATGTTTGGAAATAAATATATTTTCAGCCCCCAGTTTGATGTAGGCAGTGTGCTGTGGTTACAGCCTATATAACCACGAGAAATATTCCTTCCTCTGTTCAAAGACACATCTGTGTATCATGGAAAGGGGTTTTTGACCTGTAATGGGAGTCTGATGATGGCAAACTTGTTCATCAAAGTGCTATTGTAGGGAACAAGAAAATACCCATGTTGGTGTTTGAAGGTGCAAAACTCTTCCTTCCAAAGGGCAGCTTCTATCCTAGTGGGCTGCTCCGTTTCTTGTTGCTGAACCCCAAGACAGATGTGGCAGATGACATTCAAAAATCACCAACAGTGGCAGAAGCAGCTGCCCTGAAGAGCAGAGATGAACAAACAGAAGCTGTTGTAGAGCGAGGAGTTACCTGCCATAGGAGTGACCTTCAGCTTAATATGCGCTTGTCTGTATTGATTTTATCTTACAGCATGTTATTGAACACAAAAGCAAGATGAGCCAAATCCCCCTTATTGTTCTTGAATGCTGCAAGACTCCTTATATGAATAAGGGGACTAGGAGGTGACTCTATAAAAAGAATATTTAGCTGGGTTTTCAGATCATCTGCCAGATTCTAATCTCTGTAGGCATAGAAACAGGGTTTCTTTCTTTGACAGCCACGCATCTGAAATTAGAGTTTAACTCCTACAGTTGTCAAAATAGATTTTCTGTGGTTTCAGAGCTTTTTCTAGCATCAAAAGAATATTCAGTTTAAGTTTCATCCCTGTCTTATGAGGACTTAGGTTAGATTTTTCTATAGGCTGATTTCTTGTCCTTAGTTACAAGAGCTGGTGCAGCTTTTATGTCCCCAATTCTTATAATTTCTCCTAAAGGAAGGAGAGTTTAAACCCAGGCAGTTTGGATGATGAGGGCCGTTGGAGGTTATGTCTGTACTGTTGTTGTCAATCAATGCCTGGAACTCTACATATCTTTCTGCCAAATTTCAACCTAAGGACCACCAAGGCAGTTGGAAACTTCCAGGCTAATGTAGATCAGAATGAAGATTTTTATAACGGGAAGATCAGGAGGATCTACTGCTCAGCCAGGAGAAATTTCCAGAGGTGGCCCAGTGACTTTATGACCTGACTATGGCAGAAACTTTGCCTATTTTTTTTTTTAAAGCCTTCACTATTTCCAGCTTCTTAACAGACTACAGCTCAGAAATATACATGGTATTTATTGAACAAAAAAATTCAATCAGCTCAGCTAAGACGATGCAAAACACTTTATTCTCAAATTTTAACCCACGAAAAGAAGAACTAGCAGCTTTGTAAATTCCCATTTTTGACTGTGCTATAAGTTTGGTAGACAGAGAGATAACAGAGAGAGGAAAGATCATATCAGAATATTATAAGAAAGAAAGAATACCCTTGCTCTGAAATTAAAATTTTTAACAATAATGGCCTTGTAAAAATGTGACCAATATAGAGTGCACCAAACATTATACAGCTACAAGTGTGAAAATTATTTAGGAAAAAGAGGAAGACCTGTTTTTTATTGCCTTTATCTAGGTGAATCTAGGAAATTATTCCATTTTTTAAATTTTCTGGACACCTTCTCTTTCATGCAGTAAAATATTGTGTTAGTATTTCTTATTCCCTTCACTGTAGGTAGCAGAAATTTATGCAATTTATGGAATTAAAACCACCTCCCACACTGGGAGTCTGTCCGTTTGAGATCCTACTCGGGAAATTAATTCTCTGTTTCAGAGGTAGAAGAGCAGGTAAAGATCTCAGTCATCTGCTCTGTCATCCTGCTTCAAAAAAGGATCAACTGTTCCTCTTTTCATCCCTGGCAGATGAGCACATAACTGCTCCTAAAGATCTCCGGTTATGAAGTCTCTGCAGCATCCTTAGGGAAATCTATCCTGAGCTTAAGTGTTCTTACAATTAGAAAGATTTGCCTAATATCTAACCTAAATCTCCTTAGCTGTAAGTTAAGCTCATTAATTCCTGTGATATCCCAAGTAAAAATGGTGAACAGATTTTTTCCTTCCTTTTAGTACATTAAGACAATTATCAAATCTCCTCTGTCTCTGCTTTTCTCTAGCCTAAGAATCAACAGTTTATTAAAGCTCTTCTTCTAGGACAAATTTAATACCTTTAGGTTCTCTTTTTTTTTTTCCTTTTTTTTTTTTTTTTTTTTTAATTTTTAAAAATTTCTTTTGCAAGTTGTTTAGCTTTTCCTTGGACAGCACTGGGATACAGTATTTCAGGTGATATCTAGATGAACTGTTATTCCTGGAACACAGTATGTTTTAATGCCTCTGAGGAAATTGTTCCTATTCTTGTAAGGCCATGACATTTACTGAATCATAAACAACTTATGATCTGCTATAACCTCTGATCAAGTCTTCAGGGTTCCTAGTTAGCTGACTATTCACCATATTTTTCTTTGTGCCTCTACATTTCTTTTTTCCTTTTTGAGCTGCCTTCACTTTTCTAGATTACTTCTCCAATTAGTCACGTTTTTCTGGGGGCGTTTGTTTTGTTCAGGCTACTTTTGTGTTCTTGTAGAACTTCTTGCGCTCCTTTATTTTCTTCACAAAAGTGTACTCTCTAATCCTGTTACTGAAACCATCAAACAGGAACAGCCAAGGGAGTCACTGAAGGAACCTGACTTGATGTTCTCTCTCTAATGGTGAGAAAATTGTTTTCCATCCTAATTAGTACTGCCTCAGTACTAGATTAATCTAGTCCACGAGGCTTTTAGTTTGGTGACTTTTGTTTGTTGCCTTTTTTTTCTTTCCCTTTTTTTCCCCAAGCTTGCTCAAAAGAATGTCAACGAACTTACAAGTATCAGAAGATTTAACATATATCTTTTCCCCCCCTTCTTTCCCCTTTCTTTTTTTTTTTTTTTCCTGTTTTTCGTATGTCTATTACCTTGTTATAGAAAGAAATTAAATGTATTTCTGGTGGCTACTTTTTTTGCCAAATCTATTTCTCATCATCTAGAAGCTGACAACTAATTTGATTATTTATCTCAGTACTTTTCCAGGAAAGTAATCACGCTTTTCTGGAACTGTCTGACCCTTATATTTGTCTCCTGGTTTTTCAGTGCAGGTAGACACAATATTTTTCCCTTTTCTGCCTGTCCAGTACTCCACCATTGTCATGAGTTGCAAGTGGTAATTAATTTTGACATTGCCTCAGTCAGATCTGTAATGAAATAAATCCACCCTAGCTGTTTTGAAATTAAATTTAACTTATTTAAATAGTGCTAGATTATTTTTCATATGTTTTTGTCCTGATTCACTGGTATTAGCTGTACTGGCAGCCTGCTTGTAATTACATCACTAGAGCAGACTGAAGCAGAAAGATATTAAACTTTTTGGCCTTCTCTATTTTCCTTTTTCTAGATTTTCTTCACCATGCAGTAGCAGATCAGTTTTAGGTTTTTTTTTCTTCCTTTTCTCTGCGTATGTGTGTCCTTCTCATGTTACTAATATGCTTTCAGAATCACTTCAGTTAGCCTGGTGTGTCTATTTGCTCTTAGGTTTTACATTTTGTGTAAGCACTTGTGCTATTCCTTTCTACTTATCCCTGATAATTAAAAATCTTTTCAAATTTCTGGCCTTTGAAGTGAATAAATAAATTTGTGCCTTAGTGAAGTGACATCTTGATGATCATCTGTTTCACACTCAGATAATCTGTCTTTAACTGTCCTATTTTAGTAAAGGAACTTCTGGTTCTCCTTTATCTTTGCATTTGCTCTGTCTCTAAGCGTATTCAAAGTGTGTTGAATTCTGCTTTCATGAAGTCTTTAGTTTCATTTAGCCTTATTCTCTCTTTTCGTTGCAACATGACTACACTTTTGTGGTGACTGTTATGGGTAAAAAAAAGGGTTATTACCACTGCAGTGATGATATTGAGGATATAATTTTCTCTCTCTCAAGCAACTGGGACGCCTGTGTGGACTTCAAGGAAAAGTGTGAGCGAAGTGATTTCTGTAGAAATGGAAAAGGGTTCAGGAGAGGAGGATCCTACAGACAAACTTAGGCAATGCACATGATGTGACAGAGCTTAAAAATTGTGATCTGTTTGTACCACCGAACTAAAAATGGATGTAAGTTTGATATTGAGTTTCTCTTGGGAGATACTTTCTTTTTTTTCCTTCTTGGAAGCTTATATTTCATTTGGGTGTGTTTTCCCTCTTTGACTGCAAAACCTGATTCTTCTGCAGACACTACTGAGTTGGCATTGTATCATAGAGGAAACTGCAAAAGAAGGGTGAAGGGAAAATATCAAAATAATATCCACTTCTACGAGAAAAACTACTAAGTTGTGACTGTTAATTATATGATGGATCTGCACATGCTTTAAGGTGGAGTTGGCTTTTTTCAAGGTATTATTTTGATGATTGCTGCCACATCTGACCCAACATCTTATTACATAATTGAACTAATATCCCATGCTACAGAGGAACTTTTTCTGGAAAGTCTGGAGGCAAAAAGCAGGACTGATATTTTCACTCTAAGAAGCCTTTCATTTCAGGATCTTGCTAAAAAAAGATTACACACACTGATTTTCCATTTATTAGTGCATAATTTAAATTTTCTTGCCTCAGAACAATTCCATTCCCTTTCCCATTGAAGTTTCTCTAAGATATGTTAAATTAGATGGGTAGATGAGTTGGCAAAATTACTACAGAAAGACCACTGAGAACATACTAATTTTGACCATTACTTGTAGTATTTGGGGGTTTTAGGAGAACACAGTAGATGTTCTCCATTAAAGTTGAAGGTTTATGTCACAGGAATATAGGGGTTTTTGAGTATTTTATGTGAAGTAGATATTCAAGACATTTGTTGTATGAAATATAATTTTAAAAGTCTCTATTGGAGATTCTCTTTGTTCCTCACTCTTATGCCTTGCCTGCATCTGCAGAGGGTTATGAAGTTATTTCAATGACAGAGAATTCCAGAAAGGACTAATTCAGTCATTCCTTCCTGAATCATTTGCATATGGTAAAAGCAATTAGGAAACTCAAGGAGTTTGATGGATATTGCAGGTACTTCATAGACTTCTTGCTTCACATAAGGAGAAGGGGGAATGGCATGTATTTTTTTCCCCTTATCTATTATTAACTACAAAATTGGAAGAGATCTTGTATTTTAATTTCACAATGATGTCTGGCTTGTAATGTTTTTCTGTGCACTATGTACTGTATAATCTTTAAATCAATGAATTTTCTGTTTTGTCCTAAAATGCTATGTGCATCAAAGAAGTGGCAAAACTGGGTTTTATGCATATTTTAGATGCCTACCATACCTTTCATAGCAAATGAGATTATAAGCATATGAAAATAGTCACTGACCATAACTGGGAGATCAGCTGTAATGGAAAGGCACCATCTTGAGTAGCTTTATAAGCATAAAATATTAACAAACCATCTGTGTCAAATAATAAGTTAATAACACCTCTTGGTAAATGCTCTGATACTTTTGTCTGCTGCTGCCACTTCACTTTGTGCTTTATATAAAATAGTTTAGGTATGGATCTTCATCCATTGAAAAATACATACAGCATCCACAGTAAGAACTTTATTTCTTGTTTGTGGCAAGAGCAGGTTCAAGATGCATCAAGATAAACTTGCAATGTACTCAGCACACTGCACTAGATCCCTCTATTGACAGCAGTTTATTCTAGTTTCAAAAAATAAGCAACTTTTCACTTCCTAATATGTTAAAAACGTGAATGCAAAAAATCCTGTAGTTGCATCATCTTTAGCTAGTTATCTCATACATTGGAAATTTGTTAAATTAGATGTAATACTGTGATTGGACAAGCCTGTGTTAGGTGTTTCTGCTCTTTTATAAAAGCTCTTTTACCTGTCTGTTCTCTGTAAGGATAACTTTGCTCTCAGAGAATTCAAGGAAATTTTTTTCTGTGTTTTGATGGCACTCTACAAAGCAATTGCCCCGCAGAGGCCAGGCAGCAGCAAAAAAAAAGAAAGAAGAATTTACTTACGTTGATATACTTACAGAACCAGAGGGGCAACAATCTTTTCTAAGAATTTATGTTTTTATAGAAGGAAAGTTTTAAAAAAATAGAATGGAAAGAAAAAACAGGGATTGAAATTCTCTTCTGGAAAGAAATGGAAGCTAAATCACACATCCAGAGCATAGCCTGAACAAAATGTTCCTTTATGTACTGAAAAAAATCTCAAGATTTACTGTGTATGTCCACCAGAGATGGATTTGAGTCAGGCATTAATTCAAATAACCTTTAACTTTTATATAAATGTACCAGGGAGTCAAACTTAGATGGGAGTTCTGAGGTGCTTTGTGTGGGTTTGGGACTGGTCCAAGGATGACCCTGACAAATGTGAGTGCAATGCAGGGTTATCAGGGTGGTGGGGGCGCAACACAGGATGTGTGAGCAGGGGCTGAGAGCTATGTTTGTCCAGCCTGGAGAGGAGAAGGGCCAGGGAAGATGTTCCTGTGCTCTACAGTGGATAAGGAGGGGTGCAAGTCCTGCTGGGGCTGGACTGGGTGTGCAGCAACAGGGACAGAGGCTGCAGGTGGGAATGTGGCGAATTCCAACTCCATACAAGGACTAAAAAAAACCAGTGTAGGACTGGTAAATTTTTGGGATGAGGCTCACGGAAGAATGGAGATGTTTAAAACTCTCCTGGACACAGCCTTTGGCAACCTGCTTTAACTGCACTTGCTTTGCACGAGGGTTTAGAGCGGAGACCTCAGGAGATCCTTTCTAACTTTCTGTGGTTATGGGCATCACACTCCAAATCCAATTCATTCAGTTTTGTCACATCTTTGCCTTTGTAAGTTCAACTGGCACTGGAAAGAGCAGTGCATCTCCAAAGACCTTTGGAATGAAATATTCAGGAAGGCTTCTCAGTCAAAAGCCTGAAGAATTTCAGATAGGCAGACTTTTTAGTTCTTCTAAAACCCAAACAAACCTCAACTCCTACACTTTTGCAGTCTGTCCAAATGTTTCTGACCTTACCTTTTAAATGGTCTACCAACTTATCAAATGAATTTTAAATGGTAAACCTAACTTCTAAGCTAAGAAATACAAAATGAGCCAGACTGTGCTCATAACCATATTAGTACATGAATTTGCTATGTGGTGATGAGTCCCCAAAGGAGCTGCATCTTGAAAATTGTGTTGTCTAACTTCTGGATATTCACTTTATCCCTTTATGTACTTGATTAATATCTGCACAGCTACTTGTTTAGAAGTAACTAATTATTTTTTTTTAGTAAAATGCTATAAAATATGAAAATAACATTGTATAATTTCTGCAAGGTTATATACCTTTCTATTATTTTTTCTAATCTATTGCAGACAGACAAGAGAGTTTTTTTCCCCCTCCAAAATTAAATAAACTTTTAATTAAATAAAGATTTTCTCTTCAAAATGGAGTCTACAAATATCTAATCCCAGAGCTACAATTTCTCAACCTTCCTCTTCTTCTATGAGATGTTGCTATGGTTATTACCCTGCTGGGTAGTGAAATGCAGTAATTTGTTTAGCAATTCCTGTCTTCCACAATACTTTACACACATAGAGGAGGCTTGCATTTACCAAGTGCATCAGTGTGACAAGTCTGCTGTTTTTCACAAATCCTTCTAATGTAAGTCATGGTTTGTAAAGCACATATATTTTGGGTTAGTAACTGAAATTCTTATCCAGCAAAAATAAATTTCTCTGGTAGCAAAAATAAGTTTATAGAAAGCTGTTCCAAGTGCTGACTGACTTTCCTCCTCTCTGCAGACAATGTGAGGACCCTAGAAGGGGCAGCAGATGTTATGTATGATATCTTTTTGAATTTTTGGGGCATTACTAGTTAGATGACTAAATAAACAGATGCTTGAAAGAAGCTTGAGTCATAATTCAGGTTTCATTAAGAGCAGGGGATTTGCACTAAGATCTGTTTAAGAAAAATGGTAAGAATAAGAATATTGTTGCATCTGTTCTGTTTCAGTATGATCTGACTTGCTTCAAATCTTGAAGCACAACTGTAATGTAAGTGGTAAGCAATGATAAGATTCGCAAGGGTTTCTTTGGGCAAGGCTTGCATCTTCAAAATTGCTCAATATCTACAACCCATTTGGTTTATAGGCTTCTTCAAACAGTTGGGCTGCGTTGAACATAAAAATTTTGAAAATGTAGAAGGTTTTGTCATGGCAAGCAAACAGTGTGGGGTTTACTCGCTTGGTGTGGTGATTTAGGCCAAATTCAGGGATACGTCCAAAAGGAATGTCTCCTCAAAGGAAGGCAGGCCACAACCACCCCTCCCCCCAACCGGGTTCAGGAAAAAAATTTTCCTCGGAGGAAAGTGAAGGAGAAAATAAAAACTATTTATTTAACAAACACACAGGAAAATAATAATAATAATGCTGAATAATAAAATCTCTCGCTCTGGAGAGAGAACCTGAAAGATTTTAGAGTCCTTCTGTGGGTGTGGTCTCTCTCCTCCTCCTCGGAGCTGGGTCGGCGTGGGGGGCCCCCCTCCAGGCCGGTGGAAGGTCCCCCGGTGGGGTTCTGATGTTCTGGTGTTCTGAACGAGTCCAGAAGAGAAGAAGGGAAAAAGCCGAAGTCCCAGGAAAAAAACTTCAACTCTCCGTCTCTCTCCGAAGAAATAGAACTGAAAAGCGGACTGAAAAGCAAGAAGAAGTGCTTCCCCCTGCTCCTCAGCAGCAGCAGTAGCTAATCTCTGTGTCCTTGAAGCACAAATTGTTTTGAAAAGTTCGCTGAGTTTTTTTCTCTGTCTCTTGCATCCAGTTTTAAAGGCATAGAAAGGCTCAGGAATCATGTGTGGGCATAGAGCAGTGATAGGGGATACAACAGCATACAGTCACCACAAGACACTTGGTGGTGGTGCTTCAGCTACAGAGGACTGTGATCATTGTGTTAAGTAAAGAAGGTGCTGCTTTGTAAGGCCGAAGTGAGCAAAGAGAAAGGGAGTGACAGTCAGTAAAAATATGCAAGGAAATAGGCTGCAGGCTGAGCAAGAGTGGGTTTTATTTGGACAGAAAACACAGCAGGTTGATGTTTGGAAATGTTTGCTGTTCTGGTTTACCAAGCCGTGAGGTGGCTGCTCTGCTGGGCACTCACTGAATGAAACTCCTTAGTTTCATTCAGTCTTTTCCTAAAGTTTCAAGTGATGAAAACTCCAGCTCTTCATTAACCCCCGGCCTGTCTTGCTTTGCATGCTCAGCAAAAACCATTAGAATTGATGGCCTATGGTCATTTTTGCTGCTTTTTGTATGTTATAGCAGCTACCTCTTCAAATGATGTCAGGTGTGCTCTGACTTCCTTCTTCTATATCCTGTTGCTCCTCACTGCTCACCGATATTTGCAGGATGGGAAAACTCTGAAGTCCATTTGCTGGCAGCAAAAAGTGAGGAATGGCCAAAGAATATTAAAAAAAAAAAAAAAAACCAAAGAAAATAATAGTAAGGCATTAAGCTCTTACATGCAGTTTATGAAAGCTTGTGGGCTGATTCTGCCAGGCAGCAGTCAGCCAGCTAGCTGGATTTAGAGCCCTAGCTAGTTCCATGTAATCTGGGAAAGAAACCCAAGGCAAACACGATTCTGTGACTGAGGGAGGTGATGCCTGTGTCCTGTCCTGTAAACCTGCACCCTCACTGGATTTTGTAGTAAAAACAGTGTTGTCACCACCCCTGTACAATGAAGGAAGCAATGGTTGTTGATCGGTTCAGATACAATGATTGCATTTTGTTTCAGTACAAGATCAGATGAAAGTTTCAGTAGCATTTAATCCTTCTCCTCTTTCAGCTGTTTGCATGTTTTAGTGCTAGCTTTCAGCTCCCTGCGTTGCTAGGGTTTCAACACACTCCTCTGTTCAGTTCTGGAGGATGAAATAAGTGTTTTATTGCAATCGTCTGGAATTTTCTTCATTCAGTCTTGCAGAAAAAGTACATCTGTCAAATGCACCTGTCTTTCTGCACTGAACTGTCAAGAATTGATGCATAACTCCCAGAAGTATAGAGGAGTTGTTCTCAGCACCTTGACTTTTCATTTCTAAATCACCCAAGATTCTCCTAACCTTTTTTTTGCCTCACAATCATACAGTAAATTTGCAGTACACTGACTTCTTACTCAGCCTTCCAGACTGTTTCCTCCACTGAGGTGTTTCTATTTTTCCACTTCATCTGCACCAACTTAAACCCATGGGCTTTTCCCCCAGGTTTGTGGATACTTACTTTAGCATGCAGAATATTACAGAATTTGAGGTTTGTGGCAGCTGGGCTAGTACAGCATGTTTTAAAATTGCATGAATTCCACTTATTTGATTTCTCTAAAACTCTTTCATTGCCATCTTCTGTGCCTTCCCAAACTCCTCATTTTGGCTCATCCAAACAAGGTCAGTATAACTTGAACATGGGTATGTGTCCTTAAAGGTAAGGAATTCAGGGAATAAGTTTAAGAGAATGACAGACCTTAGAATATGGTCTCCAAATTTTAGATTTTATGCCAAGTAGGAAAAGTATTAGAGACTCTTTCTTCCAAAAGTTTAATAGCAATTGTCATATAGAGAAAAAAAAAATCTGACAGCCCTCAACCAGTTACAATTATGTTGATGTTATATATTCATTTTGAAATCCTAATCGGGTTGATTACTACAATCAATAGATTATAGTTGTCTTGGTGATATGTTTTTTGAGGTCACATGCGGACGATGAAACCAGAATCATGTCAGTGTTTAAAACCAACAAGTTGTAATTATGTTGTTCGAAAATCAGGTTTCTCATGGCCTTGACGATGTGAGTATGGAATATCTCCAAGGGTAGAGATTCTCCTTTTCCATTTACTGCAGCCTGCTTTCACATCTCTACCTCTCCTAGGAGGCAGTTCTACAAAGCAGAAGGTCCTTTCCTGCCCCGTTCGCTCTGAGCCTTGTGTGTCTTCTCCAGGGAGAAGAACACAGCTCTCAGCCTCTCTGTAAGGTTACGTGCAGCAGTCACTGCCTGTGCTGGCAGCTCTCCACTGGGCCTTATCTGGTTTGACAATGTCGTTCGTGTACCCAAGGTCTTGGATCTGTCCCGTCTCACTGCTTGAACTCGTGTGTGTTTGCGTCCAGTTTGCTCAAATGTACCTCAGTCATCCTCTGTTATGGATAGTTCTGGTCTGTCCCAGGAGGTCTGTGAGCAAACCTTGAGGCATTTATTTCCCTGAGCCCTTCCTGTATCCCTCAGCACTGCATCCTACACCTTACTGAGCAGTGGGCCCACATTTCCCTTGGTTTTCCTTTTGCTGCTGCTGTACCTTCTTTACCCCCTTCGCATCCCTTCCCAGTAATTTTCTCCAAGCTCTGAGTATGTGGGGCATATTTGCTCTAGGAGCAGCACAGCTGGGAGTAGGGTACAATGTGATTTGGAGTGTATTTGTCCTTGGGGCAGCACAACTGCGAGCAGGGCACAATGTGATTTGCTCCATTTTTGTAGTCAGACCAGCTTCCCCAGAACTCCTTGTGGGTCAGACTTGGTAGTGAGCAGCTCCTGGTGCAGAGGAATCAGTGTGTGCATTAAAGAAGGGGATCATGTCAGATAATACAGCAATGTAAGACCTGTGATCAAAATCCAGAAAACTCTGCATTGTTTTCTCCAAAATGAATTTCACTCTCAGCATGAAGCTTCAGAGGGGGTGTGTGTGAGATAAAATACAGCTTTGCAGCTGTAAACCCTGGATGCTAAGGGAGAGCAACTCCTTCAAACTCTTATTCAGCAATAAAACATTAAAAGCTTGTTTCATCTATTCTTTTGACAACCATGTCTTAATGACCCGGAAAAGAGGTATACAAGCGAAAACATTGTAGGACTTTAAAACCCTAGAGGAATTCAGTCACCTACGCTACCTCTTAACTGATACCTAGAAATGGAGGGGCTGAGTTTTGTTTCCTATGGAAAAAGGCTCGCGTTTCTGTCCAGGCGCCTGTGGCTGGGAGTGGGGTGCCACCTCCTAAAATTGATAAAGGTGCAGGATATCTCCCAGAACAAAGCTGCCAGCAGCTAGGACTCTGGCTGCTGCTGGAGAGCCAGATGCCACCTCTGAACTGACATCAAGAAACTGGGGGGCTGAGTTTTGTTTCCCATGGAAAAGGGAATTGTCTACAGTTGTGTGACACCCACACATGCTGGCTTAATGTATTACATGGAGAGCGTGTTGACGACTTCACCAGCAGTTTCACATTAAAATCACTGAGCAGAGTGTGGAGATTTTATTTTTCACTCTTTATGTGGAGAAGTAAATTTAATAAATATTTTGTGAATATAATTATTTTATGTTAACTATATTTACATTGGCATATATCATTTTAAAAGGAACTATTAAACTCGGCAGTAAGAAGTGAGAATATGTATATATACAGTTCTGCTCGTTAAGTAGGGCTGTGAACTGACTTCATCATCAAACTAGAGGTACATAAATGGATAAGATATGCCTGTGAAATATTTTACAATTTCAGTGTTCTCATTTCTCTTAGCAGAGCAAATCTGATTTTTTTTTCCCCTTTGGTGAAAATGAGGATGAAATTCTTTTTTTCATGTAGATTGAATTCCTTATCCTTAATTAAAATGATAATGGTTAAAAGAAGAAGGGTGTCTTATAAATTTGAAACATTTCAAATTTAAACTGAGGGGATTTTCCCTTTATAATTTTTTTAAGTGATAACTGAAAGATTAAGCAAACTTTGGTTATGGTGGCCTTGCATCATTATTAAATCTTACTGTATAAATAAAAAAAGCTTTGGACCAGAAGGGAGGTAAAAATTGTTGGAGAGACTGTGCATAGTATTTCTGGTGTCTCAACATTGCTGCAAATAAAGTCAAGAAACCTGTTTTAAATTTTTCACAGATTTTTAGTATAAAGGTTCAGGAATTCAAGTGGAAATGGGTAGGCCTTGAAGAACACAGACGTTCTGAACACTGTGGAGAACTATCAGTTGCTTGAGGGAAATCTTGCTGGAGATCGCAGAAACATATTAATATTCATTGAAATTAAAGTTTTTTTTTTTTCTTTGACTATCTTTATGCATTAGAGGAAGAAGAATTCCAGGGTTTTACCAGAAATTTAGGGTGTAACACATTTCTGCTGTTTAATGTCAAGCAAGTTAATGTTCTGCCTCAGTTTCCCTGGCCATAAATGGGGATAATGATACTTATCTCCTGTAAATTGCATTGGGAACTTTTGATTATGAAAGCTGAATATGATTATTCATTATGTTTGCTTCCTATGAATATTCTAGTGAATGTGTTTCACAAGGGGATGATTAATTTTCAACAAATATCGGAGACTTGAGAAAATGAGTTTATATCCTCATAAATATAAATGTTCTGTTTCAGATACTGAGGAAATGTGACATATTTGTATTCCATACAAATGAAGCCAGTATTCTCAAATGAGGGACACTGAGCCCACACGTGTTAATCACATGTTCTTTCATGCCAAGAGCTATCAAGCTTCCCTCGTGCCAGGAGGGAACAGTTCTGAGTAAGGAATAAATATATATACTTTTAGACAAAGTAAGGAAGAGATGTAAATGCAAAGTTTACTAAGATGTAGTTATTTCCACGGGTTACAGAGGTAAAACTCATGGGCTGTTTTCTCTGACAGGTTTTAAATATGCAGAGCGTCATTCTATGACTCAGATTGTGTGGTATGACACGGGCTATGGCATGTCACGTCACAAATGTCACTCCAGTGTAACTCTAGGGAGGAGGTTACTTTTCAATAAGTGTATATTTCAGAAAGGTGTGAAATGCCAAGAGATGGGATTTTCTGGGATTGGTCTTCATAGATTTTTGTAGTGGTCAGTCACCCTCACGTGAGGAACGTTTGCCTCACAGCTGAGGTTCTCTGTCTTGTTCTCGTTGCTCTCTTTTCTCTGTGAAGCTGCTTAGATGGTGGAAATACATAACACTGGACACCCCTTTCAGGTAGGCTGAAGAGATCAAGCCTTTGTCTACTGATAATAGGACACATTTCTCTAACTTTGAAATCATACTTGTCATATGTTTGCACTTTTCCTCTAATTCCTCAGCTCTCTCTGGTTATCAGATGCTGTGTAGTCACACGGTCTGCAACATTGTCTTGTTCTTACACTTTGCTCATTCTTTGTCAGATACTGAACTGGGGTTTATTTTGGTTTGTAGCATCGTGAAAGAATACCTGAATTGCCTTTCCACTTAATCTCCACTTCCTTGTCAGAGTTGCAGCTTTTTTGGCTTCAAGCTGTCATTACCTTGGTAGGACCTGTACCCTGTGCTCCCTGTTCTACAATTCTGTTCAGTACATGTTTCAACACAACTTTCTCAAGAGTTAAAGTCTTTCCATATATTTTTTGCCACTGTGTCATCTACAAATTTTAATAGGAGTATTTTTATTGGCATTCAACTGTGTGATCAAAATGATTTTCATTCTGGTGATTCTTTTATTCCTGCTTCCTGCTCTTTCACAATTACACTACGACCCACCAGTCATCTTTTACCAAATAACAATTTGTGTGTGTGTGTTTAAAAAAATCTTGATGTAGGGGTAGTTATAATTAAAAAACCCCACCAAACAGTTTGTAGTTGAAATGCTTAAATCTAATGAGCAAAAGCAGAATAGTATGAGAATGAGTATCAGTACTGTTATCTTCATCTTGTTATTGAAAAATGACATGTAGGCAATATCTTTTTGATTATTTAAAAGACATACTTGCCTAGGTTTAGATGAACACAATGGTGCTTCACTTTGAGGACCAGGACCTGAGAAACATGTGAGAGCAAGAGGGATCCATTTCCACCCTTGCTAAAGAAAAACCCTTAAACCTTTTTACAACTTTAATCTCTGTGGCCTGGAAACAAGGACCAAAACAGGACTGGTCAGGAATGAGCTGTATCAACAGAGGTAGGTTTGGGACTCTCCCTGGACTTAGTTGCTGGTATTACTGAGTAACTCTTTTCATCAACAATTATATTTCAACCCTCCCTAGAAAGACATAGGTAAAGCTGTCATGCAAGGAGTAATTTCCATTTCTAGAATGGAAACTGTAGAAGCATCACTGGGATATGGGGACCAAGAGCCAAAGAAAGTTTTCAGGTAGCCTGAAACAAAAAAGGCTGTAATTGAAGAGTGTTCATGCAAGATTTCTGTAGGATAGCATTAAAAAAAGTTATTTTCATTTACAAGAGCTTAATTGAATAATTATTGCCCTGTGGGCAGAGCACAGGTCAACAAACACTTACTCCAGCCCTGTCTAACAATCTGAAGATTAGTTGGGGCATTTAAAAAAACCGAAAGAAAAACCTCAGCAAAAGCAAGCCAACAGGCCAGAGCTTTATAATTTTGTCAACTTTTATTTTATTTGATTTTTTTCAAAGGTGTGAATAGATATTGAATTGTGCCTGAAAAGTGTGATTGTTTTGTCACTCCCGCTGCACCAGGGGATTTTTATTTTGGCAGTTATCGTTAAGTAAAAACTGCCAGTGAAAGAGTTGAGCTAGAGGAACATATTTGAAAGATTCCTGCACCAGTCAAATTCGCTTAGCCCCTTAATCCCTTACACTGGCAGTTGAATCCAAGAAAAAATGTAGCAGTGCACAGAGGAGCTATAAACAAACAAAGCTTGAAGCTCTTGGCACCTTAAAAAATTGCCTGTTTCTCGTAAATACATTGCAATAAAACAATAGCTACTGAACATTAGTGGAGAAAGAAATCAGCCATGAGGAACTCAAAGTAGGTGGCTTTCCAACTGTGGGGAAAAAGTATCAAGAAAGAGGCTGAGATAAATCCTGCAAATACCATGCAAGGTTTTTGAGGACTTATTAATAAAACACACCGATAGAACACATGCAGAAAACTAAGTTGATGATTTGAATGGTAGACTATTTGTCTTAGGCCCAGAGGCACTCCATTCCCTGCAATTTAAACAGCTTTCTTTGATTACCCATTATAAGCCTTGCCTTACCACCCCTTCTTAACCCCAGTCACTCACATTCAGCAACATTTTTGCTACAGAATATGGGAAAGAAATAAAATCAGATCTCACATTTGTAAAGTGCAGTGATGGCAGCAAGGATTCATTCTCATAATTAAGAACATTTCATTGTGAATAGTTTGAGTATCCTGTTAAAAATGCAACGGGAAGAATTTTTGTGGCAACTTAATGATGCACATGCCTACAATGGAAAAAAGCAACATTTGAAATTGTAAAATTTGGATTGAAATTTTATGTTATTAATATCACAATTCTGTAAAGTACAGACTGAGGTAGAAATACTGAACAAAATAAATGGCAAATTGACAAAACCGAGTTCTTTAGCTGGCCACTTTATAAATGCAAAAGGTTTTTATTTTTGGCAACAACTGTATGTTTCTATAACTGTCTTTTTGGTAGGTGGAGTGGACAGGTAAGGAATCAAGACAAAATTGTAGAAGGAGATGAAACAAAGTTATTTACAATTGAATTTGCTTCTTATCTTTTGTTCTGTAGTTTGTCTTTCTTTTGATTTTGCATCCTATAGATTGCCCCTTCTGCCATTCAGGTCTACTCAAGACACTTTTACACCATATGTCAGATCTCACACTGATAAACTAGTTGTTACCAGTTGATGGACACACTGCAAAACTAGTTTAAGAATTTTGTCTGCATGTGAAAATCTAACTATGAATGCCTGGGATGCATTTTCATCAGCCTAAAACTTTCATCGTGATGGGAATTCTAGTTTGCCTTCCTTTTGCTCTCACTTTTGCCAATAAGATTGGCATGAGGCAGAGAGGGCTGTGCAGATGAACTGGGGTTTAGCCAGGTGTTTTCAGTAAGGAGACAAGGGCTTGCCTGAAGTAGACTAGATGCCACGTCAGAGAGGAGGATTCTTACTTGTAATTTGAAGAAGTAGAGAGAAAGCCTCTAGAGAATAAGATGGATATATCTGGGAGAGTTGCAACATCTTAAACCTTAAGTTACTTCCCTATGTACAGTAAACTCTGAGTGGGAAAAGCAGGAGGTGCTGTGCTTATGCAACTCACTTCGTTTGTATGAAGCTGCTCCTTGGAGTAGTTAGTAAAACATATGCTGGTATGCCTGTGAGTTGAGGATTGCAAAATCGTATCCCCTGAGAGTGTGTACTACACACAGCCTTGTTAGCAATAGAATTTAATAAATCCCACATCTCCAGGCTGCCCCAGGTGAGTTTGCATCCCGAGCTGCATCATTTCCAGAGCACACTGCATCCTCCAGCACAGACTGCAGGGCAGGGGAGAGGCTTCCTTGGCACACCCTCCTCCTCCCAGGTTCCTGAGTGGCAACTGGAGGGCACGAAGGCAGCAACTTTTGGACATTTGTCTGTCTTTATAAACTGTCTCTGCTAAATCTGAGCAGTTTGTGGGCTTATTTAAGCCTGGAAGTAGCACGGACAGTAGCATTGATTCTAAATGTGTGTAACTCTACACTGTGTGAACAAAGCACAGGGGGCTCTGATGCCCTGGAACCTTTTGCATGGTGAGGGTGCTCAATATCTAATAATGCCACTTGATATCACCCTTCATGATAGAGGATTTAATTTTGTTGTTATTCTGAGAATGATCCCCACAGAAGTCAATGCTAGCAGGGAGGTGTTGCATCGCTGCTGCAAGAGACTGAAATCCTCCCAGGCAGTTCTCATGCAATACAGGCACACCATCGTTGGTGATTAATATACCATAATGTATCAATCATGTGCCTCACTGCTGTCATCTTTGATATCAGAGAAATTATGATTTTTTGTTTAAGTGTGAACTAAATAGATAATCCCTATTTACTTTGCAATACTTGGAAGGCCCTTAAGTCAGAATGATATTTTAATTGTATGGTTTCCATCAGCATCCAAGATTTGTTCACTGTTTTGCATTCACTACGTCATAATTTCTTCCTGGAATTCACAGGGGACTTATTTTCACTTACATGAAGATCTCTTCATGCTGTTCTGTCAGTGAAAAGGAGACTTAAAGTGGGAGTAAATTACACTAATATACAGTGCTGTTATATTGTCAAAGAGATGTAAAGCAGTGTTATTGCAGCAGAATATGATGTCCATCTGCTCACTTCAGTTCCCAACAGAAAGAAATTCTCTCCTTACCTAAAAAGTGGTGAGCAAACTAACTTAGATTAATAGAAATGGCAGTAGCCCTTTTTGCTACACACCTGATTTCAGCCAGTAGAAGAGAACCAGCTACTGTTACCATTTTCTAAGTGATGATGTTCCCTGGGATGACTGTGACCTCAGTTTAGGTAAAATCCAGAAGAGTAAGAATTGCAGATGCTCTCCCTGCTGGTGTTTCAGAATAGAGAATATTTGTGTCTGCATGGGCTGACAGTATGTGAAAAATGAAATATTACCAGTGAGCAATGAGAGCTTATTAAAAAGAAGTGTTTGCTTCAGCAAGAGGTAATCACAGTGTGTTTCCAGTTGGGTTTCTTAAAAACAAACAACCAACTCCCCAAAACCACAACCCATCACGAAAAAATTTAATGGGAGAGACCTGTAGTGCATTTTTTAAAAATGTGGGTTGGTATTTAAGCACTACATGATAACAGGAGAGCTGTTTAAATCCACTTAGGATCTTCCTACCTCCTGGGTTTCATTTTAGAATTCAGTGCCATCACTAAAGCGCAAGGACACTGTTCTTTCTGGCTTTAATCTGTATATTCCACTGGGTTGATTTTCACTGAAACCAGCAATATCTTTCCTTTCATGAAGGATTCCTTTATGAGGCACTCTTAAAATTTTTGATCTTGATTTTTGGTACTGCTGACTGATAATCAATCTTTGTTTTATGAATAATATCTTTCAGTATAAATATTTTAATTAAATTTAGCAGGAATTATTATGAATAATATATTTTACCATCAAAAGCAATCACTAATACTGTAGTAGCTGATGTTCTGCATTTTCTTTACCATATAAAAGCCTTCTCTGTGCATGTAAAGTTACATTAGCTGTTTAAAAATATAAATACATAAATTATGGCTCTAAATATTTCACTTTGTCTTTTGTCCTGCACATAATTTCACAGGCTCATTGCAAAGTGAGCACGTGGCTTTGACAAATTCAAAACAAGTTCTTGGAAGTTCAGTGGTGCTAGAAATTTCCAAAGCCAGTTCCACAAATGAGTCTGACCACAGTGGTGTGAACTCAGAAGTCGGTGGTTCGTGTTGGTTTGAGGCTGGCAAATGTGCACAGCGTTGGATTAAAATGTCATTTGTAGCTGCTTTTTTGATGAGGGGCTCAGAAAACAAAAGATTCACTGCTGGCCACCAAAGCTGGGCTGTTTAGATGAGTGGCAAGCCCCAAAAAGGTCCCAAAGGAAGAGGCAAAGAGCAGAGGAGATGGGATTGAGGCCTGGCCACACAAGCTCAACTGGGGTCACTGCTCTGTACAGGCTCTGCAGTGTTTGGGCCTCTGGGCTCTGTCTTTCTGGAACCATGGCCAAATAGGAAAAAAAAGGGAATTTGCAGGTCCTGGATGGTGCAGCACAGCAACTCCTTTTGGTCCATGCCTTTTGTTGGTGTCAGCTTGAAGTTAGGATCTCAAACTCAGCATACAGAAGGAAAAAAGTGAAAGGGAAAGAACAACTCCTGCCATTATTTTATTCACTAATTGGGCTTAATTTACAACATAACTATTTTGGTCCATTAATGTCTGGCTTCATGCTCCCTTGTTTATCAGAAATTATCTCAACACAGCTGTTTGGTTTTACGAGTAGGCATTTTTTGGTTTGGACTACTTAACTCTCTCTGTCTTGTGCTTTTAACTTTGGTGAAATGGTTTTATGCATCAGTCTGAACTCTTGTTTCCTTGGATAATGCAAGTAGATTTGTCTGTGGAACAGCAGGTACAGAAAACAGTACCACTGTAGTCTTTATTTTTCTGTCACACGCTTGCTGTTTTAATTTGTGCTTTTTGCTGCTGATTTCTTGGTGAACTTCAGGAAACTGAAGCAAAAACAGTATAAAAAGAAAAGCCAGCTCAGGAATATATGAACCTTACTTTATATTCCAACACAAATTTTAGCACCCTGTTTAAGAAAAAATGTGGAGGAAGATTAAATTTATTATGTATTGCTAAATATCCCACCCTTTCTAAGTGAAAGCAAGAGAGAGCTTGGTTGTTTGGGAAGCAAGTATTTGCCTGCCTGCAAAGTGAGGGGCGGTGCAGAGGGAACACCCCACATGTGAATCTCAGGCAGAAATGGAAAAGGGGACTGAAAAGAGAGACAACTTTATGCGGTCTAAAAGCAGCTAAAGCTCTCCTAAATCAATAATTGTTTGCTAGAGATTTACATTGCTTTAATAGAAAGCCTTGCAATATATTTCTGTGATTAGCAGTACTACTGCAACATAAAACTCAGTGGTCATGTGAAACAGTATGATGTCATTGTCCACAGATTCCACTTGAAGCTGTAGGGAAAATACAGATCTCCACAAATCTGTGTTTTATCCTGTATAATGTTCACTAAAGCTTTACAGCAGGCTTAATCAGTTGGACATGAATTAATGATGGTTATCAAACAAAAAATAATGAATTCCAAATAAATACTTACTGCATAATTGAAGTCACAAGAATTTTCTATGAATAAAATATATTTGTATTTACAATACATAAATGCAGTTGTGACACTGTTGGCCATAAACATCTTTCTGATAGAAGTATTGATGAGCTATGTTAAATTAGTAATAGCTTGAATATATTTCTTAATTATGTCACCAACTTTGTGTGCAGGAATGTTGTTTGAAGTGAATTGGCTGCCATTTATTTTCTCTGTACTAGGGGAAAAAAATGGTGGAATTTTTTTATTTTTAAAATCTAGCTTGTACTCAAGAGCCTCAGTGGATGCTATGAGTTTACTTCTGCTTTACCAAAGACAAGTCAGGTAATTTTGTCATCGATGCAATAATTAACACAGAATGCATTAATTATTATATATAAGAATTATTATATATAAGAATAATTAACACATGTGCTGCAGAAAACATAAATGTGCTACTCTGGGCCTTCTCAAGGAGCAAGGCAGAATATACCAGAGAGCTGTATGCATGTTGCAGCATTAACAGAAAACTCTTCATGTATTAAAAAAAACCAAGCCAAGGTAAAAGTATATAATTTGGGGATACTCAGAGGTAATTCTTGAATCATAAGAGTAATCCTGTACAACAGAGACTATCGATATTCAGCATTAAAAAATGGAAGGCTCAGAAGAGTGGCAACTTTGCTGTGCCCAGGTTTCTGTGAGCTCATGTTCAGTGACCAGGGAGAGAAATGATTTCCAGACCTAGGTGTACTTTGGTACTGGTGGGTTAGCATGGGAACTTTGTAAACCACATCATCTCTTTGCACATCAGTTTCCTATTCATAAAATGAGAATAGCTCTTACCTACATAGCTGGGGCTATGAAGTACATATAACGTTTTTAATCCACCAAGCTGAGCTATCCTCAGTCATTGCAGTGTTAGTTTTTGAAAGATTATTTCAGTGCTTCCAGTTGAATTAGCATCAAACATTTCAATGGATGTGAAATTTGGTTTTTAATGAGCATAAACCACCCTCTGCTTTGGAAGCAGCGTTATCACTATTGCTCTCTTATCTGAGAGCCCTGGTTATGGTCCATAGTAAAATCCCTCTTGCAAAGAGCTCTGAAAGAGAAACAGATAAATAGAAAAGCAAGGAAGTACAAGTGCATGATAGGCAGAAGCCTTAACGTGTCAGCAATCTTACTACATTTTGCTCTTCTTTTTTCCTCAGCAAATGGAAAGTTTCAGGAGATAATTACAGAACAAATAATGAGCCTTGTCAGCATTAGCCACTCCTAAGAGAGAAGTGCAAAATGGTGAGTGTTCCAAGGTGCTTGTTAAAAAGTGCTAGTGAGATGGGTAAAAGAAGGTTGGAAGAGCATGAGGAAAAGTGGGAAATGAAGAGAGGTTGGGATCAGGGAAGGAAGTGTCAGAGTTAGAGCAGAAGTGCAAAGGAACTTGTATCTCAGACAGAGATTCTGCTGGAGTTGAAGAATATGTTCAGCTTGAAGAATATAGACCAGATCTTATGTCACCTGCAGCAGTACCAGCCTAGGGTGACAGAGGGGACAAACACACCCCTTTGAGCCCTGGGAACAGGTGATGTCATGAACCTTCTAGCTGAAATGCAAGGATTGATTGTCCTTATTGCCCTCTTAACGCTGAGGAAAAAAATTCTGAGGCATAAAACCCTGTTGGAAAAAAAAAAGTATTTGAATGAATGAAGGGCAGAATGCAAAACTGTTCCATGAATGAAATCCTTATTTCCTAATAAAGGGTACAACCTCTTGAAGAATGGGGTCTGATGCTCCCTTGGGCTCCTCTTACCAAGCTCAAGTGAATTCACTGCACTTGCACTAAAATCCAAATGAGTTCACTTGTCATTTCTGAGAATTGTGACCCTCTCTCTTGAAAAGTTGAAGCAGTGGAGCACCCTCTGTAGAAATGTTAAAATGCTTCAAGTCACAGTTCTTCCTTTAGTCTACCAAAGAATTTTTAGGTCAGGTCTAAGGAATAAGTCCTCTTGAGAAGTGATCAAATTCTTCATCCTGCACATTTAAAATATACCAAGATAAAAGCATAAAGAGACCTACCATGAAGGGTAGTAGTGTGCTAGCACAGGTGGTATCACCATGGTTTTTCTTTCTTTTCTCTATATTATAAATATTTTTTAAAGCATGAATATACTTATCTGCTTCATCTTTATGTTCCACTATTAAGAAAAGTTCAGAAAGATAAAATTCGAGTGTTTTGGTTTGGTTTTTTTTCATGGAATAATGGAGAATTAGAATGAGATTTACAGTGCAGTTTATACTCCTTATCCACCTAGTCCTGGATGCTTTTTCTGACAGAGGCCAGTATTAGGTGCCTGGCGAGAGTCAGAGAGCCTCCCACTCAACAGTTCTAGTAAAATCTATTTTCCAAATAAACGCTTTCAACAATAGAGCCAGCCAGCGTACAGAAATGGCTTCATTTTTTTTGTCATAAGATTTGTAACATTTAGGTCATACTTAGACCAAGGACAAAGAAACAGTAAGATTTCAGCTTTATAGCCCCTATTTCATCAGTAGCAGGAGTAGGTCAGAACAATTACAGTACATCTCATAAAACTGTCTGCCTCCCTATCCTGCAACTTGATTATTCTGTATAAATTTTCAATTGAAACTGTAAAATCTGCAATATTTATACGAAGACATGAAGCTGTAATGATGTGAAACCTCTCCATTCACTCATGTCTGTCCACAAAAGTGAGATTTTGAGTAGATTTTGCTCTTTAGAGTCTGTAAGAAAATAACACAGACTTTATCCTTTAGTGATCTGCTTTACTGCACCCTGTTATTTCAAAGTTACATAATTTTTTGTCATACCCACATGAAAGAAAAATTAAAACAAATTCCAGCAAGATCTGTGGGTTAGATTTTGAAGAGCAAAATGACACCACACAAAATATTCTTTAGAACTTAACAAGAACACAACTATTTTATAACTTAAAAAGAGCAAACTTTTACATCCTTTTTGCAGTGCCAGTTGTGTTCTCTTTTTCAAATGTTGTCAAAAATTATAAAGCATAAAAGCTTTCAAGTACTGAAGATTAATCCTCCCTCCCAGAAAGATATAGATTGTAGTCAAATTCTATAAAACTAGTTTTGCTTCCAGCTACATATTTTTAAGGATAATTCTGAAGCAATATCAAAGCAGATGGTGCAACAGCAGCACTGAAAAAGCATTTGGTGTATTGTAAGTGTCAGGTTAGAATTCACAACCTGATGAATTGCCCACAAGTTCAGTGCTAAAACGGTGCCATTTCTGTTTTAAAATAACTAAGTTAGAAACTATTTTCAGAACTAGAATTAAAATAAAAAAGAGAATAAATAACCCATATGTCCCTTGTTGTTTTTAAATATTTTAAGTGTCAACTGGAATTGTGAAAGCAAGGGTTATGTGTGTTGTATTGTTATAAAACTTTCCATTTGTTCAGAGTTTTCATGCCGTGTGAACAGTGTTTTCAAAGACCTTTGCAGCTGGTATTGTCAGCATATGCAGTAGATTGGAGTTTTACATAATACTTCAGGAGCAAACACTCTTGGCTTTGAAGGAAACTTTCTTTTAAAGGTAGCAAATTCTCAACAATATCACTGTCTGGAAGCACAGAAATCTTCCTCAGGTGATGGATAAAAATTGACCTTTCTAACTATGAATAATGTCAAGTGCTGAAGCCATTAAAGTTCAGTTTTCTCACAACTATAAGACTACATGATGCTATTTTATATTTCTATTCAGGAAAAAAAAAGATTAGGATTTCTTTCATGCTATAGATAAGAAGCGATAGCTCCCATTTAGCTGGCAATTCCCACAAAGAAATTTGAGATTTTATACCCCTATTTCAGTGCGAGAGGATTCATGGACCTTCATTCAGAAGCTGAGAAGACAGAGGGCTGTAAGAAACTCTGGAATAAGAAGTTTCCAGAGAATAAGAAACTGCTTATTCTGAAGTTTCTCTGCTGTCCTCGTTAGGCAGAGAATTCCCCCACTGGCGGCTCGGTGGCAAAAGCCCTGTGTGAATTTGCCATCTGACAGGCTCTGACAGCATTGGTTACCTTGTCGATGATAACACAGCTAGGAATCGTCTTTGGGAGGAGAGCCAGGCATTGATTTGTTTCTGGAGCTCTGCTGGTTCATTGGCAGCCCTGTGGGCTTTGGGAAACTTGGAAAAGCAGAGCATAGCTTGTTTCTAATTGTGCTGCCATGCTGGAACAGATGCTTTGGTAACGGCGACCAGCACGCTGTGACACCGGGGCGTTCGATGCTGCTGGGCTCTGGGGGGTGGTGATGAGGCCATGTGGGGCCTGAGCCTGCAGTTTCTGAGTTACTGCTATATTTCACTGTGCCTCTGCTTCTCCCCTGTATGGAGAGCTCTTGGAGGGCTTAGCTGTATATTTTAACTTTCATTACTCAGATTCTGATGTGCAGGTGATCTTTAAGAGAGGAAGACTTTTTGGACAGAGTTATTGGTAATATCTGGGGCATCGCTTTCTCAAAGCCACCTGCAGTAATTAAATTTCCCAGGCAGTGCTGAGAATTTGGTGCTCCTGCAGTGTAAGTGGAAAGACAGTGGCACTGCAAGTCACCAGGTGTATCCCAGATTTGAGACTAGTCTGTTCTGCTGCAAGTATCAGAAGCGTCCTCCTGTTTGCTTTGGTATGGTTTCCAATATATTGATCCATGGAGAAGGCAGCTACCTCTCCAGAGACTATAAAAATGAGATGCCTAGCTGGAAGTGCTCCGCTGAATAACAGGTTTGTGGCTGTAAACATATGACATGAGGCATATTGTTTTAAAGATATCCAAAATACTATACTGAAAAAAACAAATAATGAGATTCTGAGGTGAGGAAAAGGCAAAAGGGGGGGCTCTTTGTACATGAGTGAGTTTTTTCTCCTACTATGAAGCAGAGCTGATGTTTAATCAAAACTTCAGTGAATTTAATATACACTGTAGGTGTTTTAGTACGTATAACCTTATTTCTTGCTTGGTTTCTTGAAAGGAAAATAACCTTTCCTAGGATTTGTTTTTAATGAAATGTAGGTAACGTGTTTTCTGAGCTTACAAGAGTGATGCCATGAGACTGCTCTGGGAGAAAGCATGGGGAGTCCTTTCCCATCTGTCCTTTAAAGACACTGGCCTTGGAAATCACACTGCAAGTAGATGCTTCTAGCAGGTCTATGCTGCTGGTGGCTCTAGGGTGGTGACAATGGTGTGTGGTAGAGTATGTGTTACCTCCGAAACTGCTAATCAGGGGGCGAAGAACTGTTGTTTCTGCTCTTTCCTTTGGGATAAGTCAATGCTTTCCTAATTAATTAAATGTAGTTTTACAGTTAAATGTGAAATTGCATTGTTAACTCCTGTGCAGCTGTGAGCTCAGAAGAGGTGGTTTGCAGATTTGTGCAGGAAAGACAACTTTCTATTTTACAGGGAGACTTGGCTTGGGAATACCAAGGAAACTTATTCTTAATGTTTGTCCTGTTATGGCATGAATGCTCAAGTAGTATAATGTAGGATTTGTTTACTTTTAGCTTAAGTACCTGTATTTTTTATGGAATCCTGATGTTCTAACCTTTTCTGGCCTTCTGAGGTTCATGTTGAAAACAACCTTAGCATTCACAAAAAACCTACGAATTTCCAAAGGAATGAAGTGATTCTTCAACTGATACGAAACTGGGTAATGGTTTGGGCATGTTTTAGGGGTTCTATAGTTACTTGCCCCCTACTTTAGATATGTTTGGAAAAGTTGCTGTCTGACAGCTGATAGTTTGATTCAGATGAGAAGACAAAGCTGACGCCATACTTGAGAGAATGCTGCTGGTGTTATCATCAGCTGCATGACCAGAATCAAAAGTAAGAGTGAACAAACCAAATATTCTTGATACTCTTCTGCTACCTGAAGGTCCAGGGATAGGACATGGCTGCTTGTGGTCCTCATTCATCTCCTTGTCCTACATGAAATCAAGGGTTTGGCTTTTGCATCCATGAGATGGCAGGGGATTGGGTTAAAATATGAATGTTGTTGATGGTTAAGTAAGTTGTTGACTGGTTCCTAAGGTTGATGAGAGTTTGTAGTTCATGTTTATTAATGTTTGAGTGTTGTTTTCGGGCGTTAAACAAAGTTCAAGAGTTTACATTTTATTGAAAAATCTTATAATATCTTTAGAATAAATCTCCAAGTTCAGCTGTGTTCCAGGGAGAAAAACCCCTCACCCACGGCCAAAGGACTGTTTTTAGATACCAGCCGCTAGCCTCTCACCAAACTCCATGGAAACCATGAACTTCAGTGAGGGAGTTTCCCACCAAAGACTCAGGTGATGTCACCCAGAGACTGCACCCCAGTGACCAGCGAGCCATTGGCCGAAAGGCCTTACATCACTCCTGACCAGGACCAATGAGCTGGGCTTGGAAAGAACTCCACCAATCATCTCCTGCTCTGGAGGCGGGGCTGGGGGCGGTGATGGGAGGAGCCAGAGGCTATAAAACCCTGTGCACAAGCTGAGGAGGTGCTCTTTTTGCTTGCTCTGCTGCATGCTGTCTGCGTTTGCAACACCTTAGCATGGGCTTAGCCCAGGCAGTGCTGGGGCTCTTAGGCTTACTTGTTAAACTATTTTGCTTGGGGATAGCATAAGGAAGACCCAGCACTGTGGGTCTTTGATTTGGGTTTATAGCCTTTTTTGGCTGCAAGTGTCTCCAATCACTGCGGACCTGGATGAGATTTTTCTTCTTTTAAGGAATTAGGCCTTTTTGTTTAATAAACCTGGTTTGTTTTTAAACTTTAAATTTGAGTGTGGCCTCATTCCTGACATCCTGCATTTTTTTTCAGCTGTTACAAAGTAAAGAAAGAAGTGAGGAATATGCCCTG
Source organism: Gymnorhina tibicen (assembly GCA_013399875.1). Taxonomy (NCBI): domain Eukaryota; kingdom Metazoa; phylum Chordata; class Aves; order Passeriformes; family Artamidae; genus Gymnorhina; species Gymnorhina tibicen. The sequence continues at coordinate 600,238 of VXAZ01001300.1, forward strand.
AGCATTCTCAGCTATGACACACTGTATTATTTCTTTGGTTGCATTATGTCTTCAGATGATGCTAATAGGTGATACCTAAACCCAAACTGACTCTATAATCCAAGACCAAGGAAAAGCAACGCTTCCTAATACTCTGGCCCTATGACAAAATGAAAATATTGAGGAGGCTTTGTCTAACTTTCCTACACCAAGTGTCTCACACGGCTTCTGTGTTCGGGTTAGTTGCCATGGAAACCAGTGACTGTGCACATGGGGCATGGAGCGGGGCCGCAGTTTGTGGACGTGGCCCTTGGGGGCCCCATTACAGAATTTCTTATGTTTAGAAATACTTTGTAATAAGGCCCCTGGTGTCACTTATTAGCAGTAAAGTGTAGGGCAGCCTTCATCAGCATCAACTGCCAATTTGTTTCTTATGGAAATGAATCCACGTTGATGGTGTGTAAGATTTTTTGGAGATTTTCTGCTGGAACAGAATTCTTACTTGCTCTTTTTATGCTGCCACTTGACACACACTTCTCTAATTTGCGTGCTTTTCTACTCATTATATTGATTTCAGCCTTCTCGGTGAAATGAAGTAACAACTTGCAAGGGGAAGATGGGCAGAGAGAGAGGAAATAAACTCACAGGGAAGCATTTTGTCTGCACCGTGTTCTGCCTTAAATTACAGTATAGGAGTTGAAGCAATTTTAATCTTTTTTTTTTTTTTTGCAAAGTTTTGTGACTTCATCTTTGCTAAATGGTGTTTTGATTCTCTTTAAAATGCAAGCTAAAATATTAACATTTAAGGGAATGTCATAGAAATGAATATATGCCTATTTCATTTTTTCTATTACCTGTTTCATTTTTTCTATTACCTCTTAGGAAGTACAGAGATGAATAAGATGTTTAAAAGGCTATATGTTAGCCAGATGTCTGGTGTAAAAACAATTTCAGTTACAAGGCGAGTTCTGGATGAAATGCTCGGGTCCAGAGCTGTGCAAGACTTTTTTTTTGTGGGTCTTGTGGGATTTTTGTGGGTTTGGATTGGTTTATTCTGTTATTATGGCTTCATTTTCCTGCAAATATTGCAAAAATGCCTGTACTGTGTGAGAATGTCTCAGAGAACCTACAGCCTCTGTTTATTGTGGTGATCAATCCACGACACAACAGATCCCCATCCTCTCCATGTTGGAAATGCATAAACTTCTGTTCAGATCTGACATCCTGGTTTGCTGGTGAAAGAAAGTGAGAAGAAGGAGACAGAGAAAGGCATTTCACTCTTCCTTTTGAGTACATTGGTCTCTTTTACTGACAGTTGAGAGATATTTGATGGGAAAGGCTAAACACTACTGGAGGAAGCAGGCAAATATGAGAATTTAATTTAAAACCCAAAGATCTTTTGGCATTATCTTTTAATTAAAAATCACAGAAAATACAAGCCTGAAAAGCTGAGAGAAATGAGAAGTATATACTCAATAGATGGCCTTTTCATGCAATCACATTTTGGGGTCTTTAGGAACCTCTTTGCTTCATGGTTGAATTCCTATAATCTAAGCCATGCATACACTCCACTATACAAAGATTGGTATCTTTTGAGTAAGCGCCTTTCTTGTCATTAAGACCTGACATTTTTGTTCATTGTGGCTGCCTCACTGCAATAAACTTTCCTTGGAGGATATACAAACTCTATTTTCAGAGGAGAATACCAGGAAGGGGCCCCATATGAAATAGGGAGAAGGAGTTATTGTTGTTCACAGAGGCTGACTGGAGAGGCACACAAGTTACTGACATATCCTACACGTTTCAGACAAGAGGAGATATAGAAATCAGAGAAACAGGGTGGACTGTTAGGTTTTTGGTCTCGTGTAATCTCTCACAGCAGGTTTGTTTTCCTATGGAAAATTCTCTTCAATTTTCTACAGTCAAGTCTTAAATGTCTTTGGTGTTAGGGCATTTGATACTTTCCTTGTGAGATTGTACTAGAACCAGGATGTTTCATTGGTAGGCTGTCTCCTAATATTCTATTAAAAATAAAGAAAGTTTCTCTATGGAGAAATTCTAATGAAATACTGCCATTGCAAAAACTGAGTCTGTAAAGATCCCACAAGAAAAATGAATGGTGAAACTCCCAAGACCGAATTTAAAAAAAAAGATTAAATTCAAAATGGCAATCAATGGAAGAGAATCCTTTAACAAGAACAAATCTAAATTGCTTGAACTTCATTGTGCAAAAGGTCTCAATTTCTGAAGGCTGCTTTTCTTCCACTGTCATCTCTTAATTACAGTGAAAATGTCCCTTGAATGCCTGAAATAATTTATAACAAGATCTCATTCATTGTTGCTCATGATACTCTCATTGTTAAAATTCCTATTTATACATACGTGCATATAATTAATATTTTAAAACCCTTTGAGTTGCAAGCTATAAGTTGTAATTTACTTTTTTTACTTCCAGTTGAATGAGAATATGCATAATTATCACTCAGAATTATCCCCCCCAAAAAAGCTACCCCAAGACCAGTAAACAAGATCATAAAAAAAAATTCTTCCAGTTGCATTTTTTGAAAAGAAGAGTGAGGTTGAGGTATCAGTGGGATTTCACACTGCCCTCTAACCTTTCCTCTTTTATTTTAATTCCCTCTAAGTTGCAGTTACACTTTTATCTATCCCCTATGGTTGTCAGGGATGTTGAAGCAGTATTTGCTTTCCCAAGTCTGCATCCTAAAGGATAAATCCTGGCCACTGGGGACAGAAAGCGAGTATTTGTTGCTCTGCCCATCAGAGATGACTTTTGCATGAGAGGAAGTAAAATAATCAACTTTCCTCCTTTTTATGCTTGGATCTTCCACACAGTATCTCAGGGCATCCCCTTTCAATGTTATTTAGATTGAAGCAAACTGTTGCTATTCTAGTAAAAACCATAGGAATTTTTTTTCTTACTGTTCTTTTTAAAACTCTTGAGTGCCTGGAACTCTGATTACTTTTCTTCATATAATAGTTTCAAAGTAATGTTAATAATTTCATTTAATTTTGTATTGATGTTTTGCTGACTAAGGAAGACCTGAAGTGGTTGCAATCTTTAAGTTATTTGAAATACCTTTTCAGTGAATCTTCATTACCTTGGAAGAACTCTTTTGCAATGGCACAGTAATAAAAATGTTCTGAGGAAGGCTGAACTCAGAAGTTGCAGTAGTTGCTCACGCTGTGTGTAATGTTCTTTGAACCAGCAACCTTGTAAGTTTTCATCTAGCACAGAATATTATATTAATTGAGAAGATCATCCCATGAACCACTCAGATACCCTGAATCTTTGAGATGTGTTGTTCTGCATTAATTGTTTCCCTCAGTGGTGGCTGAAATCTGTTCAGCTAAAAATGTCAAAAAAAGGTGTAAGGGGGAGTACTGTGGGCTCAAGTGTGTCACGGTGGGAATCCTGCCATTTTCCGGTGACTGCTGTCAGTCTGAATGTTTTGCTTTTGTACACACAGACATACTTCACAGGGCTGAGTGTTTTGGAGACTGAGGCAGTCAGATCTGACTGGAGCAGACATTTCTCCAGCTGAGCCTCCCAGGGGGCTCCTCCTGGGTGGTATCCTCAGTGTACATGTCTGCTCTCCTCATCACCTACTGCTCAAAACCAAATAAAAATGGATGCCACTTTCTTTAAAAACTCGGTAGGTGATATTGTTGATAGCTCCTCTTTCACTGTCTGTGGTATTAAAATAAATTTACCCTACGTGTAGGATGTCTGAAATTTGCATTTATGAAAACTCCCAGGCTTTTATAATCAGCATAGTCTTCCTGGCCAAAGCTGTGGCATTGCACATTGAGAATCAAAGTTTATGTGATGTCCTTATCAAGTGATTGATAGTGCCCAGAAAAATTAGAGCAAGCACTCCACCCAGTCAAACCTCCCTGGCTTCTGAGAGTGCAGTGAGGTGAGAAGGACTTCAATGTGTCTGATACCAAACTGCTCTTCCTGAGAATAACTTTAGGTTGGTAGAGGTGAAAAGAGACAAACAAAGCCACTAGATGACTTTTCCCACATGCTCCAGATATCTGTGATAGAATTGTGAAGGCTCAGAAGGGATGTCTGAAGCCAGAGCAGTGTGATTTAGTGTGAATTGCCAGCTTGGTAATTGAGGACTGACTCTTCCCACTCTCTCCCTGCTTCCAGTCAGGCTCTGCACAGAACCAGTTACTGCTGCTCTTTGCATTGGGGTGCAGTGATCTTCCTCTGGAAATAATTTCTTCTTCTTTCCAGAGATGCTAAGCAAGCAACACTGGCTGTTTCAGGCATGTGAAGGATTTATATATAAAAAGCAGGGATAGATGCTTCAGTTAACAGCTGCCTTGGAGGCTGTACTTCAGAATAAGCACCCCATCGTGCCTTCCTCTAGTCTGTCTGCTGTCACAAGGGTCCTGACCCAAGCTTTGTTGCTTGCGAGGAATAATATGCCATCAACACTGCCTTTGCTTACCTGATTCTTCCCCTCCTTGTCTCCAGAAGGAGCCCTGCCTGTCTGTCCTACAAATGATGTGCAGCATTTCTAATGCCAGTAACGTTGGGAATCTTTGCCCAGACAGGGCACCAGTTTCATTCCATGTAGTTAAAAATGGATCTAAATCAAAGTGATGTTTGAATTGCCACTGAGAGCCTGAGTGAAGCCAGGTCAGTACTAGCAGTGGTAGGAAGATGATGACAATCTCTGCTGGTGACTTCCATCCCTGGGGATACCTGTGGCCCCAGGCAGAGCAGCTGCTGCACATGTGCTCCTCCTGCATCCTGTTCCCTGGGGATTGTTAGTGATGGCTGGAAGAGTCTTGGCCGGGCCTTTGGCAGGTGCTGCCTGTGGGGGCTGATTTAAGCACTTTCAGGCTCCTCCTTTGTGCCCCTCCAGTCTGAGTTTCTGGTGCAGCCCTACCTGGCTTTTACATTTGAAGAACACAGTGGGCTCCTGTTTGGGTGATATTGATTGGCTCACTTTAGCTGTCAGTCTTTTAATTAAAAATATAATAAGGATCATTAAATAATGCTAGGTTCCCTGTGCATGTTAAAACCCTAGAATTTAATATGAGAGATTTTGTGGGGTTAGGGGCTGACTGAAACAAGACTTTACTAAAGGTCCAAATTGGTGAAAAGGAGCACATCATGGTTACAAAATAAAAATGCTAGTTTATGTTTTTGAATCAGATAAATAACTTTCTCCAATAAGCTTATTTGGATACTTTGACCTTTGGAAGTAATACAGTGAAATATTGTAACACAGACTCCTATTTTTCTTTTTAAATATTTATTTCAGAGCCCTATAAAAATAACAATCTTATTTTCAGAAAGGATTTGGTATAATCACAGGGTGTTTGCAGCTACGATTAAGGTACTTGTGGCACTTGTTGCCAATTAGTTTAATTGATGTGAAAGTCTGAGTACATCTTAAGAGGTCAGGATTGCCTTTCCTGAATTGAGCCCTCTTCAAAGACCAGCAAGAACAGTGTGTGTGGAAGAGGGAAGGAGAAAGCCAAGTACAACAGAAAACCTCTGTCTCTAAGGGGACCTGAACCAGGACAGAACTGGATTTGGGGTAGCTAAAAAATATCTTCATTATCTCGAATTTCTCTTAATTTTTTTTAAAATCTAATCTGACAATTGACCTCACTTGTTCCCTTAACAGGAACAAGCTTTGCATTAGAATTTTGACTCAAACGTTAAAAATTTTGTACGATTTAAATTGGGTCCAGTGTGGGCCGTGAGTCAGTTTCTGTTCCTGCTGACGATGCTGCAGTGTCACAGAAAGGAGAGGAAGGTGACAAGTTTAACCTGTTATGCAATAGTAGCTGCTCCAAAGACTTTTTATTTTTTTTTTTTCAAGTACAGGAGTAACCAAGGTGTGAGTCACTCCTGTAGGATTGCAAAGGCACCCTGCTTGACTTGTACATGGTTGGAGCTGCCAGTTCAGCTTTCTTGATGTAACGGAAGGGTTAGTTAGGGGAAAATGCATTTTCCCTCAAGCTTCTCTCAGCTCCGAGCTGCATTCAGAGGTGTCTGTGTCCTGTGCTCCCAGTACAGCACCAGCTCCGGGAGAGGGGCCGTGCTCCCAGGTTTGGGAGAGGGGCTGCAGTGCCAGGACTGAGGTGCAGCTCTGCAGCTCCTCCCCGGCTGGACACCTCCTCTTCTGTTTCTGGCTGCAGCTACCAAGCAAATTGGAGCAAGGAGGGCAGTTAGGAAATCAAGACCAGCTAAAGAGATGTGGCTGGAGAAAGGAGAATATCATGCTCTGATGGCTCATTTGGCTGTCTGCATTTTGGGCCCCTCTGTGGTACCATGTCTGTATTTCCCCACTACTGGCCTGAAGCACAAGTATTTACCATGAATTCCCATTTAAATGGGAGGCAGGGGAAAGAGAGGAGGGGAAACTGAATCTCTCTAAAGAAATTCAACATTTGAAATTGTAAAACTCCGAACATAGTGTTGCTCCCTTGCAATATTAGATGATTCCTTTATGCAGTGATATTTTAGATTCCCTGTTTTTATTTTTGTCTCCATTCTGCTTGAAACTGTAATCCTTTAGGAATTCTCTCTAGTAAACTCCCATTCAAACCACTGGGGATTTCAACAATCTGTTGGCACAATCTTTCACCATGTTTTTGAGTTATTTATAGATACGGTCTTGCATCACTGAAATATTTCTGCATATTGTTCCAGACAAAGCCAGTAAATTCAATATGTCACTGTGTATCCCCTGACTTGCCTCCAAGGCCTTGTTTTTCACAGAGTAAAAAAAATACTTTATAGAAGAGTGGGAGCTGTCTGACTGCGAAATGGGCTTGAATAATAACACCAGGCTCTCCGATGAAATTTTATACTCTAGATGAATCATCAGGTGCTCATTAAACATCTATCTACTCTAGGTAGAGATAAAAAAATCTTCCTCTTGATGTTACCCTTAGGATCTGGATAAAAAATAATTTTATATTGGAATGTGAAAACGGCAAACTTGACCAAACCATCATCTGTATTAGTTTCAGTTCCATTTGATTCCAACCTGAGAAGCCCTTGCCTTTTGCTGTTATAATAATACCAACATAAGAACACTCATTATTCTTAGAAGGCCTTGTAGTGAAGCATGGAAAGGGCTGTGTCACACTCCATCCTCTTTGGAGAAATTATCCTTTGGCTCAGATATCAAAAGAGCATCCCTTCACATGAACATACGGAAGGGCATCAGGGCACACCCTGAAACCAAAGACATTGGGCAGCCTTTCTTAAGACACCGTTTTAGTTTTCGTCTTTCTCATGTAAACTCAGTTTCGTGGCAGGAAGGTCACATTTTGAATAAGAAATAGATATAAGGGCTGTGGTTAGGAATAAGGTTTCGTCTTCTTCAACCCCACTGTAGGAATGGCAGCTGTGGATCAGGCTAATAGTTTGATTAGCTCTTCACCGCATTCTTTATTTGGCATCAGATTTCTTTGCAAGTAGCAGTTTTCCTGGGCTGTGCAATGACAGCGTCTGATGCCACAGTGGAAGCTCTGCCATGCTATCACTGAATTTAATTCCCTCTTCCCAGTGTTATATGACCCCTTATTTGCCCTGTGTTCAAAACGTGCTTGGCAATGGCTACAGCAATTCTGTTCACGCTGCAATCTCATTGCATTTCAATCACATTTTATTTTAACACAGGTTTAACTTGTGTTGCAAGGCTATACACTGCTTAATGTAACAAATTTTCAATTTCGTGTTTGCACAAATATTATTTTTAATTTTTTTCCTAACCTAGTTTATCTCCAGTCTCAGCAAATAAAACTTTCATATCTGGAAAATCATGCACTGTAACTGTCATGTGTATGATTTACTTTGCTTTTTTTCATTCCCCATTTAATTGAGAAGCCACCAGGAACAGTTTTTAGCCTTTTCATTACTTAATCTTAATTGCAATACTTATTAATTTATATTGTGTTAGTACTTTAATGATATGAGTATCAGTAAGCGGCTATTGTTCATTAGCCGTATAAATGCTGTGTGTGTGAGGTTTGGGGGTTTTTTTTTACTTTGCTTTTTTTTAATCCACCTGTCAGCTTTTTTGCATGTGGAATACTGTAAGGGTGAATGAGGTAAAGATATTTTCATTCATACCAAACTAAAATATCTCCAAAGCGATCTCAGTGGAATCGTTAATTTGCTATGAACAAATGTCTCAATTAAATTTACTTTTATATATTCTCATCATTCTGTGATTAACTATTGTAAGGTGAACTTAGTTTTAAGCTCCTTTGGCAGTTCATGTTCTGTTTACTGGAGAAAACTTCCTGTCAAGTTTGCATCATTTTTGGATAAAAAGGCCAACACTGGGTGAGGAAGGTGTCCAGACACCTGGATAATAAGTGATCTGTCCTGTGTTGTGTCTGGCATTTGCAGTGTGGGATCTTTCCTGCGAGGGTGAAGTTCAACTGGGGCAGAACAGCTGTAAAAGCACAGGAGTAGCAGAAGCCAAGAATGCCAGGAGGTGTGTGAGTATATGGATTTCTGCCTTTAATTTGGGAGAACTGTGGTTTGTACTTGTCATGTTCAAGGGAGAACAGAACAGGAATGATGGAGTGACTGACATTGTGTGGCTGCAAATACAAGTTACAAACCCCTCAGCCTTTCCACACTGACTGGTAGGTCTCTCCACACAAGATCCTTTGAATCTGATCTCCTGCTAGTGTGATGTTAATTTTACCCTGAAAAAATTTAATATGTGAATCCAGCAAGTATTGGTAACCCTGAAGCTTGCCTAACACTGTAAAATATTCAGGAGGTGTTGGATGAAAATTGGGCAGTAGACATTTTTTATTGAACTGTGTGGATTTCAAATTTTCGAGAAAGAGTTCTGCTTTAATGTCAAAAATGCAAAGAATTAGCAGCAGAAGCCTACATTTTATGTGAACAATGGTGTTTCACTGCTGACTTGCTTTTGTTGAATATAAGGCCACAAAAGGAAGCGGAGAAGGAGGAGCTGTGGCTGCAGTGAGTGATGATACTTGTGAGATGTCACAATTGTAGAGTTTATGGGCAGCCCCACTGTTCCTCACTTGTGCATCCTCCTAGAAAAAGAAAAAGTGCTGAAGCTTATCTTTATTTATTGCTGTTCAGTCCTGTGTGTAATTTGCAGGAGCACGAGGTGGTGAGGAAAAGAGAGCTCAAGAGGACTTTCTGTAGGATGAGGGGGTGGGAGGCATCTTGCTTTTCCACGCTTGGTTTGTGCAAGCAAGCAGGAGTCATGAAGAGCAGCTTTGAATCACAGGGGATGTCCCCTTCCTGTTTGGTCCTCCTGACCTACAAAAGAGACATAAATGGCTTTGTACAGCCTTCTGTTTGGTGTCTGGAAGGAAAATCAGACTGTAAAGTAATTTAAGGTTGTTGCTTGAATTTTAAAATGGGATTTCTTGTGTTGTGCTGAGAAGAACTGTTAGACTGGTGCTCTGCAAAATTTCAGGCTGTATGTGGATAGAATCACAGAATAGAATCATGGAATCATTAAGGTTGGAAAAGACTTCCAGCATCACTGAGTCCAACCTGTGTCCAATCCCCACCTTGTCACCCAGCCCACAGCACTGAGTGCCACATCCAGTCGTTCCTTGGACACCTCCAGGGATGGGGACATCACCACCTCCTCCCTGGGCAGTACCTTCCAGTGTTTGACAACCCTTTCAGTGAAAGATTTTTTTCCTGATATCCAACCTTTACCTTCCCCGGCACAGCCTGAGGCCATTTTCTCTTATCCTAATTCCCTGGGAGAAGAGAGCAACCCCCACCTCGCTCTGACCCTCTTTCAGGCAGCTCTAGAGAGCCATAAGGTCTCCCCTGAGCCTCCTTTTCTCCAGACTAGATGAGCCCAGTCCCTCAGATAGCAAGGAAGCTGCACTATTATCATCAGGTGTTGTGGGCTAGCTCAAGTTTGTTGTGGCTCTGTTAAGTTCTCCCATATACATCTGCTTATAATTGCTTTTACGCAAAATTTGTCTTTAACTTCCACCAGCCTGATTGCTTAACTTGCCATTGGTCCTCTCGTGCTTATTTACCACTGCCATCAATCCTCAAACCAGAAGGGATGCATCTTTTCCTGTGTTCTCCTTTGAGAACATCCAGAGAAACTTTTTTGCATGGATCTTTCAAGAGACTGAGCCTTCCAGAGGATGTGTTTGCACTTGGAGGTAAGAGCTTCTTGCTCTGAGCCCTCTTTCTGGAGACTTCCTTCTGCTGACAGCCGGTCCTTTTCTTGTTAAACTGTGTGTAAACCACCTGAGAAAACGAAGCAGCCTGGGGAATACAAACAGTGGACCTCCCATACAGGCTGATAGCTCTCCAGTAAGGAAAGCACAACTGCAGCAAATCGAGTAAAGGACACAGATAATAAACCCAAAGCAGTTAATCACCTTCAGCGTGCCCTTCACCGAAGGCAAAGCGCTGCCCTCCACCTCAGTGTACTGCCATCCACCATACAAACAAACCCTACAAAAATCTAATTATCTGAATTGATGCTGAGTATTTCCAGTGCTACAGTCCCAGGAATGTTCAGTTGAAACAGTCCTTTCCCTGGCAGGCTCATTTGTCAAAACCAGAACGTGTTGTAAAACGTTTTGCTAAGTTTCTGGTGAAATGAGGGTAGGTCTCTCAAAACTCCGTTCAGCAGGTTGCTGGTGAGATGCTCTGCAGACCCCTCAGGCTACTGTTGGCGCAGGGGGTCAGATAAGTGGGGGACGTAGCATTCCTAGGTGTGGGCAGGGGAGGATAAAGCATAAGTTATGGATTGTGTCTCTGTCTGTCTGCACGAGCAGGTTGGATCCCTGAAAATACATAGCTAGAAGTGTATGGGTGGCTTGCTGCCAAATATAACAATTGTTCCTTAAGCAGTTTCAAACTTTTCTTTCACAGAAAATTCCAAAACGTAATTCTCTCTCTTACAAAGCTCAGTTTAAAAGAGAAAGAACAGCTCTTGAGAATTGGAAAATGTGTGTTGATGAGCGCAGCTTTTTGTTACAATATGTTCCTGAATTTTAGATGTTTGTAATGCTACATTTTGAAGGTAATTCCCTGATTCAAAACACCTGTTTGTACCAGAATGTTTTGGGTTTCTTTCTTTTTTTAACCATCCTGGCTTTTCCAAGATGAAAAGAATGTGTCTGGTGTGTAAAATGCTTTGATTTATCAGAGGTAAGCCCTGCTGTTAGCAGAGATAAAGGACCTTGTTTACAAGGTGTCTATATCCTTAGAAAAAAAGGAGTTTCCAATAATTGAATAAGGTGTTGTGAATGCATAGATTAAACTAGAAGGCCAACAGCAAACACGATGAACTTCAAAAGAACAGCTTCTCATCTCTCTGGGGACCTTCATTAACGAGTCACCAGATAGGCAATTACTGTACAGTTCTTATAATGACCGGGATCAGACACAAGCAATCAGCACAGTAGGCAGCAAGAAAGCAAGCAGAAAAAACCTGTGAAAATATGCCATTAAATCTTAATTATTCTTCAAAAGAAAACAAGCACGACTAGGGGGCAAATAACTGTAAAGAATATACAGAACTGTATCCAAACCTGCTGGCTCAGGGCAATGATATTTAGTTATTAGCAACATCAACGTTTATTTAAAGCTAAACATTATGTTCACAGACCATTCCAAGGTGTATTTTCCACCTGTTTGGTGTAAGCCTGAGGAACAGCTACTGTTTGCTGCCACACGATTGTTCTCCAAATTAGAACACATACCCTGTCCCCCCATCATTTTGATCTCTATTCTACTACTCTCTAGAAACAGCAGCAAAGCCTGGGGCCCCAGGTGGATGTAGAGAAAATGAGAGACAGCTTTTCCCAGAAGAATGACTCAAATTGGTAAAGGAAGGCAGGCCATTATGGGAGAGTAAAGGGGTCATTGGGGCTGCACAGCACCACCAGGTCTGATGAAGTCTCAGCCCAACATCCCTACAGGATTTTTATGCAGCAGCTTTCGTCTGGGTCCGTGGGGCTTATTTACTAAGGAAGGCTCCCCAGGTCCTGGATTGAATAAGTGGTTCTTTTGCAGCTAAGCGGGCCTGTTTAGCTCACTGGAATTCTCTGGGGAAATCCTTTAATGATTATGAGAATATGAGTTTCTTGACTCATCCTTCTTTTTAAGAAATAATTATGAACTTATAAATAATATAGGCCCCATGCACTCACTGTTACTGGGGAGGAGGAGGACTCAGAAAAGAAGGTACTGCACAGTAGCTACAAAATTCCACATCTTTTATCTGCCCTGAATTGCCTTTTAAAAAGCAGTTTTATGCAGTGGGCCACAAAGGTCATGCTCATTGCTGCCTTGCAGCAAACAACATCATTTTTTTGTCTATGTCCTCCAAATTGTCATTATACAAGTAAACTCACTTTGGCCAGTCTTAAAAGATGTGAATAATCCAGTACAATGTGGATTTATTACTTCATCACCTATGTGAACCACCTGTGTGTCTTTTTTTTTTTTTTGGTGTGTGTAAATTGCTTCAGTCTTTCAAGAATTAAAGCTGTTTAGGATCAAAAGGACAAAAAACAAACCCCAAAGTTGTCATACTGTTAGTGTAATGTTCATTTGTCTGAAGTCCAAAGTACTCCAAGGCTGAGATCTGGGAAACGGCTTTGGGATTCTTTTCTACTTCTTGAAAAGCATATTAGCAGGAAAGATAGTAGAAAGAGAGAAAAAAAATCCTAACAAAGAAGTAATGGTGTTTCTAATGGCAATGCAAAATTGATCTGTAAGTTCTACAAAATCTACTGTCTCTATCTACACCTAGTGAGATTTGAGTTTAAAATTGATAACTCACTTAGGATAACCTTCCTTCACAGAAGCACATGGAGGAAGTTACTTATTCGCACAGTTGTGTGGATTTAGCTCCAGAGTATTGTATGACTAATTGTCTAACGACTTTTTCCTGAGTGTTTTTCATAGTGCTCCATACTTTCCCTGCAGAAAGAATAATTATGTAAATAACTATTATCAGAACATAGTGTGCAGCTAAAAAGTGTAAGATGCATTGTATGATCACATATTTGTATAATAAGTCTGGCTCTGTGAAAGATAAAAGTGAATATTGAAGCTGTAGTAGTTTATTTATATCCATTTCTGTGCACTCATCACCCAAGGTAATTTAACAATTTAAAGACTTGTTCTATCTGATAGAGGCTATTCAATGTGGGAAACCCCCAAAGGAAATAACAACATATTGTATTCAGAGCTCCCAACTATGGGGGCTGGAAATGGTGATACATCAGAGCTTTTGATTTCAGTGTTGACTGCCACAATGATAATCCCTCAGTAAGGATTCCTTTCATTTTCTTGGGAAATCAGACAAGATAACAGGAATAATTAATCTGTTGTTCTTTTTAACGTTACTGATCCCTGAAACACTAAAAAAAATAATGTCCTAATCTTTCATCTCTGTGTATTCTAAATCACTGTTTAACTTGGTTCCTGAAAACAATATTTAGTTATCAGTCTAAAGCACGTGATGTGTCCTCAAGTTAGTTGGGAGGAAGAAGGATGCATTTGCCAATGTTCTGCTTTCATCAGCAAGTAATATTAAAACCAAAAAGTTGATATAACATGTGACAATAGAACAATTCAGACAATTCATAAAACATCAGGATACCTTGCCAGCCATAAATCAAACTTCTTCCAATAAAATTTTAATTTAATAATACACTATTGGAACAATTTTATGATGTCTGGGTTTATTTTCCGTAAAACTAGGTTACAAAATAAGAAATTTAATTTAGTAACTATATCTTGATAACATTTATTTTGAGCATAATTATTGAGCCAAATAGATGTTGTGGACTAGATCTCAATTCTCAACATTATGTTTTCTAAATAGGAACTCGTGGTAGTTTCACAGATTCTGAACTTTTATGATTTGATATTATAATTATGAAGTATTCATAGATTTTCTTCTCCTCCCTTTTTGCCTCCCCCAGCATGCATTTAGAAAATCTCTTGCTACTCTTGCTTCTTTTAAAGCAGCCAAAACCAGCATCATTTCCCACTGACTCAGGATGAGCCCGGTGACTGCAGTGCCCCTGTGCTGCTCCATGAGCTCTCTGTCATCTGCTCACCCCACATTCATGAGCCAGACACTTGTGAGTTCTCATCTGGTTTTGCCAAGGATTCCTGATTCTGCCTGAATGACCCTACACTGTATCACCCTGAAAACTGTAAATAATGGTACTTATGAATTCTTACTTGGTCACTATCTAATACAAGGGCTTATCAGCTCCACTTCTGCAGTAGTGGATAGAGGATAAGTTGCACGCTGCTGTGTATCCAAACCTGTAAATGTTACTCCCAGTTTCTGTGTGGATCTATAGAGCAATCAGGGATAAGTGACTTACCAAGGTCACCTAACGAACTCTCACACCTGGTGTTAAAATTCAGGAGCTCGTGGTTCCCCACATCTCTCTGCAGTTTATCATCAGTGGTATCATCTAATTGTTATACAGTCTTTAGTTTTGCGTTGGAATGCTGTTGTATTTCAGCAATTAATATTGACTATCCCTCCTGTTTCATTTCTGTATGAGGTTAACAGATAGTTAATGTCAGTTATATTGAGGATGTGACATGAGTTCATGACCTGAACAGAAAGATCCTCTATGGCAAGATTTATTTTTTTTTCAGGCTTTCCTTTTTGTTACTTCATATTTTTTCTTTGCTCTCCTATTCACCCTTTTTTATTTTTCTAGATACCTTTGATGTCAATTGGGCTGGCAGGTCAAAGTGAGCAATTGCCTTTCCGTGTCTTCAGATGACACAGATCACCTCTGTAATGCTCTTAGATTCTGGTGTGACCTGGGGCAAACCTCAGTTCACTTCTAAATGCAGATCTTTGGAATCAGATTAAAACCGATCCAAAAGTTTGTCTTGCAGTCTATGTTATTCCAAAGATGGTTTCTAGTAGTTAACTTCAATGACTTGATTCGTTTCATTGCTAATGGTAACTTCTTAGTGCTGTTTGTGTCAGATTCCCTTTTGAAGTGTTCTCTCCTTTTGTGTCAGCATCTGAGTTCTGACAGGTTTCTGATCACGGTCAAGGGATGAGTTTTTGTTTCTGTTTGGTGCGATTTTTTTTGACTGAGGATTTTGTCCAGGACAAGATGCACGACAAAGATACATGTTGCTGCAGAAGTCAGACTGTGCATATATACTTTTGAAAGCAATTGAATTATCAAGCTGTACCAAACTTCAAGAGAATTCTAGTGGGGGAAAAGGAGGAAATGTGCAAGGTAACTGCTTAATAGGGTTTCTTTGTTTATGAAGTCTCAGTTTAAATGTAAGACTAGTAGGTACCCTCTAGATGGATACCTACTAAAATCCAGGGCCTTTAAAAATATGCATAAACTTTTAAATATCTGACTTCAAATGAATATCTAACTTTTATCTTAAATGAGTTTTATTTCCACTGGGGTATAATCTCAGCAAATCAAATCCTTCACAGAGTTCTGACAATAGGTTTTGGGGATTTTGAGGCCTGGCCTACGAGGTTTAGCAGCTATCCTGACCCTGGAGAGAGTCTTGGATTAGCCAAGTTTTACAGCGGGGTGTGCTTGGTGTCTCCAGCCCTGGGAGCTGCCTATTGGCAGCTCTCTTCATAGAAGGATCAGCAGAAGTAAGAAGCAGCAGAGCAGGACATAGAGGCTGAATGCTTAAATAACATCAAATCTCACAGTTGATTTTCCCCCTAGAAGCCCCAAAAGAGTTAATTGCTGTGCATTTCATACTGTGCATGTGTGTGTGTTGTTTTGGAGATGCAAGGAAGTCCAGGTTGGTTAGGTTCTCAAAATACTTCATGGATTTCTTCCTTTCCCTAGACAAGAGGAAAGTTTTTGCCTGGTTTCATTCCACTCTGTCTGGCCAACTACCTTAACTTTACCACAGTTAATGGGGTAAATAATGTTTTTAACAGCTTGCTTACCAAGAGGTGTTTTAATCTAGGTTCATCTAAGTTGTTCTCTTTCACTGCCTTTTCCTGAACCAAGCTGTAGAGCAAATGAAGTTTTTTGTTGTAAATATTCCCATGACCTGGTCTAACCACAAAGTATTACTGGATTAATGAGGATCATTCCCATGTCCTTCAGTTCTGTTTACATCATTAAAAGTATGTAAGTAGCAAATAAAGAAAAAAATCTAGGTCATTCCATCTGAAAGTATTTAAATTTAATTTAGAAGATTAAGCATACCTGTTTCAACAACAGAAAGCATTTTGTAGAAGTAAATTGTTAGCAATAGCTAGAGAAAGACCAAAGAAAACATTTTTACTTGATTCACAATGAATAATTTCGCCTTGCTGCTAGTTTTCTTCTTGAAATATAAGCCAGAGATATATTTCATCATTAACCTTTTGAACCAGGCCAAGTATAATTGGCAATTCTCCTGCCACATCTATTTGTCTGTATTATGCTGTTCCTTTTATAACAGAAATAATTGTCATTTTTTTCTGTGTACAGGTTTTTTTCCCCAGCCAGCCTTTGCAAGGATCAGAAGTATTAAGTCACCAAATGATATCCTATTCTATCTACGTTTACCCAACAACAATTTGTGGTTGTACATAAAAGTATTTCAATGTGTTCAATACGAAAGACGAGTGCAATTGAGAAATTCTGTTGAGCAGATTGGATTATTACCCTTGCCTCTATTTAAGTCTGGCAACAATGTTCCCGGAGATGATTTTGCTGTCTCTTGACATGCCGTAACACACATCAGAAGCTTGCAAGCCGTGCCATGACACAGACCTATCTTGTCTGAAATCACCCACTGTCAGTAATGATGCCCTTTGTTTACTGAAGAGCTAATCAAAAATTTGGCCAGCTGTAACTGGGATTGCCTTTTAATATCTTAGCTGTCAACCTGCAAGGATGTCTTTTTGACATGATATTTGCAAGAATATACATTATATAGTAATAGATAACAGGATAGACTTAACATCTGGAGAAGAGACTACCTTCAGTCAAAATAAAGGGTGATCTGTTTCAGTACTTTCCTGACAAGTGGGAGGTTTCAGAGAAGGGCTACACTCAGATTTTTTAATGTTTTTTTCCCTGTTGGTTGCTTGCTGATTGCTGAATATTTGCCCTTTGCCCCTAATCATTATTTAATACATTAAAAAATACACCATCAGGGACATAATTTTTATTTCTCCTATTAGTTATGCTTCTGCTGAGTGCACTGTTCACTAGTGAGTACTAGCATGCTGTTTTACAGTAGAAATGACACAAAAGGGGCACACATTTTCATTAGAAAGGCAATTATCAGGCTGGTGGTTAGTGGTTTACTGCTCCTTTGGCCCACGATTTATTATGTAAGACAGAAACTGCAGTAATATGTTTTGATACATCTGCGTCAGTCCAGCAAACTTTTAAAGTCCATGGGTGTTCTGGCCTTGACTTCCTCCTGTGCTGAATGCAGAGTACTTGGCTGGTGGAATATCAGTAGCATCCTGAGATCTACAGATAAAAGCTGTTAGAGAGGAATTGGATATTATCACTTTTGGCTTTGCTTTTATTACGCAGTGAAATACTCTTTTGGTGGTGTATCTGCCCAGTGTTCTCAGTCATCCAAATCCAGGCTAAATTGTCAGTCTTGGAAAGCAGCTGTTATCAAGACACTGTATCAGAAGCCTCTGAACTTTACAATTTTATATTAAAAGCCTAGAGTGAAGTGATTTACTGGCCCATAAATCTATCCGTTTGAGAAGCTTAAATCTTTGTACAGTTACTTCTGAGGTTTGGGATTGCTTCCCAAAAGAGAGTATTTGCATACAAAAGATGAAATGTTATGTCATCCCAGACCTTCAGTGACTGCATCAACAGGCACAAGGTTTACGGGATGGGAGGATTTTTTAAATCCATCCAATTATGTTCCCTTTTTTCTTTAAAGCTTTAACTTGATTCTGTTAGGAATTAATTTCTTACATTAATACAGACTTGCAGCATTTTTATGACCCTTTTTTTGGAGGACTTTGTTTGTGTAAATCACATTACTTCTGTCTAGTTTTATTAGAAAAACCAGAACACTAAGAATTAATAAAAATTTTAAACTCCTTAAATTAGGAATTTTGGATTCTTAACTTTTGATGACTCATTGCAATAATTCCAAACTTCTATCAGGGTCTATAAATTAAACCTCTAGACATTAAAGCACTGATCAGGCCAATATTGTTGAGAAAGTCAAAGGCCAGATTGAGAAGAGAAATTATAATCTCTCTTGTCTTCAAACCACTTCAGTATTGTTAGAAAACAGTTATTGTTTAAACAATATTGTGTCAAATTTCTGATACAGGAAAAATGAGAAAAGCAGAGATTGTCTTAATACCTTCAAATACAGGGACACAGGTGATTATTTTTTTTTCCCTAAAATGTTACTTTGCATTATTATAGAGTTCAGCTATATCAGTACAAGAATGATACAGCTCCACTGAGATTTAGTCCAGGAGGCATCCACATATCTGCAAACAATTAGTGCTTTATGCAAATGTAAGTCTGCAGGCAGGAGTACCAGGCTGTGTGCTCCTCTGCCTCCTGGGACAACCCCGTGCCCCTCAGCTGGGACGGGCTCCCTAAAATGCTGTGATAATTTCTCATTGTGTGACTTGACAAAGGCAGAAAGAATACTTTCAAAGAACAATTTAGAAGGCCTTTTTCAACATGTTTAGTTCTTAGACAGCATTAACTCTGCTGAGTAGTGAAAGTAATAGGGATCACTCAGCCTGCCTTAAGGCCATGACAAAATTCTAATCTGTTTGTTGATAATTCTGCAGCCCTGTGAAGTGTTCTCATTTGCTCCATAAATTGTGCTGAAGAATAGCCTTTCGTGGAATAGCAATATAGTAATTTCTCTATGTTTACATAGGGTATAAGTAGTTAAAATGGAAAACAGCCTAAATCCAATAGCTTCTTAAGATATTGCACACCCATCAAAGTAAACTGGAACCCAACAGATCAATAGTTAAATACCATTAAAAACAGTTTTCAGAAAAAATCATAATTGACTTTGCCATATGCTTCATTTTCTTACTACACTATCTTCAGAGTGAAACACAATCACCGTTCATAGAGAAGCTAATTATCCACTGTCAATTAAGCCCTCAATAACTGATCTCTTGACAGCTGGTAATAAGTCCCAAACCCCATTGCAAATTGCATTAAAATACATGTTTATCCACTGGAGAAAGATGGGGAGCACAGCTCACACGTTCACAAAATTCTGCGGCTAGAAACGACTGCCTTCTCTAAGACAGCTTTCCTTGCACTTCAGCTTTGGATTTTCCTCTTTTCTGACTACTTAAGGCTTGCACATCTCAAATGGCTTTTGCATTCTCTCTTCAGTGAGCATATGAAACTATGCTCAGACAACCTGGCAGTTTTTGCCTAAATGTTTGTTTAAAGTGGCCTTTTTGTATAGTTTCACTCAGAAAGTGCAGGTGTTGACTAAATTTTGCATTTGTTAGAGCAGGTAGCAAGGGATGTGGGAAATGGGAGAAGAACTGATCTGCGAGTTCAATAGCTCGCTGGTATCAACTCTTGCAGCTTATAAACTGTTCCATCTTAAAGGCTGAGACCACAAAGGAACAATCTCTTTCCCAGATGAGCTCCATTTCACCTCCCAACTTTGCTCCCTCGTGCTTTGATCTGCCCTGAGGGCCAGTATGTGCTGTTCTTAGAGCTTTTTGTCATGTAACTATTGTAAGAACTACTTTGTAGATGAAGATTTGAAAGCCAAAACTCATTTGGCTTTGTTCCATTACCAAAAAAACCCCGAAGAACCTAGAGATAGACACAGAAAGGAAAACAGAAATATGACAAAAAGAGTCTTATGGCTGTTCTTAAATATAAATAAATATATAGTAGAAGTGCTTGATTTGGAAGAACAAGAAGGACAAAATCATGTTATTTTAATTATATAGGATAGTGTGATAAAGGAATAGGATGAATTCTATCTATGCAAGTTTTAAACGGCAGGAGAATGTGGCAAACTTTGGCCAACTTTCTGGTGGTTAGTTGTATCCGTTCCTGCAGTAATGCATTCACTTAATAAATACCCACTGCTGAAAGGGTTCCTCATTGTTACCTTCAGACAGTTCCTCATTGTGTGATCTAAAAACCAATCTATTGCCCAATTCTGCAACAGCTCAGTAGAAAATTTACCTTTCAACTTTAAAGGCTGAAGAATCTAAATTTCTTTGTGCCCTAATTTGTTCTCTTAAAGATTTGTTCTAACATGTTTGCAGGGATAGGGTGAATTGATTAATTAAAAGGTATGAAGTATATTTGTATCTTTGCTTTAAAAGACCTGCTCTGTATCTGCCTATCTTGTTCTTCATCACAAAAGTGTTTAAGGTCTTCGACATTATTATTCACAAAGGAGGAAATTAAAATGTTTCTAGGGATTGTTCCTCCTTGTTAAGCATCCACATTTTTCAGTGCTTTTGGTTGGTGATAAAGCCTGTTGTGTAGCAGTGAATCAATAGATGACTGGTGTAGTCTTTTCTTTTAATTGTCACCATCTCCACTATAGAGATCGAATCTTTTTTTTTTTTTTTTTCCTTTCTTGGCACTTAAGAAAGGAATTGCCATGAAAATGGAACAGTCTTTAGTTCACTTTTTTTTCTCCTCATCACACTGGTACACAGATCCATCTATCACTATTGTAATGTGCTTTTGAGGTGTAAAAGGCTATTTAGTACATCTTATTAACTACCTCTGCATAATGGCAACATCAAAATTCAGAGTACTTTTCATTCTCTGAACAACTGGAATACTTCTAAGTAGAGAAATAAATGAGTTCTGTAAGCAAGAACATCAGAAGACCCAGCTAAGATAGTGATATTATAAGAACCTTGAAAATAATTCTCTTAATGCTCCTTTTATATTTCTTTAATTAAACTTTATTTTCTGATGACTCTAAATGTTCAAGATCTTTTTAAATATCTGCTTTCATGTTTTATGCATACCCCAAAATCACATGTTTTACTTGTCTTTGTACCAAGTGCTGTGCTGGAGAGCAGACTGTAGATAGCAGCAATGTAATTCCTGCCATCTTAAAAGGTAATAGCAAAATATCTCTCAGTTAAGTACTGGCTTAACAGTTTTGTCCTTAAGATCCAGATAGTTTCTAATAATTCCTCTGGAGCAGCATATACTTCCATATAAGATCAAGTGGGCTATCTAATCTTTTCCTTTCCATGTCTGATTCGAGGCCCATTTTGCAGTGTGTGTGGGTATTTTCATGGAGTCCTGTGTGTATACAAATGGCAGACCTGTGATCTTTCTGTAAAAATTACAGTCTATGAAACCAAATGTCTCTGGTGAAGTTGTCAGCCTTTTGCTCTGGGACATGAGTGAGGTCTGTTCCTCTCTCAGAACAAATGGCTGCATTGCACAGATTGTGCTGAGCCATTCCCCAGGTGGAGCTGTGCAGGAGGGCAAGGGCAGCTCTGCTCCCCACAACAGTGCCAGTAGCAGCAGGGATGGGAGGAGAAGAAAGAGCCCTTCCATTACATGAGATAGGGTATGGGATCTGGGCAGTTGCTATGTGCTGAGGATGTAACATTTTGCTAAGGGTGCTCTTCTACTTTCTTTTTCCCTTAGGATCAATTTAAGATGAATGTTATGTCTAGAAGGAAACACCTTTAATTCTTGACAACAGAAGTTCATCCTTACAGTCATATCTGTTCTTCGTTTTGCACATTTAGTGCTCTTTTCCAACATTTGGGATGTGACAGGGAGAAGTCCCAGGCAAAGAAAATCAGATTCTTTAAAATACATTTCTGTGACCCCATTCTTCAACAACTGCAGGTTTTCCCTTTCTAGCCAAATTCCTTTAGTGTATTTTACTGGTTTGTGCAGTTTCTACTGCTATTTTATGAAAATGATGATCACTTCCTGCGAGGTGAGACTCATTCAGCCAAGAGGAGAGCCTGTGTGCTCGTTCTTAGTGTGGCCTGCCCAGCTGGGCGTCCGTGGGCAGTACCATCCTGTGCTTAGCCACAGAAGGAAAAGGACCAAATTTAGAGAGACTGGAGCTGCCCAGGTGTACTGGAAAATTTAGTGCAGGATGATGTGACTGTTGCTGCCAAATGTAGTCTTGAACTTCCTCAGATCCTTCACCCTCCCAACTCCTGATCCAGTAATCCCACCTGGATCTGTTTGTTCAGCCACAAAGGAAGATTTGTCTGCTTTGCTGTTTTAGTCTCAGTCTCACTCACTGAAGTGCAGAGGTTGAATCCCTTCCAATGAAAAATGCACTTGGTTCAAATTACATGCTTGTGACCGTGCTTGGGTAGTAATAGCTCACATTTTATAAAACTTCTTTCATCTGGGAGGTTTTGAAAGCAGCCACTATCATGAAGGCTGTAAATTATTTGTAAACAAGACCTTACTACTTGCAAACGTAGACTTTGGGTTTTTTTCTTTGTAAACTAAGATAGATTGAATTATTACAGTCAAATCCTTAATGTTACTCTTGTTTACAGAACACTTCCCTTAACAATAAATCTCCAAGCCCGTGGGCACTTTCAATTACTGCATCTTCCTTGCTTAGCAAAGGAACTTATAAACCTCTCCCTCTGTCATACCAGTTTGAAAGATCTCCCTGGAATGAAACCATGTTGTCTGACAATGCTTATATTAAGAAAGACTTATTAAAAGCATAACTTGTGTGGTTCCTTGTGACCATGGGAAAGAAGGAATACACAGGTTACTACAGGTAATATGTACTTTCCTTCAAAATTTATTCCTAAGGCTGCAAAAAATGGGCAGGAAATACGATGGAGCTAAATCTTTAAGTTTTATTTAAGTTTTTTGTGATGTATAAAAGAATTATTCTTGGTATAAACTCTTACAAATGTACAGCACCAGACTTCTCAGTATTTCAAATTTTATGAATTTTAGAGAAACCAGAAGATGCAGCTGTAAAGGCAGAGATATTTCTCCTACAGAGGATTTTATGGCATCATTTGAAAAAGTGTCACGTTTACATAGTTTCTTGACCTACACAGAGGGCAGAGGAAGATTCACTCTGATTTTAGAGATGTAAAAATGAGGTGTGAGAAGAAAATAAAATTCAAATTTTCCAGCTGCCCTTCTTTTCTATTCACATGAAGTAAAAGTATGGCAAATGTAGGAATCCCAGCTGAAAACTACTTACCGTTCGTCCTTATATCTGTGTGTGTTTTCAGTATAGATGAAAATTGTGAGAGGTGTTTTTAATAGAAATCATTATCTACTCACCATCAGCAAGTTAATAGAAAAAAAATGTGGGGAGGGGGAAAAACCACAAAACCTAAATACTGAGCAACATCATATCCAAGTTTTGTGAACACAGATAGCTAAAAGTAATTTCTGAAATTTGTGCTTAGAAGTATACACTGGTACAGTAAATAGACTGAGTTGCTAGTGGAAACAGGAGATGTTCATCATCTCTGAAAATTGGTCCAGCTACCCAAATGTCTGTTAGAAAACTAATTTTAGGAATGATAGTAGGGAAATGTTGATGAATATTGCCAGTGTCATATTTAACTGTTAAACAAGTAATAGCATATAATCTTTTATGCCTCAGTGTAAAAACATTCCTTAAAATAAATAACAATAAAAATATATGAAGCATACAACTCTATCCCAAATAACTGTAATCCCATTTTGTAACAGTAATGAATACACTGCAGCAAGCTTCACTGATTAAAAACTTTTCGTGCCAAGTTTGTTTGCAGTTTATCAAACAGGATGTAAAATGCAGACTACCTTTCTATGTGGTGTATTAAGCTTTATTTGTGGAAGGCAGACCACATTCCTTTATCAATTTGAGCTTCAGGTTTGAATGTCTCCAGCTTTCATAAGTTTGATTTGGGTCACGAGCAGACCTCTGAGTGCTGGGGGTAGAAAAAAACAGAGCAAAAGGCAGGAGGTTGCTGTGCCCCACCATGCACTCGCTGAAAGAGTGAGCAAGCTCCGACACGGAGTGTTGGTCACAGAAAATAGGGCTCAGGAGGCCACAGAGTCCATTCCCCTGAGGTAGGACAGAGGGCATGGGGTGTCAGTAGCTAAATCTGTTGTCTTCTTTGGCATCCCAGTTTCAGTGCTGCTGGATAAAAAGCTTTTGTTTTCCATGTGTCTCACTTTGGCACATGGTTGTATTTTCCAAAATGTAACGTGCTGTGAGGTTTGCCATGTGCCTTGCCTACACTGACCCCTAACATACTGGGGTATTTAGTATCATAGTGTGGTATTAGAAAGAAATGACACACTGGAGTAAAGAATTACAGTGTTCTGTCAAAATTGAGAAAGGACTATCCTTTGTTTTGTTGAGATAAAAAAATAGAAAAATTAATATAAAATGTCTGGAATCTATGGAAACAGCAATGTTTAGAGTTATGGCAGTAATGCATCTGCACTTCTGCCATGTGGAACTATAGGACCTTCCTGTGCACAAGGCTTCTTTTAACCTTTGATTAACATCAGAGCTTCATTTCCCAATTCCTCTGTTAGGTTCTTTGCAATTGAATTATATGGACAGAGAGCTTGTCCTAGTATATACAGACTTCAGAGAATGCCAGAGTATCTCATGTTGGAAGGGACTCATACAGATGATTTGATACCTCAGATCTGGAAATCTGAGCCAGACGCTCCAAATAAACTGTTTGTGTTGAAATGTTGTTCAGATCCTCCAAACTATTTGTGAGGTATTTGAGGATGTAGAAGGGAGAATTTGAGAAAAAACTGTGGGTCCAGGGACCAAGAATTTAAAGACATAAGAGAACAGGTCCTGCAATTAGCTGGTTGAAAATGAACCTGGAAGCAAAAGTTTTGCAATGTAAGAATTCAAGGAATATGAAAGCCTGAAGAGAGGTTTGCCTTGCTCATAGGAAAATCAGGCTGCTGATAAATCAGGTTTTTCATGACTGCTCTAGTGTACATGGCCTATTTGAATTCTTCTTCTACCTTGCTCTGCTCCTCTGATGCTCTGCTCAGGCTTCCCGACAATTAAAATCAAACATCAGGACAAATTCTGTAAGTATTGGTCCACAGTCCTTTTGTCAGTTATGATCTGTATTAGCGTTCCAATGAACTGAAATTACCAAAAAATACTCTCTCCTCATGTCCTAAACGAAGGTGTCACACGTTCAGGGAGCCCCAAGTTAGGGCCTCTGATGGAAATCCATTTCAGAGGGAAAATGTTCATACATTCGCTGCCACCTTACGTGTTATACATCAAGCAGGACAATGATGAATTTTGTCTTTTCCCTCTTATTTAAGGAAATTGATTTTGTGTGTAACTAAAGGTATTTTATGGAATTATTCAACAGAATAACTCTTACAGTACATTATCTGAATTATATAAACCTGCTTTTTTGGGGGTCACACCAGTTGAAATGCTCTCCATCTAAATTCTTGGATAGAAAAATTGCTATTTTTCTAAGGACAGCTATATGAGGTGAAATGTAAAATTCACCCAGTTTGCAGATTATTTTATGATTGTAAGTCTTGAATGCATTTGGCAACATTTTAAGTTGAATGGTAGAAGAATCATAATTACTTTCACATTAATTTTGATAAGATGGACAATGGCCTATTACTCATTCTAGAAAAAACTTTAAAAGATGGAAGGTGTTATTCAGTGCTACAGAAAACAGCACTGTATTGCAATAGATTTCATAGAATTTTGAAACAAATTAGCAACCTGGACAATACAAAGGGGAGAAACCCCCACAAACTAAGTCTGGTTTTACCAGATAAATTAAAATTAAGAAACTTTTGACAAAAAAAATATAATCCAGATACCCTGCAATCTTTGTGTTCATATTCACCCACAGTTTGCTGCTGTTAGGAGAACTGAGAGACACAGGACAAGAGTTCCAGCTGTAGAAGGCTGAAGTTAAGCCTTCATGAAATCAAATCTTAGCCATTTCTTCCTCTTAATACCCTTCCACGGAACAGCAAGACATTTGCCTTTTAAAGTAACACGCAGATCCAATTATTTCATAGTAAGAGATGAAAAAGCACTAAACAAATCTAATAACTGCCAAATTAATGCAATTTCCTACACTTGTGTTTGGTAGCTGAAGACAAGCTAAATGACTAAATAGCTGTCTAACCTAAGGATCAGGAAAAAACAGTGTGCAAAAAACACCCTTCAGAGAAAATGTCTCCCACCAATATCAGAGCTAGCAGTAGGTATCAAAACTGAAGGAACTAATTTAAAATACATACCAATTTATTCATATTAGGAAGTGAAACGTTCTTGGATTTCAGGGCTAAGGAGCACCTGAGTGTACGTGTGGTCAAAAGCAATTTGCTGTTGAAGTTGCTGGATCAAGGCAGTTTTGAAGTCACATTGCATCTTCTTTTCCGTGCGTTATATATCCTCCTAATGACCAGCTATAAAGAGCACTGTGGAATTAGTTTTATTTTTGATTATGCAGAAAGAAGTCAACTCGGCTGTGCTGGACCTGGAGGGCTGAAATTGCTGCAGTTGGATTTAACCATGTGAAATGAGGAAGCCTGGCAGGGTAGAGGGAAAAGGCTGCACAGTAGTTTGCCAGCATCCCTTTTCTGCTAGAGGAGCTTTACATAGGTCTGGCCACTCAGATTCACATCCTTATTGATCATCTTTCTTAATATTTGTAGCTGGAGGTTATATATTTTTTTTTTTCCCCACGTACTCTGTTAGCCTTTGAAAATGGAGTAACTGTATTTGATGGTGTTTCTGGAATGAAAACAAAATCTTCCTGATTTCTTACACTCGGTCTCTAATTTGTCATGACTCAAACACAGTCGCTGAGCTAAAGAGGTAACTGTGTGGGTCTGGAGCATTATCAGTGTTCTGAACAATGCTTTCTCGGATTTCTCTGATTTTTCCCTAAAATATGGTAATATTATATATGGGGTCTTCCAGTCCAAATTTCTAGTAAGGTATGGAACGATACACTGGGCAAGGAATTCTTCTTGAACAATAACATTAAAAACATACCTCTCCGCCAGTGAGTGGATGCAACATAGACAAATCACCAAACTTTGAAATACAACCTCTTTTTCTGTAGAACATTCTAGGTTGTTATTTCACAGTGCACTACTGCTGATAATAGAGTAAAATTAGGATTCTTTATTCCCAAATTGGAATCCTGATAGCTTAATTTGGCTAATTCTTTTGGGGAAAAGAGTTTTAATCTTTAGTCTAGCACACATTCAGTCCATTTAATTTATTGTGGTAGTACACAAATAAAATAAGACATTAATATTGTTATGCCACATCAATGTTTTGTTGCATTTTGACTTATATCAGTAAATACTGCAGGAAATATAATAACCATAAAGCATTCCACAGGTTCACAATCTTATAATGAACTTATTTAATATAAAATCAAAGCTAAAGCTCAGTGAACTACATTTCCATGGGCAGTAAGATACACATGATTAGCTCTTTGATACTCATTAGATAAAGGATCTGTTTTCATTTTGGACCTTAAATCTCTTATCAGCCTTCTCAGAGAGAGCACCAGGGGACTTATGTAACTGGTCTTGTAGGATTTACATAGTTTTGGCCCAGAAAATCCCCGTGGGAGGATGTTATCTAAAAATCTAAATAGCTGAGAGCAAGAATGTAAATCAGTCACTCTTTTTTGCTTGATCTTGTAACACAGGCCTGGGGAAACCAAGAACTGGGCAGTGCCAGTACCTCCCATTCATAGATTCACACTCACCCCAGTTTGGCCAACAACCTGTAGATAACTCTTTTTCCTTGGGCTGAAAATTTACACACTGAAATAAAAAATGAGGCCAACATAGAAAAGAAACAGAAAATCAGATAATTTATACACTGACTTCCTGGGCTGTACAGAAACCTATCAGCTGCTCTTAGCCCAGTAATAAAACTGGAAGACCGTTTGACTTTTGGGTGTGTGTTATCCCCATGCAAAGCATCACACGTGCATTCAATTAGCTTTTGCAGCTCACTAATTTGAGTTTATGAAGCATATTGTCCCCACAGCAAAGAAATGCTGCAGGGCTATTGTAGACGAGTGTGCACCACAGCCTTACATGATTAATGAGTTTTTATTATTATTGCCAGCCTACACAAGCAGATTTACAATTTATCCAGATTCAGGGTCTAGGGGGCCAGTTCCTCACGTGCTTTATGTCAACGCTTGAGCTTTCCTTTTTCTGAAATATGAAGATTGTTTGA
Organism: Gymnorhina tibicen; assembly: GCA_013399875.1. NCBI lineage: Eukaryota > Metazoa > Chordata > Aves > Passeriformes > Artamidae > Gymnorhina > Gymnorhina tibicen. The sequence goes on from VXAZ01001300.1 coordinate 628,451, forward strand.
ATGAAAACCAAAGTGAGACTATAGGGACAAAGGAAAACAAAGAGCTTGGTGTAAAACTTGAGAATGGACAATATTTTTAATGAAAAGAATTCCACAAAAAGTGCAGGATTTTTAATCAGAAGAAAAGGTGTAATTTTCATTTAGCGATTCTGTATGGTGGGGTTAATCCTGAGGAAAATAATTCTCAATCGTCATTTCATTTATTTTCAAGTGAAGATTCTTACTATTAAACTGCTGTTGGATTTCAAGATTTATTTTTTAGCATTTCATACTCATGAAATCTGTATTAGTAACATCTTTTACTTTACATTGAAAAGATAAGTTTAAGATATAATATTTTTTGCCATTTTTAAGCAAGTGAAGGTAATTTCTGTTCTCTTACTCCTGTTCCTGAAGTTTTTCTTGGTTTCAATACACAAAAATTGTCCAGGCCCACCACAAGACAAGTCAGTGCTGTTTCTATTTGTAATAGAAGACAGCATTTCCTGTACTCTTACACCTACTGCTTAATATGGTCTTGGTACTACTATAACCAACTGGGCATCCTCCTCCTAAGTTCAGATCTCTCTCTGGCTCAGGTTAATAAACTTTAAGTAAAATATTAAGTATTAAAGGATAAATAAAATAAGTGCTGGTTAAGTTCAGCAGTCACTGAAATATGCACAACATCTCCAGAAATTACGTTTTTATTGTATGCAGGTCAAGTATGACAAACTCAAAAAATAACTCAAGGAAGATCTCAAACTCTGCAGTCATATCACCAGCTCTACAGTACTCCAAATGCTGCCTTTGCTTTTATCATCACCTTTTCTTGCATATTGATGTGAAACTAAAGCTAGATACAGAGAGTAGTATTCATTTTCTTGATTATTTTTCTCCTCAGCTAATGAGAAGAAGGTAGAATGGTGTTGAAACATAGTTAATATGTTGATATAATTTAGAAGTAATATAAGCATAATATAAACTTAAGTGTAATGTAGAAATATGCTAAATATAGTTTAAAAGTAGACAAGGCTGAGGTGGACTGGGCAATAAAGACCTCTATTGTTACTGGGAAATCAGTCAAAACGTGTTTTGGTGCCCACCCAGGGTCGCCCTGGGTTCCTTTCCAAGGACTTCCCTGTCCCTGATGGGGAAGTGTTGATTAGTCACGTGTAGTTAATGTACTGTGTTTCAGAGATTGGTTTCCTTCACTGAAAGCTTCAAACCACCTGAAAGTCTGATCCTTTGTCTTTTGAAGTTTTGACATTGATTTTAGGGATAGCAGTGTCAGGTCCTCAGCAGATATCTAGCTGACATAGCTGCTCTGGCATTTATTTCTTGTGGCTATGTTTTAGAGCCAAGTAAAAGCCAATCTTGAACACAAAAGGAAAAAAGAGGAAGAGAATGATAAAGCCTCCATGGTCCAGGAGAGATAGGCTCCTGGCTTTGAGGCTCAGCCACTCTGGGAAAGGAATAAAAGCCAAGGACTAGCCCATGTTTACAGGATCTACATGCCAGAATGCCCTTCTCATCCCGACTGCACAAAGGAAACAGCTCATCAGCAAAAAGACTCCTAATAAATCTGTAAGGGCCTCGCAGACCCTTCTGTTTTGTTTCTGTGATTTTTCAAGCTATAGGAACTGTCTGAAGCCTTTCTCCCTCCCCTCTTGTAAAGCAATGACTAGCAGGGAGGATGCAGTTGAGTTTGCAGCCATCTCACTGAGGTGTGAGTTGACTAAAACAGCATTCCCACTTCATTTGTCCCAAATGTTGCTAGTGCAGGCTGGCTAATCCGTATCTTGGAATAGGTAATTCCATTTCAGCACATTTTGTCCTCTGTTATAGCCTTATTCTTTCTGTTTTATAGACTATTGTTCCTTTCTTTTTCCCTCCTTTCCTCAAATCTTTCACATTTAACTGGTTACATAGCTACGAATATAATGTTTCAAAGATATAAATAATAATGAGCTCCTTTAATAAAATCAGACATAAGTTATGCAGCAGACGTCAATTATAATGGATTTTAAAGGTTTTGATCTAGAACCTGGGTGGCATTACATTTAGACTAATAACTGTAACTATGATTTATGTGTTTGCAACTGAAATGGTTTCAGTGCTTCGATATATGTCCAAAGTAAAATTTATAGTCTGCTACAGAATGTATAAATAATGAACAGCCATATGTCATATTGCATTTAAAAATTTGACTTCTTCCACAGCCAGCATAAGGTAAAATGAATTAAAATTTTAAGTTCATTTGGGATCAAGTTACTATAATACTTTAAAGCAGCTCCACAAATACAACATTGATTTAATTACTTTTGCTGCAGTAAAAATAAAATACTTTTAAATTTGCAGTTGTATTCAAATTAAACCATGACAAAGGGTAAAGCATGTGCTAATAAGAAAAGAAAATGATCCACTTTTCTCTCAAAAATGATTATTACTAATTATTTGTTAGATAGCAAAAGTAGGATAATGGGTATTGACAAAGAGATGCTGCATGTTTATTATAACTTTTAAATTAACCCTCTCCTCCAAATGTCCATTTCATGTTGGAAAAAAGTCTGTAATCTATTTTTAATAATATGAGCTGCATGTGAGTATATGAATGCACAGGGCAATTTTCTAGTTGGCTGTCTGGAAAGTAAAAAAGGACCTGACTAATATTTGTGGTCTATTTGCAGCAGAAAGACCCCCCAACCCTCCCTTACAGCAGAGGCTTTTTTCCAGACTGTACCTACCTTTTCTAAATCTTGGTTTAAACATTTTAAATCTTGCTGGCTAAACTAGGTTTGTTTTCTTTCCCCTTCTTAGCTATCTGTTGAAATTTGTCATTGTCATGAGCAGACTGTGTACAGAAATGGGATGACAACTACTATTTTGTTAGTAGCTTATAAGGTGCTTTCCATTTTGCCCATAACAAGAGCTGAAGCATAACAGGATTTCAATCCTATGGGAAACAGGATGTGCTAAGATTTCACTCTGGGAGCCCGTTCCCTTTATGTCATCAGATCAATTTTGCACCAGTAAACGTTTCTCAAAGGTTTTGGGTAATTTTTCTGGTATTTACAGCTAGTGAAGTGCTGAGTGTTCAGCATTGCCCATAGCTTGAAGCTTCCCTTTTCCTTTTCTACAGGAATACTATTTCCTTTTATTCCCTGGAGTTCTGGTACCAGGACTGAACTTAGTGAGCTCTTCAAGAAGCAGAAATAAATAAATGAAAAATTTACAGTTAAGCCATCAACAGAGATGACATCTATTCCTCAGCAGACCCTTGTTTTATACTATTGGGAAGTTATCTAACTTCCCATAGAAAATGCTATTGATTTTTAGCCTGTTCTGTCAACTAGTCAATAGCCACACACAGAGGCTACTCGTGATACGTTTTTTTTTCTTCCTGTTAGAAAAAGTGCTCCCGTATGTTGAGTCCCCAGTGTGGCCAGCCCAGCTTGGTGGCTATTTCCTCTCGCGCTTTAGGCGTTAATACATGTGTTTGGTTTATAAACGCCAAAGTCTATTTTGTCATCCTTCTAAAAAGGTGTCTTAGCTGAGACAGATGCTTTTGCTAAGAAATACTCCTGGTGACTTAGAGCCTTTGGGCTCTGCCAGACGCTTGGCAGCAGAAAGAAAAGTGGGTGTGTGAAATGGTTACTGCTCTCACCTTGTCTGTCACAGATTTAGTTCGTCTTTGCTACCCCAGACTGAAGTCATGGAGCTGGTTTATGAGCACTGCAGACTCCCGTCTCCTCAGAAATGGCAACATCTCTCCGAGAAAGGCAGGAGACCAGGGGAAGAAATGAGGAATGAAGGCACAAGAAGTTTCAAAATTCCACATGAATTTTTAGTATTTTTTGGATAATGTAATTGGACAAGAGAAAACATTAATTGTTCTTATTCTAGGATTCTGAGTGAGCAAACTCTTTCTGAATATTGAAATGTCCTTTCACTTCAGTTATCAGATGTTTAGTCCCAGGGAGCATGGCATTCCGAGATCGGATTGCCTATAGTCATTGAATATTGGGTAAAAAGGTGGGTTTACAGTTTTCAATGGGAGAAATTTAATTCAGATTTTCAGAGGGAAACAGAGGACTGTTTTATTGCTGGATGAAGTCATGGGATGTGATCATGGAAATGGATACTCCTCTCCATAAAATATTAGTGATTAAAAAATTTTGAAAATTTTCTTTCCAAGACTGAGGTAACATCAAACAATGGGCGTAATGTGTTTATTCAAGACATGAAATTTTTGCATCATTTTGACTAGCCCAGTTCTCTCTCTGTCCACTTTTCTCTTAGATTACCACTCTAATTCTGTCCTGCCATAACTCATTCAAGAGCAAAATGTTGCGATTTTGTTGTTCTTTGGGAAAGCCCTAGTGGAAAAGATACCCAAGTATCAGAATTTAAGGTTAACTTGTGGATCTCTGTGTGTGTGGGCATCTGTTTCTCCTGATATCCAACAAGAGACACATTGCCAGTTTTCTGTCTGTGGGAAAAAGGTTTTGGAAGAGATTATACTTGCAAACAGATAAGCCTGCATTCAGGTGTGGCTTATCAGAAGAGGCTGCTGCCATTGTCTGATGATAATCAAGAGCACCTTGTCTGAGCAGGAGCTTATTTGTCTCCTGCTCCCTATGAACTCTTGCCCCAGCTTTTCAGAGAAATGGCTGCTTTTATCTTTTTACAATTTTTCAGAGATTTGTTCCTAGATATTAATTTCAGCACAAGGTTGTTTAGGAAGTCAGGGTGAGCTTAAGAAGAGGTCAGGAGAAAGAACACTGAAGACTTGGGGAAATTCAATAGCAGGCAAGATCTCCTCTTCTGACTTATTCAGTTTAATGGAAGTGTAAATAGCTGGACTCACCTCCTCCAGTCCAGATATTTCATGACCTAAAAGTACACTGGTAAGTTTTTTTGGCTTTTTTCAAGGGTATAGTTGTTGATTTATTTCTGTGGTACAGTGTCCTTAAATAAATATATAGAGAAAACTACAATTAATAGATACTGTGTTAGAGAGAAAGCTTACAGTAAATTTTGTGGCAGCCCTACCTGTAGTTTCTAACCTATTTTTAGGTTTGTTATCTTTCAGTAACTTCACCTTGAAAACAGCTGTTATCGTTGATTTGAACTTGCACATTCTGTAGATCTGTGTCTTGAGATGTGTCATTCAGCAGTTTCGCTGTTCTTTTGGTGCTTAGAGAAGGGGAAAAAACAGTTATCTAAGGCTATTTGTGTCACTGGGAGACAAAGCGTTATGATGTCTCTTTTCACCTGTTGTTGTTACTCAAACAGTACCAGGCTTTTTAACAGTGTTTTGTTTCACTAGAAATACCTTTACAAGTTCAATCAGTTATTAATTAGTGACTTACAAACAGAAAAAAGATTTTTTAGGTTTTTTTGTTTTTGGTGGTTCAAACTGTGATGACTGAACTTAAACTTGTCATAGAAATAGAGTATTGCACTAGTTCATTTAACCTCTGCCTTTTTTTTCCCCTATTACCATTCAAACTGAAAAGTCTGGAATTTTTTTCTCTTCCTTTTAATAAAGTAAGTAAGGGTCCTCAGCTCAAGAATATCTTTGAAGTTGCTTTTCAGATCCTTGATTGGGCTCAGGAGACAAATTTCTGTATCTCATTGGATTGGAGTTGCTGGTTTATATCATGACCTTGAGAGATAGGTACTGAAAGCAGTGAGATGAATATCAAATTATTTCACTCTGTTCCACAAATTTTTGAACACTTCAATGCTTTTCATATTTAAAAAGCCACTAAACAACCCCCCAACCTTCTATATTATCAGGTACTTAAAGAAAGTGAGAAAATGGTAGTTTATACAAATTGGCTTTTAATATTATGATATTACTTTGACTATGTTGTCATCAATTGTCATCATTGTATAACCTAAGCTATGGGCTTCAAGATTTATTAAAAAATTATTATTTTTTTTTATGCCAGCGCTGTTGAATCCTAACAGAGTGTCCTGGGTTACAATGTATTCTATTACCATGAGCTGTTGAAAATCAGATGTGCCAATACTCCTTGCCTCCTCCCTCAGGACTAGCTTCTGTTAATGGGCCCAACAATGCCTTACCCCATGACTCATAGATAACCTGCACCTGGGCTATCTCCTGTTAATGGCCCCATCAGTGCCTTGCCCCATGACTCACCATCCCATTGTGAGATGCTCCGCCCAGGGGGAAGGAACCAAGCATTCCCACTGGGATAAAATCTGGAGTTTGGAACAGCATAAGCAGCCTTACCTACTGGGATCTCAGAGGACAAGAACTACACCACCACTGGATTTTCGGAGGAGGACCAGACTTCTCCTTCTACAAGATCACCACTTCAACAGAGCCATTTCAAGGAGAACTGCAGCTACCGCCGAATCGGACTGCTCAGACCTCTTTCTACAGGATCACCGCTTCAACAGAACCATTTCAAAGAGAACTGCAGCTACCACTGCATTGGACTGCTACCAACACCCTGCCCGGCAGGGTGCCAGGTTGTACCCCTGACTCTGTCAGGCTTTAAACCAGTTTCTCTGTATTATTGTTTTGTTATATATATATATATAAGTAAAAACTGTTATTCCCATTTCCTCATATCTTTGCCTGAAAGCCCCTTAATTTCAAATTTATAATAATTTGGAGGGAAGGGGGTTGTATTTTTTTCCATTCCAAGGGGGGCTCCTGCCTTCCTTAGCAGACACCTGTCTTTCAAACCAAGACACAGAGGGAGAACAAGCCCTTGGGAGTCTTATTGCTAGGGTGGAGAAACTGAGCCTTCAAATAAGACAAAGAAAAAAACAATAAAAAGTGACCACACATTTTGCTTAGAGTTCAAGTCCCCAGTGAAAGATGGTCATGAGAATGTCATTTATATGGCAAATTAAGGCTTCATTAGGACATTACCTTTAAAGAGGAAATTACCATAAATATAGGCTTCTGATTTCTTAATTTCTTAATTTCTTGGTCTCTTTTGCTTACAGATAACATTCTTCTGGGCAATTATCAACAATCTTGTCCTTACTTAAACAGTTAATTTTATCTTTTTCATAATGTTTTTTGGGACAAACAAACAAAATTTTTCTTTTAGTCTTACTTTCCCATAAGATTTTCTTTTGTGATGTAATACAGCCACCACCAGAGGATTTACGATGTGATTTGGTACCTGTATCATTCTATACATGTGAAGATTCAGAAGGATTCTGTGGGTGTGGAGTTTAAGATGCTTTAAATGCAGCTAATTACATGCAGTGTTTGCAGGAGCTTGATGAATTCACAAACGTGTGAATCCAAATCAAAACTGCCACAAAGTTACAGCGATTTCAGAACAGTAATTCTTACTCAGGCTTATCTCAGGAACAGAGTTGTGTGTTCCCAAGGGGAGAGAAGGGGAGGTGTTGATTTCTTTTGTTCCTTCATAATCTTGAAGATCCAAGATCTATTTGCAAAGATTTTATTTCTGTTTTGTTTGTAAAGTATTGTGTCTCATTGTATTTATCCATGAAAATAGTTACACTTAAAGAACAGGAAGGACTGTGAGATATCAGTAACTAAAAACTGAATCTTGTGATTCCATGTGAGAGGCAGATTTTTTAAGTAAGATTAAAACATCAGAACCTGTGGTTTTATTTTTTTTCCCCCAATAAGTTTTAAAAATGAGATGGTATAGAGTCACTTTGCAGGCTATTTTATGCTGTTTTAAAACCTGGTAAAGATAAGGAAATTTTCATCTCCCGGATTTAAGTTCTCCAAGGTGTCCTCAGCAAAACCATGAAAAAAAAGCATAATGCACTTGACATTTCTAAATTAAGGTGTGCATAGATGATTACACGAAAAGAAAGGTTTTTCATGAAAAGGTTTTCAGGTCACTTTTGACCTCCCAAAGAAATGATGACAAGAATTTTCTATCAACTTCTCATGTCACCTTAAATTAACATCTGGTAAATTTGAATAAGACATTAAAAGTAACGTTTGTTTAGTGGCTCTGACTGACTAAACCGTCCGGGGGTGACTGTGACTCACTGAATAAACCCTACCAGGGAAGAAGGCTCGGGGTGGGGGGATGTGCAGGGTTTAGGTGCCCATGGAGCTTGGAGAACAAAGCAGGGTGTGACTGACCACAGCTGTCACACAGGAGCTGCCAAAAAGTGGTTTTTCTTTTAGCTGTGCACAGCTGGGTGGGAGCAGGAGGTGTAACTGTTCCTCCCTGAGCTGGCCAGACCAGCGTGGGGAGAGTGAGTAAGTAGTTCAGGCCAACAAAGAGTATAAAACCTCAGCATTTAACAAGGATTTTGGAGGGTTTTGAACTGGCTTCAACCCAAGTCCTGTGTAACATCAAGTGAGTACAACTGATATTGAACATTACACCTTCCATGTGTGGAAAAGCTTCAAAGGGAGTGCTGGACTCGGACCATGCCCCAGCTTCACACACACCTGAAAGAGGAGAAACTCTCACACAGAGACAGCTTTTCAAAGGCATGGGAAAAATTTAGCTCAAATTCAGTTAAAACATGATAATTCTGCTTGGATCAGCAGTGCCTCTCTAGGAGCCAACTTGGCATTAGTCATACAGCAAAAAAAAAGTTAAATCAGCATTTCAGACTATGTTGAGGGGCTGGAAGTTATTCTGGTGGTGTGATTGCCTTAGGGAGGTCTGACATGCCATGTGGGAGGCCTCACCAATATTTGAAGGCTCCTGTTCCACAGATTATGACTGGTTTACAGTCTGAAATACTGTTTTTCATCCTCAGGTGAGATCCTTACAGTGATTTACAGTCCTTCTTAGGGTGAATCTTTGCCTTCAGTAAGATTATTTGCAGTAAGGAAGACATGCCTGGAAGTACAACAGTTTTTTTAATAGATTTTTTGTAGACTTATTATGAATTCAATTACCAACTTGAAATAAATATCTTAATGAAATTGTGAATAGTTTTCAAGTGTAGTTCATTATGTTAATTTGCTTAAAAATTAAAATGGTGCTAAAAGATTATTAATTCAGTATTAGTGGAATATATGAAAAGAGATTTTGCCAAAATCAGTAGAAAATAATAAATGCTGCAAAAGGGATTCATACAAAAAAATAGATGATAATATGAAGTACATTTTATTCATGGACAGTTGTTTTTGATACATTCAGTAATTGAGCTATGAATTCTGATTTTACTGGGTGTTGCTAACCAGGTCATTTGCCATGGGTGCGCCATCCCCATTCCAGGTATCCTCACTCTGTGATCTTACTGGGATATGTGGCACAATCACCACATGAAACACTGAATCCAGAGGAGTTCCTGAATGGTGGCTTAGCACCTGTTTTACCATGGCACGTTTGCTCCATGAGAGGGATCCCCTCATACATTTGGTGCTGTACTGCAAAAATTGAGCTCCTTGGATAAGCTGGCATGGCTTGAGTTGGGAGATCCAACAGTCTGAAAGACTAGATGATTATTTAATAAATGTGCCTCTCCAGGGCACAGAATTTTATTTCTTTTAAGTGATTATGTCAACATTTGCGGGCAGTGGATGTCTCCAGTACTTTCTAGAGAGTTATCAGGGGTTTAGGTGGACAATTCAAATGTTACAGTAAGCTTTGGTTCCCTTTCAAGTTAGGGTGTGTCACCAGCCAGTACCAGACGGGTGATGGTACTTTCACTATCAGGGATTTTTACCTCCACAGCCTTCTTAAAACTTGGAAGTTGTCCTTAAATTAGATGGGAAGCATGGAATAGAGCAAAATTTGTTACTGCTCTTTCATTTCCTGGCTTGAGCTTTGCTACCGCACGTGTTCCATGGATATTATCAAATCTTCCCATGCTTGGTTTGTCTCAGGGATGCAGGCAGACAATACAATACTCCTTGCACAAGCAAAGTACTTCTAGTGTAGCTGTAGGTTATTGTTTTTGCTCCTTAAAAACTGTTTTTTGAAAAACATTAGAATTGTGTGCTGATGGTAGATAATCAAGAAAATCCACAGTTTAGGGAAAACATGCCATATGTCTCGTAATTCCAGCACACAATGGGGTCTTTCCTTAATGACTTCCTCGGTGCCCCCAATTGTATCTTGGTGTTGGAAGACATATGGAGCCTTTTCCTCTTAACTGTGAATTTTCTTCCTGCCACCGCTTTTTCTTACAACCTTAATCTGCTTTTAATGCACTGCAGTTGTCTTTTCCTGCCAATAATCTTTTATCCCTTGTTAGGCAACTTCATTACAAATGACAGAACTAGAACTTTTACACTTGGAGTGAGAAGAATGCTTAAATTCAACTTTATTTCTCAATAACTGAGTAACAAGAGGTCTTTGAGTTAAATTTGGTGTCCTGTGTTAGGCTTCATTCTGTAAGACCTGTACTTACCTGGTTGCTGATGGCGCAAATGTTTGGTGGCATTTGCTTTTCTGTAACCTCTGTATGTGTGTGTGTGTATAATAGGCTCTAATGTGGTGCTAGCTGTTGTTTCTGAACAATTTGTGAAACCCTACATATAGAAATACACTTATTTTGCAGTCTGATATATTTTGATAAGTTTTAATAATTATAACAGTTTCCCAGGGTGCAGCTTGGCTCTGGCTGTACAAGAAATGACACGAGCTGCAGTCCCAGTTTAAAGGATATCTCTGTCTTCTAAATCTCTTGTATTTTACAGAGGTGATGCACAGATTTCTTTCTGAATGCAAGTGCAGCAAATTATGTGGAAAATGCAGAAAGATCAGAAAAGAATTTTCATACTTTTTTTCAAATTAAGGAGAACATGGTTCATATTCTACTCTAATAAATTTATGAAGGGCTAGTCTTACTGATCTGGTGCTTTTACTTAAAATATTTTAGACAGAAATATTTATAACTGGAAATGTCCTTGCTTGATTCAAAGCTTGAAGAGATCAACAAGACTTTTTATAAGGCTTTGAACAAAGATTTAAAATGTCATGTAGGAAAGAAAAGAGGGAAGATGATTTACATTCTGATATTGAGAAATCTTGTGGTACATGAGGACAAGAGAGGCAGTGCAGCCATTTGTTGGAGTAGAAACCAGTGTCCTTCCTCCCAGATGGGCAAGGCCTGACCCTGGACTCCTCTTCCATGCAGATGCTTTAATAAACCAAGGTGACCTGAGAACAACACGCACCAGAAGCAGTGTTGCTGTGCATGGTTTCCTGCGTTGGTATGGCAGGCTGCAACCTTCCCGAGAGCGCCGCAGAGCCATCCTAGGGAGAGCGGCCGTTCCGCTCCCCCGCAGCCTTTCGGCAGCCCCAGCTATCCCGGGAGGCTGTCGGCCCACAACAACGGTGGCGGTAAAGGAGGCGAGAAGGCTCTCTTGCATGGAGACTGCAGAAGGTCTTTATTCCATGCTAACTCCCCAAGGTCTGGGACCAGCACATGTGCTGGCCCCCAGAGGCAGAGGGCTGGCACGTGGCACGGTGCCCAGGGCAGAGGGAGAGAGGCTGGTGGCTCGCTGGTCCCCAAAGCAGAGAGAGCGGGCACATGGCCTGGAGCCCCTTATCCCGGGGCAGAGGGAGTGGAGAGAGCACACGGACTGCTGATCTCAGGGCATAGGGGCGGTACAAGGGCGGAGTTGGGGTAACAGAACCAGTAGGGAGAACCTGAGGCAGTGGTTAGGACTAGGGATGAGGGAAGGGGGAGCCACATGGAGGGGGCAGGCAATTTAGTAAGGAAAGGAGTGGGTAAATATAATACCACAAAGCAGAGCTGGCTTAGGTTGCTTTTCTACTAGCTAGACCAGCACTGGAAATAAAATTATGGCACTGATTCACAGCCCGGTTGACAGTCTGCTCCTGAGACAAAGCGGATTTTAATGTTGCGCGATGCTGATGCCAGAGCTACAGTTTTGCTCTTAAAATTCACAGAAACACTTATTGATTAAACATGAGAAAATACCTGTTAGTTGTTCAAGGTTTTGACTGCTTTGCAGGGAGTATATTCCCAGAGAGAGTGTAGTAAGATTTACTTTTTAACCTAAGTTTGAATATTATGGTTGCAGTTGGAAGTTATTATAAGCAAATCTGAGATTCACTGTTGATGGAGTTCATAGGAAAATTTTATGATCATCTAATTTTTATCATTTATCTGTGATGGATGAAGGCTTGTTGTGAGCCTGTAGTGGTGGAATACACTGAGGGACACTTCATTTGCAGTAAAGGATTGTCAGTAACTGTAGGGTTGCTTTCAGACTTGGAAACAGACTAATTTTTCAGTTGGTGAAACTCTTGCAGAAGAGAATTCCCCCTTTGGCTTTTTGCATAGAATTATCTGATTTCCAGCCACACCACAGAAAAATCCTGGTGTCCTGAATTGTGTGAGATTTCAACATGCAGCAGATGAGGGAGGGTTGGTTGTTATCCAACTGCGGAGTTTGGAAGGCTTCCTAGTGGTCTGCTGATTGCAACATTTTTAGAGCAAAGCTGGGGAGGGGTTGGCAGGGGGAGGTGATGGTCCATGAAAGTGGTAAGCAGAACTGTCTCATAACCTTCCCCCCTATTGCCAATAGACTATTTGGATGAAAACAAAGAACTGAACGAATTCTACGGATGTTTGAGAGAAACCTTCCTAAAAATGTATCATTTATGAGAGCTCATAAATGAAAGCTTGAGTTTATCATATTCTTTGTGCAAGGAAATATTTCTTATCTCATCTGTGTTAATAAAGTCTCTGTGGGTTGGCTGGTGTTTTGTTTTTTTTCTTTCCTCCTGCCTTTTTATGTTTCTTTCTTTAGAGTGACATTTTTAAATGGGGCTGATCAGTTGCTTGTTGTTCACTGAAGTAATGTTTACTGAAGAAAATATATTTTCCTCCCCTCGCAGTTTCTGGCTGGACATCACAATTACCAGATGCCAAGCTATAGAACACAGTTTTCCAGAAAATGGCATCTGGCTTCCTGGCAGAGTCCATAGGCACTTGTGCTGATGGTTTTGGAGATGCAGCTGGGTCTGGGTGGCTGCTGAGGGAGTATATGGTCCACCCTGTCATTCTAGATGCTATTTACCTTTGGCTCACCTTTGATTCAGAATCATTTAAGCATTTTTGCTTCTCTCTATTGCTATCAAACATCAGTCTTTCCAATGGCTTTATGTGGATCCATTCAGAGTCAGGAGGAAGAAAACCATTCTACACCATCCCTGGTTTTCTGCATGCCTGTGTAAACGATAAACCTTTTTGTGTACCAGCAGGAGGTTTATTTGTGTAGTGCCAACAGGGGAATTGAGCCCTTCATTTAAAGGGAAAGAGAAAAGAGGGAATCCAATAATCTTTCTGTGAATGCAAACGTGATCACCCCTGAATATGTTCCACAGCTAAAGATGCAGAAGGCTGGAGTGTTGTGTGAAAACACTGCTGGTGCCACTGTGTGCCATTGAGGTACAGCCTCCATCTGGGAGCACCTGCACCCTTGGATCTGAGAGGCGCCATGCTAGGGCTGGATGAGGGGTTTGCCAGTGCTTTACTGTTTCCTGGGATGCCAAGTACATCCAGAATGATCCAAAACACAAGCAGCCCAGTAGCGGTCAATAAAATGAGTTCTCTGGCTCCAGCTGCCAACCTCCTGTGCTGTATTAGGGGAATGACCATCTCCTTCACTGTGTTTTGCTTCCCTCTTTGTCTACGTCTCATCAGACATCTTGGAGGCACTTTACAGTAGCACTGGTAGGCACCTCCGGTGCTGTAAATAGTATTTGTACAGAGCAGACACAAATTCTGGAGCCTCTTTCTACTGGTAGAGGCATCTTTCCCTGGCTGGAACACCAGGATTGTATTTCTGCCCTGCTGGAGAAACTCAGCTGCACATGACTGACAGCACTTTACTCTCCTTTTTCAGACTTGGGACTACCAAGTTTCTGCTCATGATCCATCCCTCCTTTCATTTGGTCTACATGACTGGTGCCAAGAAGGCACCCCCCGTAGTGATGTTGATGTGTGAAAATATGCAAACAGTCCTTGTTCTGATTTTATTGAGAGCAGCTCAGATGCAGAATCATTGCTATTATGTCTAATTGCTAGTCCACACTGTGGTATTTAAAATGGAGTGGTGGCAAGGATTCAATGTACAAATCTATTTATTTATAACTGAGTGACCTTCTGTTCAGTGATATTATGGATTGTAGCTAGGGAGAAGGATTCAGCCTGCCTGCAAATGTCTGGCTCAGTGTTGACTAGAACATGGCTTTTGTTCCCCCGCTAGTAGTGACAAAGCCTTTGACAGCATCCTGGGGGAGCTGGTGCATGCCTGAATTCAATTTGCTTGATGTCCTTTGACCAAGCTGCAATTCACTGGCTGGGTATAATTTTTGATAGGCAATGGCTGGGGATAAAATCCCATATGGCCTTTTACATCATTCTGTTTGGTACCTGGGAAAGCAGAAGACTATATCCATAAAAGAATCTGAAATGTTCTGAAGAACATGAAAAACATTAGAAATGCCACACAGTGGGAAACCTTGCAGTGAACTTGACGATATTACATTCAATTTTATTTTTCTTTGCCTTCCATACACACATGATCTTATTAAGTTTCTAAACATAAACATATTCCTTTTAAAATACATCTTCAAAGTATACTTGAATCCCAGCCCTACAGGGACTTGACATATCAAAAGAAATTTGCTGACATAAACTGGTATGTAGAGCTTGATCTATTCTAATATATGATTTTAATGTTTCTCATTTTCTTGCCTTGCCAACTCACATCTATCATACACTGTCACATTTAAGTTTCCTAAATTACTGCTTTTAACTTTTTGTCACTTATTCAGCGAAGAGATATATTCTAAAGCTCAGCTCAGCTTTTTTTTTTTCTTTCTTGTGATTGTATCTTAATATTAATAGTTTGAGGGGAAAATGGAAATTTTTGCTCAGTTAAGGAGACAGCATTTTTTGATAGATTTGGGATTCAATATTGTCCTGGTTTCAAATTCAAGACCTGATTTAATTTCCAAGCAAAGCACAGAATTCAGTGAGGCAAATGGAATAATGGCATGTGCAAAAGGGGAGGATGTTCTGAGCATTGTAATTATGAGCAAGACAAAATATATCTGCACTACATCTGTTTATCAGTGATGGATAGATAGATTCATTTCCTATTGTTTGTAGTACATGTGTTGATGACAAAGTGCTCTGGTAAATTCCGTTGTTTGCACGATAAGAGGAAATAATAATTGCACTCCTTAATCAAACTGCTTTGACCTCCAGCTGACAATTTCAAAGTTGCTTCTTCCTATGCTCACAGCTGATTTTAGGCACCCCAGCCTTTTAGCCAGTGAGTGTATTTTAAAAGCTACACACCTTGCAGGATTCAGGAAATACGGAATTTGTGCCCCTCTGTGCCACGGTGAGAGCTGCTAGTATAAACATCTTCCACAAAAAATTGCACAGATGATCAGCCCAACCCTTAGTTGTCTTCTGGATAAACTGGGAGAGTTTAGTTTTTTAATCCTCTGATCACCATATATTGTTTCCAGACCTGATTGCATTCTAATTGCACTTTTCAACTTATCATCAGCTTAAGCAAAGAGTCAGCCCAAAAAACTGCTTATCTTCAGTTTGGATGAAAGCTCAGTAGAAATAAGTTAGGTTTTTGTAAGGTACAAAAACCCTCCAAAACTAAGTAGATGGATGGGAAGATGAAGAACAAAGTAATTCAAGTTTGCCATTTGTCTGGCTGCAGGAACACTGAATTTATTTACAGGCTCTGTGTCTGGATCATTTAAAGGTGTATTTTAAAGAGGTTAAGGGAGGCATTTTTATGAATATTGATTTGAAGCCTTTTGGTATTCTTGGAGCAACATGTGATTTGTCAGCAATGCTCACTGTACTCATAGGGATTATATCTTTTTTTATTGTTAACTTCACATGCATCTCTGCCTGTATTTATGTGTAAGGAATAGCAATATTTGCAATGCACATGTGAGAGTTTGCCTGTTTTGCTTTATAACAGACATATAGATGTCAGAGGTCCATCACTTATAATCAGTTTTATACTGTCAGAATAGAAAAGGTATCTGTGATGGACAGGAAATACATCAGAAAAATGGATGTCTGAGCTTCTGAAAATCTTTTGTCATAAGAAGTGAGAAAATACATTGGTAAAAATTGTGGAAGATATCTTGGTTTCCTTTTTAAAATGAATTTTTTGCTGCCAAACAACTGTTCATTTACCTGTATTTAGATGGAACAGCTCTTAACATTCAGCATACTTAGTTGTCTTGGATATCCTCTGCTGCAGTTTTCTTTTTCAAGGGTATCATTTGATCACCCAGAATGTGAAGTGTTTGTACTTCTGTTCTTTAAGGGGAACAACACATCTATATTACACAGAAGTCACACTTCAGTGATTTATTTTCCTCTGCAGAAGTGTGTACGCAGCACCAGATTAGTTTGCAATAGGATGGTCTCATCTTCCTCTGGTCACACAGGGCAAATGCATATGCATTTCCTAGAAGAGGAATAGAAATTGTAATATAACTAATCTACATTTAAACAAACTGCCCAGGCAGCCAGCAGGACCGGGCAGGTGCTGAGCTGTGACAGGGAGCTGGGGCCTGCTTTGCCTTTTCTTCCTCTGAAGCACCGGCTATGAATAATTCCTGTGTTCATTCCTGGCCCTCGAGTGCTCTGTGCCAGAAGGGTCAGCAGTTTTTCTGTGCCATTGGCCAAAGAGAATCCAGGATTTAGCATTGAATTAATTTAGTTTGGTAACTGTTGTCAAGACGTGAAGGTGACGCTGTTTTTTCATCACTGGTGTAGGAAGGTAGAGATGAAAAGTGAGTAAGATGCTCCATGGGTCCTGTGCCCTGTCCTTTTCTATCATACAACTCATTGCGATTTTTGGCAAGTTCTGACGTATTTCAGCTCTTTTTGAAATCAGATGGGGTTTTCAGTTCTGTGGGAGTCATTGTGTTTTGAGGGTTTTTTTCCCTCTTTAATAAAGAACTGTAGAACTCGAGTAATGAAAAATTAGGCAATAAATGAGGCTGTATAAGTACACTGACTTCTGTCCAAAATGTTTATGTCCTAAACTTTATGAATCTTTTGTTGGAAAAAGCTCTTGATTCAGGCTAGGTCTTGTTGTTTGTTCTGAAGGTGAAGTCACTTAAAATCCTGTCTGCCATTCTCCCTGATTTCCCTTTGAAGTTCAGCATTGCAGCTCCATTCACTTCAGCAGATTTTCTCCTGAATACTCCACTGTAAAGAGGAAAATGGATCTCTGAATTTGTTTCTGGTCTTTGAAATAAATTTAAAGTTATCCACTGAGAATGTCGTGATATTGACTCCAATGAAAAACTTGAAATTTGAGACTCAAACCTACACGACATTTAGAGATTTTGACGGCCAAGAATTCTCAAACTTTTGAATTAAAGAATCACACTTGAAACAAGATTATTGTTTTGTGACATTTTTGGGGAAACAGAATTAGTTTAAATGACCTGAAAGTTTAGTGAAACCAACACCACATAAGAGGTAGCAATCACCAAAGGCAGTAGGTGCTGGACAATTAATACTGAAAGTGCCGCGTGAATGTTATGGTGGCTGCTAGTGGAATGTTATGGTGGCTCTCTGTTCAGTGCTGGATCAGAAAGAAGTGTTGATAAAGTGCAGTCCTGCATTGTACAGCAATCTCCAGCCCCTGTGGGTTGGAGTTGCCTTTCAAATGGTTAGTATCACTCATTTTTTCTCTGTTCCCTTGATATGATATATCAGATATTGTCGGGGTTTTTCCTCTTCCTGATTACTTTTCTTCCTCTTATAGCATTTGCTTCCGTGGAACTATCCACAATGGATATTTCTTAGTTTTGTGGGAATGCAAATACCTGCGGAGTTGTCTGTGTTTTGTACTAACAAGCAGAAAACAACTAGATTTAGTAGGTGAGCTGTCTTGTAAGAAAGCAGTGAGGCTTTGGATTTAATCTCCTTGACCCGTTGTCTAAGCCTACCTAATCTACTAAGTTTCTTACTGGTATTTCATTGAGCAAATAACCATGTTTGTGTCAACCAGGAATTAAGCTGTAACTCTCTCTGTCATATGAACTTTACCATGCCTTCTGTGATTAAAACCTCCTACTTCTTACCAGATATTTCTTCATCTTTATTAACAGTATAATATGATGTAGTATGGGTGAGGTTCAGTCCAGAGTTCCTTGATGTATTTTACGAAACATGCCACAAAGTAATTAATTTTAACTTTTCCTTCTAAGAGCTAATTTAATTTTGACTTAATTAATATGATGCATTTAATTAATATAAAATTATCATAGAAAAGTGCAAATTAATTTGTAATCCATCACTTGAAAGTTTGTCTCAATCAGTAATGCATTTACAGTTTCATGCAGATTGAATGGCAGTGGACCTCTTAGGAAGAAACCTGTTTGAGAGAAGGATTGGAGTGAAATTTTCAGCAAAAAAGGGGTGTTGAAAAATAACAGAACTTTCACCAGTTCATACAGAAAACCTTTTTTTGTTTGTTCTGCACCAAAAAAAGAGCAGTGTTTTTTTTATTTTTAAATTTTTCATTGTGAACACAGAGCTGTATATAGCAAAAGCTTCAAATTTAATGCTTTTAATGTAATGATTGTCTGGTAACACTGCAAACAAAGCATTTTCATTTTAGTTAAGTGCTGTGGTGTTTGTTTTCCATTGCTACCTGTGGCCAACATGCCAACATGAGCCAGCTCCCTCAGAAGACTGAGAGCTTTTTAATTTGAATTTCTCTACCGGGATTTGGGGCAAAGGGCAGGGGAAATAGGGCACTGTGCTGCAGCACCTCTATTCTAAGTCAGAAGATTTTTTCTGGAGCTCAGAGGACATCATGTCTCCTATAGGAAGAAAGAAGCTGATACTGAGGCAAAGGGATATAGCTCCTTTATTTTCTAGTTTGGAGAGATGTTTACATAAGAGAATAATAATTGACACTTCACAAAGGAATGACTTCTAATTACTACCACTAAGTTGGGTAAAGGCATTTGTCTTTAACCCTAAAAAGAGATCTGTTTTCCCCTAATAAAGAAGTCTGGTCCTCCATCAGTTTAGGAAGAAATGCTCATCAGCTAAATTTCGGTAGTATTTGTCCTGAAGTGTTTAAGAGCACCACCCACGTATCTTGCCTGACCTAGTTACCTGAGTCTCAGATGTTTTTCCGAAGATGCTTTCAACAACGTTTCTTCCCTTTGATTCGTTATTTTCATGACATCTTTTGGAAGATAATTACAGACCTGTCAATGAAGTCACAAAATCATCATGAAAATTCTCCTGTGCAAGTCACAATAAATACCATGACCTCCTTTTGCATTCAGTTCTCTGATCAGTTATATGGTCAAACATTTATGTGTGTAGGCCAGGTAATGGTTTGAGTGAACTCTAGTTCAAACCATCATTTAAAGTCTCCATAATTGTTTGAGAGATACGTATGTCTGTCATAATTCCTCCCAGGGTTGGTTTTTTCCCTCCTTCCATTTTTTTTCCAGCTGTACACTACATTATGTATTTAAAGTTGCTGCTTTTGAAAAACATGCCAGTCACCTTTGTAGATTTAGGAACAGACCTAATTAAGGTGATGTGTGTTCCCTGCTGATTCCCTTCTGCCAAAAGGTGCATAAGAAAACAGAAATGAACTCTGAGGCATCAGTTGAACAGATTTCTTTTGAGTTTCTTTTCTATCAATGATATTCTTGTAGTTTTACCGAGCAGGCCTTAAAAAGACCTCTGGTATTTCAGCTGAGAAAGTAAGAGATCAGTGTGTTGCATCATTTGCTCATGTGGTATCTGAGCAAATGAGGATAAGTGCTTTTTTTTTTTTTACTTTGTATTTTAATAGACAAGGGTGATAGACTTTGTTTTAAATAGTTGGCTTGCAAGATAAGTATCTTGGTGGCTATGTGCTTTTGATACACAGTGTGATACTTTCACTTTTTAATTAAATTTATCTGGGTTGTGATTGAGTTGCAAAACCATTATTCAGATGGAAATTAAAGAGATGAAGTAAAATAAAGCCAAAATACTGTGCAAGATAAATACAGTGCAGTGTGGTTTCCTCCTACTTGCAAACCTGGGACTTCAGGTGAACTCCTTGTCTGAAAGTGCAGGGGTGGGGTTTGGCGTGGTGGAAGCCCAGGTGTGGCAGTGCTGCCCATTTGATAGCAGAGCTTCGGACCTGGGGAATGGCAGCAGAAGGGGACCCAGCACAGCCTGCATGGTACCAACAGCAGATTTTAAAGCATTCTCTCCTTCTATTACAATGCCTGAAAGCTTTCTTCTTCCTCTTATCAGTAGAGTTGGAGCCCAGATACTGAGTGCAATTTTTATTTAGTTAATGATAGTTCCCCAATATCAGCATTACTCGAGGCCAAATGATTCATTTTAGTAAAGGGCAATGTCAGTAACTATGTGAGATTAAATAATTTAGCTAATTCTTCAAAACTTTGCTCTTTTTAAAAAGAGATCTTTTCAGTTACACAGTAGAAAAGGATGGTTTGTTTACCAGCTTTTACTTGTGAAGTGTTTTAAAACTGTAAACAGTTCCTCTCAGTGTCAGTGTAACGAAGCAGATGACAAGACAAGAGTTTGAAGTTTGGGATCACTTCCATGCAAATGGAGTGATGTTACGCTCGGATGCCTCTTTGCAACACAAGAGCAGTTAAAGGTTCATTGCAACTCCGAGTGGTTCAGCACTCTACAGAGCAAAAAGATCACTGTGCTCTTTAAATCTATGTACAATAAACAAAAAAATCATTTTGTAGCCTCAGCGTTTAAATGTTACTTTGGGACAACTTTTGCACCTGATTACAAAACCATAACTTTGAAACTTGAGACGTTTTGGCACTATTTGCATAGCTGTCAATACAGCAGCCAGAAAAAAAAAAAAAGTGTACTAGAAGAACACATCTCAAGCTGTAACAGGAGATGCTAAAAAATATTTTTGACTTATAATTTGACACTTAAAATATAAAGAATAAAAAAATCCCAAGTTTTTAAACTACTCTGGAAAATATGGAGAGGAAATGGTTCCCATTTCTTATCTACAGAAAAAGCTTCAGACATGGAACTGGAAGAAAACCCCATGTTTTTCTGTCATTTTTTGAGAGGTCCAGAGGATAGTTCAGGCTGTGCTTGTAAGTGCTTCTATAAAGGATGCTTAGCTGCCCACATTGTAAAGAACCTCTGCAGTCTGGAGATCTCAGTGGTCCTGCAGTCACACCTGCCTTAGATTGAGCCTTTCCAGGTGCATCCCAGCATTCTTGCTGTGAGCCAGTTGAAGTTTTGGAAATTGGTACTAGATAATGAATGGACTTATTTATATCGCCTCAAGATATCAACCTATTGTTATTTTATTTTTAAGCAAGAAGACAGCTAAAGAAAGAGCATTCTGTCAGCAAAAACCTGGTAATAAACATTAACTTTTATAAGAAAAAGAGAAATCACAACCCTTTGTTTTGGAATATCATTCTTCTACCCCTTGGAAAGATGCCTTGGGCACTGCAGGGAGACCTTAGATCAGGGTGTGGAAGTTGTCTCCTGCTAGATGCACACTGAAGTTTTACAGCTATACCTTTACAGACTCCATTTCTGCTTCTATTAGCCAGACAGTTAAAAATTGGTTAGCATCTTCAACTTAATCAGGAATTACATCTTTTCTCTCTCCTCTGAGGTTGGCTACAGTCTAACAGAAAGCCAAGCTGCCATCTCAGCACTAGTGCTAAGATGATTCTGTAGTAACAATCAGGAATTTAAATGTCTGGGTTGCAGTGTAATGACCAATGAGGTCATGTTCTCTTGAAGAGCATCACTTTTTGACTTTGGAATTGAAAGAGATATTTTTGTTATACAAACATCTCCACTAATATCTAAAGAGCAATATAGAAATATTTCAGACTCTGTACAGAGAGCTAGAATATTTTTACGTTTGATGTGACTGCAGAACATTTGTTCTCACTGAAGTCCTATCTTTCTGCCTGCAGAACTTAAAGGCAGAACTCAAGCTGGATGGGATAAAGCCACTCCTTCTTC
Organism: Gymnorhina tibicen; assembly: GCA_013399875.1. Taxonomy (NCBI): domain Eukaryota; kingdom Metazoa; phylum Chordata; class Aves; order Passeriformes; family Artamidae; genus Gymnorhina; species Gymnorhina tibicen. The sequence goes on from VXAZ01001300.1 coordinate 650,441, forward strand.
CTCTCCGGCTATTCTGATATTTTAATGTGACAGAAAATGGAAACCAATTGTTCTCCTGATTTCTGAGTCTTACAGAAACTGTGGTTCAAGTCTACAATATTCAAATTCCTAGAAACTGCATACGGCATGACCAACAATGCTATCACACCATCAGTTTTCACTTTCCAAACCTTGTGAAAGTTATCAGCATGTTAAAGATGGGGAATCTTGGGCACTTCTAGGAAATAGAGAACCCCAGAGAAACTGATGTCCATGACTTACTTTTGTGTGGCCATCCATGCATGCCAAGAGTGTATCTTTGCTTCAGGTGTAAGGCAGAGCTAAATTTGAGGGAAATGGAGCATCTCCCAGCATGACCTTTGTAGCAGGCTGCAGATGAGCAGCTGTGAGGGTGATCTCACACTCTGAGTGTGATCCTGGTAGCTCCTCCCTTGGCTATTGCACTGGGGTACAGCATGGTACAAAACCAGACAAGGACTGCTGGTGAGAGATAGGGCAGGAGAGCTGAAAGGCACATTTCATCTTCCTAGAGGAAAGAGGAAAGGAGAGGAAATGTACCTTTCTGCCTTTTTAGTCTGGAAATGGAAAGAGTTTCTCAGAAAAAAAAAATCCGTCTTCACTTTGGGGCCAGAAATATGGCCCAGATACTGCCAGAAGATCCAGGTGGCATCCTGGGCGTGGGGAAGGACAGTGATGGGTCTCATTGCTGTGCAGTGGCTGAACCCCTGTGGCTTTGCTATTTTTGTCTTGTATTGTGCACTCTGCAACTTTCCAGTGACTTCTCTGTGAGAACTTGGTCAGGAGAAAATGATAATATGGTGTCTTTAGAAAATGCTGGTGGTTCTTTTTATTGTTTTTAAATTTTTCTGGGCTTCTGAAAGCAATGCAGTATAGGGCAGGATGCCCACAGCTCTTGCAGTACCGAACTGATCTTAACTCATCTTTTATCTTTACCAAACTGCAGCACCAACTGCATAAAATGTTTCCATTTGGTGGTGGAAACACATGACAGCAGAGACACCTCCTTGTGTGACTTAATGATGAACTAAATATGGGAAAGCTGACAATTTACCAAGTCTCAAAACAGAAAGGAGCCTTTTTTTTTTCCTTAGCCACTATGATGCAGTAGGTAACCATTTTGTTTGAGTAATAGATGAGATTATAATAATCTTATGCAGTCACTCAGTTTTAATCAGCTGAGTGGGAAATCTTGGCTTTCTTATCAAAGGACAGTAGATAAAAAGTGGCACCTTTACAGATTGTTATGAAGGGACCACTCACCTCCTCTCTTTCAAACTGGAACTGCTACTGCGGGAGTTATGTACTGGGTGAAAATGCCTTGATTAAAACCGAGTGAAATCTAAATACAATTAGTTATTGGGGGATGGAGAAATGGCTTCTGTTCATTGGTTTTCATGTTTCCATGTGCAGCAAGTGCATAAAGTGAAACAAAAACAGTAGGAAAAAGGATGAATTTCCTGATGAATCGTTCAAAATGACAAAATAAATCTGTTCTTACAGGCACTTCATGGAAATGTTGTCTTTTTGGGATGTCCAAACAGTCCATGCAATTATAAAAACACCCCATTAATGCAATCTGTGCACTTGTTCCAGTAAGCAATGAGTCTTTTCTTTCTTAGCAGGAGATGAAATATTTAACTGATGAAGGAAGAGAGAGATCTTTAAAATGAAAACTTTGTCCTCCCATAGGCATAAACTCTATTGCAGAGCTACTGCCTATGGCTATTCTGTTGCAACACAAATATGAACATTTGCATCACATCTTTGCTGTTAGAATTGGACAGTCAGACCTCTACAAACTCTGAGGTCTGCAATTCAGCTAATGCTGGGATAGAACATTCATTTAGAGAAGAGACAATATTTTTGGCTGTAGAGGTCAGAATTTGTGCATTTCACTGTTCATTTTGGTGGGAGAGAGACACAGCCTAAATCCTGCAAATGTAGTGCGATTAAGCCCATCTCTGGCCACTTTCCCTGCTAAATAATGACAGTTACAAATATCAAGCTCAGTACAAAATGTTCCTCTTCAACTGCAGTTTATCAGTGATGTGGTGGGTTGACTTGAGCTCTCTGCCTGCTGCCCACACAGCCATGCACTCTATTCCTCTCCTCAGAAGGATGGGGGAGAGAAGAAGATGGAAAAGCTGGTGGGCTTGGGCAGGTTCTGTCCCCTCTGGAGCACATTCTCCCTGAGGTGTCCCAAGCCTGGCTGAGGCTCAGGGGTGACCAGAATGGGCTGTGCCTGGCACAGGGCAGCTCCAGGCTCCCTTCACAGAGCCCCCAGCCCTGCTGCTGACATTTAGTATTTCTGTGTCTTGTGCAGAGGTTGTCAACAAGCTTTGTATGTATGTTCTTGAATGCTAGAGGAGTCACCAACCTTAAGAGCAGAGCCCACCACCTTTAAAAAGGGAATCTGAGACCAAATCTGTCTTACTCTGGCGTTTTTTTTTGAGCTGAGTAACAACATTAGTGCCTTTTATGTGCTTTATTTCTGCAAAGATGCTTATTACTGCTTGCCTGTTTGGATTGTTGCAGCACCTTCAGATAGATGACAGAAATAACTGTTTCAAGCATTAACTGGGTGGGTTAATACAGAAATTGAAGGATGCTGCCCCATAATGCAGGGCCAAGAGCAGCCTGCAGAGAACTGTCCCAGCCCTGCAGGGTTTGAGGTGCCGGTGCTGCTGCCGCATCCTGCTCGTTGTTTATGGGCTCTGATTCATTCCCTGCAAGGCCTCCGTGCAGAAGCATTTCACTTAATGGGCAGAGATGGATGACAGGCTTTTGGGGCTGGGGTGGGGGACTGCTATTATGTAGTTTACCAACAGATGCACCCTTCTTGCCAATGATAATTGCTGATTGTTTCTGCAGCTCAGAGTGTAGTCATTCTGCTGCTACAATAGGGTGTCATTTCACTGTAAGTGGCAGGGTGAATCATGGTAAGTACAGCATATCCAGCAGAACAAGTAATTTGCTGACTTAGTGCTATCTGTATCTCATGATATGCAGGTAAGTAAGGCAATTTTTCCTAAAAGAAGGAGTAAAAAGCTAAAATTGGTTTTTCTTTATTCCCCCTCTCCCTGTCTTCCCTCCCCCTGCTCCCCATGATGATTAGACAAAAGCCAACTAAAGGCAAGAAAAAGAATCATTTCTGGTAGACTTAGTACTGCCTGAGTCATCAATCCTTCACAAAGACCTAGGGCCCACTTCCTTTTCATTTTATTCCTTTGGCTTTTAGATTTATAATGTTGTTAGGAAAAAGAGATTCAGCCTCTTGGTCTATAAGAACCTGTTTAAACATAAAGAGGCATTTACTTACAAATAGCACCGTATTGCCTATGCATTTATCTTGACAGTCCAGTTTAATTTATAAAGCATAATGTGCTTGTAACTCAGCCTGAGAAATGTAGTTTAGCAAGCACTATTGACTTACTAAATCTCTCTTCTCCCTCTTATTGTAAATCTGATAAACCTAAAGAAGCATTCTGGGTACTAGAGAATCTAAATAGTAAAGTGGGGTTCCTCAAGATGATCTTGATAATACTTCACTTAAAACTGCAAGTTGAAGCAATAGTTTATCCTATTGTGAAGTGGTTTAATCTTTCCTTGATCATTTCTCAAAGATGTGGATGTGCTGTACAGTAAAATTGCCAGATTTGTGCTGAATTGCAGCTTTAGAAGCCATTATTCTGAAAAGGTTATCTAAATTGAATGGCTTTAAGATGACTTGTAAAGTCATTAGGAGACTTCTAGCCCTTTATGTGTCTGACCACACAACCTGCTGTGATTCATTTGGACTCTGAGATGCAGCTTTAAATCTGTTGTTTACTCACTGATTTGCAAAGGGAAGTGTGTGCTCTCCCATTTCTGACAAAGGCAGTGTAACATTTTATTTTAGCTTGCTGCTTATACACAGATCAGTTATGTAAATCCCATAACAATGATCCATTTGCCCTATAAATAGTGCCAGGAAGATAGAAGGTTGAATCACAGGTTATAAGCTTAAACAGACTTCACACTTCCAGTGCCTGAATCCTCTCACTCTAATGCTTTAACTGCTCGTCAGTTCTCAGAGAAAATCTAAGTTCCAAGCTTCAAAGGAATCTGACTCCATAAAAATATATGTATTTTCTACATTTGTTATATTACTTGGGGCAACTTAACACCTGCTTTAGTAATAGAGTTACATTTTGTTATGGGTTTTTTTTTTTGTTGTTTCATGTTTTTAAAATATGCTTAGAAGTAGTTTAACATTGCTGCCTTCTCTTATTCTACTTTGTGATATGGCAGTACCTAATGACAGCTTTTTAATGAGTGATTCTGGCAAATACTTGACTCAGCTTTTCTTATCAGATCTTATTGTTTACACTTTGATAACTTTTCAAAATTTTAAAGTATATTTTCATTTGAGGTTTATTTTTAATATTTTGTCCATTGGCTAACCAGTATGAGCTAAAGTACTTTTTCTGTGGTCAAAGATAAATTTCCAGCTGTACTACCTCATATGAATATGTTCTCACTCTCTGAGTATGCAAGAGATTAGGGAGGCACCGTTTGTATCTGTCTCTACATCCTTAGCATCATGATATTCTCTCATGTGAGTGTCTTCTCTATTAAGATTTGCTCTTAACAACTTTCTTCAAACCTGACTTTTATATTCAGTCCTTCCAGTCAGTTTTTCATTACCAACCTTGATCTAGCAAAATGTCGCAGAGAGATTATTCCAGCACAAATGGGAGAGGAAGCTATCTGTTCATGGACAGATGGCTCAGCAGTCCCCTGCACTAAATAACACTGAGTCCCAAGCCTCTCCTTTCTCCAGTTGTGCACCTTCCACTAGAATAAAGGATGAATTTATTTATTATCTTTATTTACAATGGCAGTATCTTTTTCACGTTCAGGTAAAGCTTTTTTCAGCACTGTGATCGTAGAGAGAAATGGCCTCGCTGTTGTGCACAGCTTTTACTCAAACTGTGGAGCCTACAGCTTTAAAGGGAAGAAGCAATTAAAGTGCCATGATTTTCTGGTGTTATTTTTGGTTAGACTGATGTAAATTCTAAAGGAATTGAAAGATCTTAGATGTGTTATTCATATTTAGACAAATGGCAGTGAGGATGAGGCTGGACCTCGTGCACTTGACCACAAAAGCAAGCCAAGTTCTCATCTCTGCTATTGATTTCAAGCACATAGCAACCAGCTAATTTAGAAATATTTTTCTTTCTGGAGACCCTGCAAGTCTGCAGCTTTCTTCCTGAATCAAGTAAACAGTAGTCTAATTCTCACATAAATCCTGTATTGTGAATAAGTAGAAAAAAATTCACAAGATATTCAACTTTATTGGTTGCCCCATTACTTTTTAGGGCAATTGGAGATGGAATTTTTGTGTTGACTATAATGTGAGGAATGCTTTGCAGTATAGAAAGGGTAGTTGCAGGTAATAAGAATGCCATGTACAGAGCAGGACTTCTGTGAAAAGCAATAAACCCCAAGGTGTCTAAAAACCTGAACAAAAGTCTCTAACAGTGGTTTGTCATCTCAGTATGGAAAGAATAGTTCTTATTTTCGTTTTGAACCCAGTTGGGCAGACAAAGAAAGGTAATGAGGAAGTGATTATTCAATTAAAAGTTGTCGTGGAAGAAAAACATATCAGTAATTTGGAGAGGCTTGTAATTTCTCAATTCCAGATTCAATAAAATCTCAGACAACTTCATTATCAGTAAAGTACAGTTTAATGGCTGCAAACAGAAAAACAATTTAAACCCAAACGCTGCAAAACATAGAATGTAACTCTGATCCAGCGTGACCTGAAGCATTCACTGAGATGGACACTTGCAATGGGTTAAATTGTGACTTGGATCACATCCCAGCCTGCAAGAATGGTCTGCATGTACATGTCCTCTCCTCTCTGGCTATCAATAAAAGATGAGCTTGAGAAGAAGTGGGTATGAAGAGTTTGGTGTTAGGCCAGTTTCAGTTTGGTGTCACCCTGTCCCAGCCCCTCAAAGAAACCTCCTTTCCAGCAGACTAGCTCCCCTGTATATCCCCATCAGCCTCTACAGGGAAAGAAAAAAATAACTCTGAGATATCAACATGATTTCATAACACAGCAATTCATGTACGCAGCAGATATCTGGTGCTCTGTGCTGGCTGTTAGGGGTAGAGCAAAGATGAAGTTGTGGTTGGATATTTATACAAGGGTTGGTCCCTGGAGGCTCTCATTAGGCCAAACAACCTGGGCAGGCTTTTGAGAGCAATCAGCTGATGCTTAAGGGATTTGCACATGGAGCAGAGATAAGATTGACCAGAGTTAGCTCTCAATAAACTAGTTCGGGTGCTTGACTTTGTGTGGGCTAATTGAACAAGTCAACAGCTATTGCCTGTGGAGCCCATGGAAGCTCAGGTAGTGCTGCACTGTACCCTGCAGACACCTGAATGACATCAATGTGTTTCCAAAAGGGCTCAGTGGCCAGGCCAGCCAGAGCTGCTGAGTGCTGAGCACTTAGGGAAATTTGGTCATTTTATTTTAATGTAATTTATTGGACTTAAGATCAAGATATAAAATAAATCACTTTTACGTTTCCTTAGCAGTACAGCTGGAATCTACTCGTGCATGTTATCTGTGGCTGCTTTCTGATGTTTGTGTGTTTATTATGCACAGCAATTAAACACCCCTTTTTCCTAGACAAATTAGAGCTGTGCGAGTTTGTGATTCTGCTGGCAGGCTTACAAATCTTGCTGTGCAGAGCTCACAGTGTTTTCAAATTTTTCTGTGTCATGATGTATCTTGTATGACTAGGGTTGTTTCATTTTCATAGCAAAGCTATAATGATTTCATACTGATTAAGTGGAAATAATGCCAACTTCTGCAGCTTCTTTGCTTAGATTTCAGCATGCTGCACCACACATACCTCATCTTATGTAAGAGAGGATGAAATGTGTTCCTTAAGCTTATATGCACACATGTTGTGAGTGTGTGCATATTGGCACATGTTTTGAGCAGTATTTGCATGTATACATGCAGGCTGGAATACTCAGGTAATTACTGTGAGCTGCTAATGGTAATTAGTGATGTGATCTCTTGCACTGTGAGCACGAGCACCCCTTTCTGCTGCAGCCTCTGCTGTGCAAGTTCTCAGCACAGTTCCTGGCAGTGCCTGGAGCAGAGCAGGACAGGTCTGTGTGTTGTGCCCAGCAGGACAAAGGAGGAACAATGTGTTTAGTTCCCCTGTGGGTGAGGAGTCCCAGTGCTGTTGGCTCCCCACTCACCCTGCAGGCTCTGGAAGGCCACCAGGTAGACAGCTGTTGGGCTTGCACAACAGACAGCCAGGCTGGCAGTACATCAGAGAGGAACTGGGCACATTTACAGGAGAAACCCATCAAAAATACATTGAAATCAACACATTCCCACCAAATGTTTTGATTTTTACATGTGGAGTGTTTTTCCATCAGAAAACCCATTGGAAGGTTTCCAGTCTTTTTTTTTCCCCCTCTGTTAGATTCCCTAGCAGAACTGAAGTGAAAGTAATCATCACTTAGTGAGCATTTTCTGTGATAAAGTGTGAGATGCCTCAGAGGGGAATTCTGTGAGCTGCAGAACAATGATACTGTTTGGTATCTCTGATAATCCCCTTGCAAGATTTCAGTATCTCTTAGTGGCCACTTTGCATGCTCAGTTCCAGAACTTTACCCCCACAGCTGAAGAAATGTGTTCTGGTAAAGCTGGATGTGCATCTCACATTGCATAGGTGACTTAACAAGAAGAAATTCCACGTGTCACAATAAGAAATTAGGTCCTCCAGCCCAAAGGATGGATTCAGCATACTTCAAGATCTTTTCAGAATTTAAATTTTATCAGTGTGATGTGTATGTTTATGGGGGTTATCTTCATCTTATAAGACTATGAGTGAGGAAGACTAGAAGGAAAAAGCTGCCAATGATTTACTGCAAAGATGGGAAGGTCAAGAGAAAAAAGACATGATGAAAAGGACACTTTCCAGAGTAAAAGTGTGAATGCATTTATCTCTTTGCTCCCACTTCAGGTGGACTTGAATTAGAAAGATTTGCAGAGGGATGAGCATAAAGAGTAGAGGTTCTTGCAAGATGAAAACAAACAAAAACGACAGATGAGAAGGGGCAGGAACCGTACCACCACCATCAATTGTATCCAGGAACCAAGTTCATCTTAGTTTGAAATTCCAAGAGGCAAATTGGAAGTGAGGCGTTATATGAGGGGCAGTCGAAGCAGCTGTGGAAGGGCCAGAGCACACGTGGGTAAAGGCTTGTGAGGAGCACCACAGTCTACGGAACCATCAGCAGAGTTCTCCTTTCTCTTCTTTCCCAAATATAAAAGCCAGCGGCAGAGGGAGCAAATAATCTTCCCCAGGCTCAGTGCTCTGGAGGAAAATATTATTTTCCCGTCTATAATGCATCAGCTGAAAAGCTGTTTTTCTTCTCTAAGTTGTAATTATATATGCCAGTGTTACAGCACAGTATGAGCCTGACTGAAATGTTTTGGCACCGAGCACTGTGACAGGATGTCAGTTTGGCAGGCTCTGTGCTCCTTCCAAACCAGGCTGGGGCCAGATCTGTGGGGCTGGGGGACTCCTGGACGGGCACAGTGGAGCTGGGGTGTGGCCACCCAACTGCTCAGCATTTGGTCTGTGCAGACTGGGGAAAGATGGGTGTTGGACATGGGTTTTGGAGTAATGGGGGCTTGGCCAAGGAGCTGTGGGAGGGGACAGCACATACCCAGGCTGCCCAGGAACAGAGTAACTCATGGGTACCTGCTCCTGACAGAGAAATGAAAGGTCCAGAGCAGCGATCTTTGCCCTGCACGGAGGAAAGAGCTTTCTCCTTCTGGACGATCAGCCTTTGGCAGAAATTGGTTGAACCAGGATGGTCCAGGCTTACAGTGGTGTCCCTGCTGCTTCCCTGCCTTTGGCTCATGGAGAATTGCTGTTGCTCTTGCTGTGGTACCATTCTGCTGCCAAAATCACACTGGAAAAGTACAAAGGAAAGGGTAGGAATTGCTTGAAAACTTGCATTCACTTAGGGACTAGTGTCAGCCCCCAAATTCCCTAAAGTCTGTGATTATCTGCTTTTTAGGTAAAATTATGGTTTGGCATCAATATAAATTCCTAAAATTAAGTTGTCTGTTTTTGTTGAACTTCTGTTTATGGAATTAAATGAAAATCCAGAATAAAATAGTGTAGGTATAGTTATAACTATGGTGACTGTGAAGTTTATAAAAGTACTTGCTTACTTCAATATTTAGTCAGGTTTGATTAAGGCTCACTGCATTCAGAACCACAGTTTGGGTGTCGGGCAGTGGGGTTACAGTGTTACTTTTCCAGAGAGGCAAGGCAAAGACTGTCACTTTTATTGACACGGATTCCTTGAATCCCTGTGCCTCAAGCCCTGCAAATGTCTAACACAGAGATTTCCAGCTTGCAATCTCTGCAATCAGACGAGAGTAAGCTGCAGTTGATTTCAAATCCAATGAACAAATATTTTGATGTGAGTTCAGCAAGTGTGAGGGTCATGTTTAACCCAGAATGTTTTTTCCTTTCACTTTTTCCCAGTGTTGTTTTGAGGTTTGCCTTTTAGTTCAGAGATTTTTTTTTTTTTTCCTCAAAGGCAGTAGAAAGTGAGCTTTTTTTCCCCGCTTCTTGGAAAAAGTGTTTTCTTTCAAAAGAAACATTTAAGCTTTCAGCTAATTCCCAGGGATACAGAGGGATATTCTGCAATAAGCTTCCCTCCAAAAAGAGGTTGGCTGCTGCCCTAATATTAAGAGCGGCAGGATTCCTTGGCTGTGGGGAAAATGAGATGGTCCAGCTGATTGAGGTTATGACTGAGCCAAGATGAGTCAATTACCTCGATGTGCTGAGCAGCCATCCAGGGGCCAGCGGGGAGAAGTGCCAGGGCTCGTGCTCTGTGCTCTGACAACAAACAGCTGCACAGAGCTGGGGCTGGGGACAGAGCTGCCACCGAGCTGGGGCAGCGCTCACTTTGGTTCATGGTACCGGGCTGGAGCTGCTGCTGTTGGAGCTGTTCTCTTTTCAGGTCTGGCACTAAAAAATTGGGAGGAGGCATTTGAAAGGCATCTATTTTCCCAGTGCCTTTTCAAATGTTTGTCAGGCAGGGCAGAAATTGCCGGTCGTTTGCTGACACGGGAGATGACACAGATGCAGGAGGCCTTTGGCACTCACCAGCAGCAGTAAACTGGAGCTCTGAGAGCTGGTGCCAAACCCTTAATGGGTTCCCGTACAAAAGGAGGTGTTTAACAGCCTCGTCCTCTCGGGGGGTATTTTCTCTCTCCGTTGTATGGACTTGAGGCAGGCTGTACAATCATGGCTTTGACTCACATTTGTGGGACTCAGGGCGCACCCAGAACCATCTGCTGCCTGCAGTTCACAGTGGTATCATGCTCTGTGGGATTTCACCTCCTTTGGTTTGTTTTCTGAGCAGAATACAGGCAATTTACCTCCCATTTTATCTCTTTGTACTCACCCTTGCAACCATTAACACATATTTCTTCTGACTTCTCGTGCAACCTGAACTTTTGCATCTTTTGTCTCATAAATTTAGCAGAAAAAAATCACACTTATCCTCTGTACATAGCTCTTGGCTAAAGAGCTTTTTTGCCCAAATACTGTAGAAGAAAAATAACAAATTGGTGATTATAATTAGTCCTGAGCTAATTACATAAAGTGGTATTTTTATTTTTACCTGTAGGATTCAATAACTGATTGCTTACCCGTAAAGCCATCAAATCTGGTTTAGGGTGAAAAATTGCTTAACAGAACTCTGGGATTATAAAAGCAAAAATAAGCTGTAAACTCACAGTTCCACCTCACTTCCATGGGAATTATGATTTTTACCTTCCTTTGAAAAATGATTCAGAATTACAGGTGGAAAACAAAGACTAAAGCATTGCGGCTTACTAAATTGAAAAAGCTTGAAAATTAAGTTAAAACTTGATACTTTTAAAAATTCAGATCTATATGACTAAACAGCACATGGGTACTTTTTTTACTAGCTTAGATTTTCTTATCCATCTTTGAAAGTTAATACTGACTTCCCCCTACCAGCTTTGCAAAGCCTTGCATTCTGTCCAGCAAAATACTGAGCAAATATCCCCATGACTTGGTGTATTTGTGGTCAGAAAGAAAGGACCTTTTACTTCCACCCCATCTGGTGCTAAACCAATGCTTCTATTTTCAGATTTCTAGTCCATCAATCTAGCCCAGCCATTGTTACCTCCTTTCTTAGTTTCAGATATTCAAATAGTGTGCAGCTAAACCTTCAGCAAGTGAGATTTTCCCAATGCTCTGGCATCCTTCCCTCTAGCTCTGCCTCCCAAGCAGGCTGAAAAGCCCATTGTGAAACAGATAACAGCATTCAGGTTTGCCTTTGGTGGGCTGCAAGGCCTGAAAGATGGTTCTTAGTGTGAGAGAGAAACTGTGAGAGAGAAAAACCTTGCACTCAAATCATTTTGGATCCATGCTCTTGCAATGGCTTTAGGATAGTATTTGTCTCTGCAGTGTCTAACTTTCTTCTGCAGTCAATAGATGCCAAGTTTAGCAGCAAGCTGCATTTGTCTCTACGTTCTCATTAATGTGATGGATGTTACTTAGGTGTATTTATGCAATTCTTCTTGATCTTGTTTTTGTAGTAGTCTGTAGAGTATGGTATCATTACTCTAGGCTTTCACGTAGACACCTTTGCCAAGAAGATAAATACTGGCCTTAATCCTGAGTACAAACATCTTTTTCAGCTGCCACTGTGTTCCTTTTGCATACAGGGCTATTGAGCAGGTTTGCAGGCCTGCCTATATGCTTTAGGAATGTAGCACATGAATCCCAGCTGACAGAGATCTTCCACAACGAAAGGAAGTTTGTATAGGAATGGCAAAATCCTTTTCCATTTTTCTGTAGCATCGTCTGTATCTTTGCAAGTGCCTCCTGGTTTAAATTTTCACATAAAGTCTAACATAAACAAGGCACAGATGTCAAGAATGTTATTCCACTACAAACAGTGAGTGAGATTAGGCATTCATTATTTACAAATGTTTGGAATATGCCTGCATCCTTTGGTACTTTCCTGCTAGTGGAAGAATAAATAGCCTTGGTAAAGAGACAAATGGATCAGTTTATAACCCTGCATTAACCTGTGCTCTTGTGGTTTGACAAGATTCACCGTTCTCTCTCTTTATGACGGGAATAAAATCAATACTTAGTAAAATTCCATAGCTGTACAATTAAATGTTTTCCATCAGTGGATTATCAGCAGGACGTAGACACGCGCAAGTTTTTCTTTTCATTGTTGTAGCACTGCCCCATTAGGCAGGAGAAATTGCTGGGTTTCAGTGATCAGTGGAAGAGCCTCGTCTGTGGGAGGGTAAAAGACTCTGACACCTCAACCCAGGGCAGAGGGGTGATGTTAGTCCTTCACGGGCCAGGTGAAAATACATGTCCTGCTTTGCTTGGATCTTTAAGCTGTATTGCTCCAGTGGAAGCTGCTTTAGGCTACCTTGAGACTTGAAATGTTGCCAAAAATCCCTTTTGCTACAATAATGTTAAATACTAAGAGAATTAAAGGGCTTTGGAGAGCCACTTCCACATTTTGTTGCAAGCTTGTCAATCCAGTCTAGGTTTTTAAATTTTATTTGTTTTGCTAATTTGGAATGTTTCCCTGGATATAAGATAGTGCAGTTTTTAAGGAGTTATTTTCCAATAATCTTTTTTCCAAATAAAAACATCAATTATTAAAAATCAGTTCTGAAATTAAAGAGATACTTGTCTGACATTATGCATATGATGATGGCTGTGCACGTAAACACTTAGACTGAATCATACATAAATATTTGCAATGTTCATTTGTGCAATACAGGACAATTTCATAGCAAATTTCAGACTTTCAAGCAAAAGTCATTAGATGGGTACAGAGACAACAAAGCTTAGTGACGAATAAAGAAGGAGAAGTTATTTGCTGTATATTTGAGAGTGGTATAATCATATATGTATATTGTCTTATTCTCTGAGAACTGGCACTTTTTAATGAAAGGTCAGAACTGTGCAGTATCTAACTTTCAAGTGAAACCCAACTGTTGTGAAAATTGTCATAATGATGACACATGACAAATGTGGATATTTCACATATCACATATTCTATGCTGAGCATTCTTATTTAAATTTTGATACTAAAGGGAATTAATAATTGGTTATTACTTTAGTACTTCAGATTTTTAGATGAAAAATGAAAAGATAAAAGATCACATCACTTCATAGAAGATGGTAACTATAGTTTATTGGGAGAGGAGAAAGAGGAGAAGAACCTCAAGTCCCCTGTAAAATCCAGAAGCAGAAAGCTGAGAGAAAACTCTAAAAGTTGAACACTCTTGCCTTCTATCTGTAGATGTGATAATGGCATACGAGATTCCTATTAAACTAATATGAAAAGTGTGGAAGAGATGTTGAAATAAGCTTGGTTTTTTAAAATCTAATTTGACTGTTTGCTGCCTCCTTATCACGAGCAGAGCAGAGCTGCCTGCACTGGTTGTGCCTGACACAGCACAGCACTGTGAAATGTCACCCGTGCTGTTCCCAGGCTGTTTGTGCTCACCCTGCAGCAAACCCCACCAAGACTTTTTTGGCTGCTTCAGCACAGCAGGGCTGCACACCTTGCTGAGGGTCCTCTTGCCTCGTGAAGGCTGCAAAGCTCCATATTCCTGCTGCTTCTGGCTCTAAATCTTTTTGGTGCTGTCTGTGCTGTGCTCCATCATACCCAGCAGAAATGCCCAAAGTCTTCATGACTACAGCTCTTGGAAAGAGAGGGCGGGGGGAAGAAGAGATTTTGGTGCCCAGATTGCAGCCCACCCTTCAAACAACTGTCAACATATGCATTGTTCTACAGCCATTTATGGAGAGTGTTAAAGTTCATTGATCAGTACTTGCTACTGAAATACAAAACCAGAAGAACAGCATTTCTCGGATTTAGGAAAGCATCCATTAAGCTTAATTTGGAATAGTGCACAGTTGAGAAAGTAGTGTGGTATAAGCTTGGGCTTTTCATAAATGTCCCTGTGTGACAAAGTAGAAATGGATATGATTTCCTTTCAGTCAGGGCTATGCAAACATGAAACACTTGTGCTGCTTCCTTTGCTAGAGCCTCAGTAAGCAGCTGGTGCAGGCCCGCCAGTGAGTACTATCCATCCCAGGTGATATTTCAGCAAGAAAGATCTGTTAGTCAAGAACATTCTCTTTCCAGTCTGTGGGGAAGAAATTTATAGAGCAGTGTGTTATGGGACTGCTGATTTCTGAAACAGAAGATAGCCTTTTTATTTATTCGTTTGGGATTCTGCTTTTATAGCTTTGCTCGCTGGCTTGTCTTGGTGCCTTTTAGTGGAGCTGAGGCTCTGGAATAGATAAACTTTCTGAATAAGACTGTCTGGCTAGGTTTTTTTTATTTTTTATTTTTAATACTTATGATGGCACTGAGATCTTTCTTCTCAGAAAAACACACGTATTCCTTTCTGCTGATTTATTTCTGACTTCTGCTGTCATAAGGATTCTCCCAGGACATTTGTTGTTCACTCAGTAATTTAAACTTTGTGAATTTCTTTAAACTTTGTTTAAGTTAAATCCCAGTGTATTTTCCTCTGAATAATTTTTTGCTCTCAATCCCCAAAAAACGATTTGTGTTTTATTTATTTATTTACTGCTATCTGTTTAGTTCCACTGACAGTTTCCCTGCTCTTGCTAACAGCCCCCTGGTCAAGTGCCCATGGAGAAAAGCAGACAAAATATTCTGCACTAGAATATTTTTGAATCTGGAAGCACACTAATAGATTTGAAAATTTATCATTCTAGGGAATGACTCCTGCAGAAGTTATTTGAACATGCTTTGTTTTCAATACCCTTTTTCCAAGTCCTTGACGCTGCAGAGTCTCCATTTAGTGCACCTACGCCGGTGGGAAATACTGTGGGAATGCTTTATTAGCATTTTGGTCACGTAAGTGACAAACAATTTTGCAAGCAGGAGGAAGACTTCAGTGGAGAAAGAGCTCGTCTAATGTATAACTTACTTGAAACACAGCAGTTAGGACAGGCCCATTCTTCCTGCTGTAGAAAAATTCTGCATATGTTTGACCCTGAGTCTGCTTTGATGCAGGTGTGCCAACAGTGAACTTAAAAGGGAGTCTTCATACTGTTATTATAAAATGTTATTAATAACCGAATTTGGCTACTAAATTGTGTTACAATTGCTAAAACCTTGCAGCCAGTATGGCACAGCCAGATGTGTATTGAATATAAGTGGAGAGGCCCCAGTCAACTTTGGTCTCTTGAGACTTTGTCTCTTCTAATTTCTCCCTGGATTACCCTATTCAGGGATTCAAAGGCAGCTCCCCTCCGTGCTCTCAGCTCCCAGTTCTCCCAGTCATCATGGACTATTGGGCTGTGGGGGTGCAGGACTGCAAGGGCACATTGCTTGTGTGATGAGAAGGGGAATTCCATCCTTCTGGGCCTTACACGAGTTGGTGTAAGTTTGTGCTAAACCTTGCACTGCGTAGTATCTTTGATAAACCACTAGGACGAAAGTAATGAGAGAACGTCATGTAGGAATTAGTAAAGTTTATGAAACCCACTTGCCCTCACATCCTCATAATTCCTTTATGGATGTAACCTAAGGTCTTCTTCCTGGGTTGTGGAAATAATGTTTCCTCAAAGCTTGGCAAAGCTGGGGAAAGTTATGAAGAACCTGAAAGGCGGGGCAGGTGGTCACAGTGATGGTTTCACACTCAGCTTTCATAATATGGATGCAATATAGAGCAGATGAGCCACAGATGTGAAAAGACTTGCAGAGGACAGGATTGTATTTATGAGAGGCGGCAGATAATCGTAATGGAGATAAGAGACATAAGTTTCTTTGAATGGGAACATTTTGAGTTTCTTTTCTTTCTTGTGTGTGTACAGGAAGAAAAAGGTTAGGTATTAGATCTTTTAGGAAATAACGAGTGATGCTGTGATTGGGTTTGGGCATCTTGCCTCCTGCAAATGCTGACTTTGTAAATGACGTGGTAACGATGGTTTCAGTGGTATCAGGAGATATCACAAAATCTCTAGTTGAAGTAATTTTCAGAAACTCTACCACTCCATATAATAACACAGTCTTAAGTAGAAATTACTATAAATGCATGTTAATATTAAATTATATGTCTGAGGTTTTGTTTTTCAATTAAGCATGCCCACAAACTGAAAAGCTACCCAGAATCGCTTGGGTTATTTTTTGATTTTATGGTCACAAATACCTGGCTCCTTCCCGAGCTTGTGAACTGGATGCAGTGAAATGTGCAGAGTCACTGTCCCTGTAATGGGCAAACAGGTTTCATTATACAGATACACAATGAAGTTGGTGGGGAATATAATATTTAGAATAGCCCTGAAACACATGATCATAAGTGAGAACACAGGTGTGCTCAGAGCTCATGGCTGTGGTAGGAAGCCAGCAGTGACTTCTCTGAGCTGCAGAGGTCCCTTCATTTAGAAAGCAGAAGATGGCTGGAGTTGGTATCTCCAAAATTAGATTTGTCAAAGCCTAAAGGTACCAGAAAGGTGTGTTTGACATAAACTGAGATCACTATCTGACCCTTCCCATCAATAAAAGGCACAAAACCACACTCCATAACTGCATTTTTCACAAGTCTTCTTTGCTGTGCCATCTGTGCTGCCAACTGTTCTTCTACTGTATGTTGTCTGCCTGAAGAAGCACTAAGCAGGTGTGGCACATGTTTGGCTCGTTCCTGCTTTGCATGTGTAATGTAATTATGTTTGACAGACTTGGTTTGATTGAGAGAAAACTATGAATTGGATTAAATGTTTTTTGTTTAGACTTTATTAGCTAAAGATGCCATTGCATAATTAATTTGTGAATAAGCAGCAATCTTGCAAATGAGGCAGTGAATCAAAAGCACAGGCAGGCATTATAGCCTCTTCTCAGGATGAGTTTACACATTTCTTATTTGTAGTATGCATTAAAAATACATAAAGGAAGGTTAACAAAACATTGCAACAGAGAACCACAAGCAAACTGGTTAGCCACAGAAGCCTTCATATATGCATAAGTCAAAAACCTGAAAGCAAGCCAAGTCAAAAACATGAGCC
The DNA here is from genome assembly GCA_013399875.1 of Gymnorhina tibicen. NCBI lineage: Eukaryota > Metazoa > Chordata > Aves > Passeriformes > Artamidae > Gymnorhina > Gymnorhina tibicen. The sequence goes on from VXAZ01001300.1 coordinate 667,624, forward strand.
TGAGCTAGATAGTAAATGCTTTAACAATATTTGAATTCTATTCCCAGCTGCTTTCTGGTTAAACCCAATGCTTTGGAGTAAGGATGTCAGTAGAACCATATACTTTTAACCTCAATGTAAAAAAATTAAGACTATTTTCTTAAGTGTAGGGAAATCTTTAGAGTGAATCTCTGAATTTTTCCTTAGAGAAGATGCTACTCTTTACGTTTTACTCTTTGAGAATGGAAAGCAGCTGTTTTAATTTCTGTGCCTCAAAATAATTACATATGCTTCTACTTTGTGTTTAGGTCATACAAACCACACTACTCAGGGAGAAAGTGAAAAGAATCTGTGAGATGCAGTGGTTTGGTTTAGAACACCCTCTGCAAGTTATTTCTCTCTTGAAGCCCTGCCTACACCATGTCTCAGGCAAGGGTGGGGCACAGCCTGAGCTTGGCTGTTCCTGCCCATGGGAAGGGGCTGTGGTGGGGGGCTCTGGTGACACTGCTCAGGGACAGGATGGTCTCTTGGTGCCCTCAGAACCCTGGCACCTGGCTGGATTATTTGTGATAAATCTACTACATTTCTCATTAATTTCTCTACCTGCTTTCTCTTTAGCTGGTGTTCATCTTTGAGTGCTGACTCCTTGTCCTGTCCACTCTCTGTCCCAGTGATCCTTCCCTCTCAGCACTGGCACTGTCACCCATACTTCATACCTTCCTCTTGGGCACAATGCACCAGTTTATCTCAGTTCACCAGAAATCAATATATATAGCTCAGATATGCAAGGACATTTCCACTCCAGGGTATCAAAACTTAGGCTTTACTTGAGCCACTGTCCATAGGGTAAGTGAAGGTGTCCTAAGGTGCTCCTTGATATAGGAAAGCTGAATTTTGAGCTTCCTTATATTAATCTTTTCCTCTCTGTTTCTCAGTAGTAGGAGAAAACTTAGTAAAGGCAACTTTCATGTATTTATTTATTGTATTGTAATAGTATAAATATTGATTTCTAACTATTGGTAACGCTGAGGTACTAACTTTAGCATTATAATACATTAGCACCACGTTTTGCTTCTTGGTCCTAACAGCAATCTGCACATGTTCCCGTAGGTCAAATATAAAAACTGGTCCTCTGAAAGTGTGGTTTGAGAAGCAGATTAATTTACCAATAAGAGCACACCAGCCTTAAAATGATTTATGTTAGTTGTTTGCATTATTTTAGTTGAACTTATTCCTTTATGGCAGCACGTGAGAGTAAATTCACCAATGCCCCACATGCTGGGTGAGAGGGCAAGTCGATTTTTCCAGAACAATCATGTTCAAATGCATCTTCTGTGGTAAAGGAGTGAAGGAAGTAGGTTGGAGATTTTTTGATAGATTTAGCTATCTAAGTTCTTCCTGCTGTCTCCTTTTCAGTTCTGTGTGAAGCATTGTGCTGCTCCTGCTTCCCAGCAGTGTCGTGTTTCTTCTCTCAGGAGTAGCAACCGCAATCTGGCAGGACAGAAGATCGATGCAGGGTTGTTTAGGAAAAATTTTTCTTTTTTTCAAATGAAGTTACTTCCTATCCTTTGCCAAGGGTTTATGTAGTTTGTAAAATAGCTGATTTTTATTCTAATTCTTTGGCCACTGCTCAAACCCTGCTTTCAGTCCAGCTCTCTATAGTTATTTTCTTCCTATGCAGCACTTTGAGACTTGAACATTCATGCAGATGTATTACTTTTGCTATTCCAGATAATGGGCTTTTCTTCATTATGTCTCCTTTGGATTTTTCCATTAATTTCCATCCATCTTGGATCTTTCAGAGAAGATGCTCAGAACATTAAATACTATGACTAGGCTGTTGATTTTTCCCAATACTTTAATCTTCTTTCAGGAGCTCCATAATTCTTGAACACAGTTTTCTCTCCTTTGTGATTTTTTTTATTGCAGAATTCCTCTCTTTGTTGTTTGAGTTTCAATTGACTCTATCGCTTTTCAAATCCCTCCAGCCTTCCCTCAATTTTATTTACCTTAGTCTCAAAGGAAGCTGTGGAAGCTTGAAGGTTATCGATTTTTAAATGAAGAGATTGAAGACGTTCTTTTACTGAGGTGTCTTGTAAAGTGTTTTGAAGGTGGAGAGGCTGTGCTGGGTGTGGGAGATGATGTTGTGTCTGCAGGGTGAGGTCACTTGACCTGCCATGCAACAGGTTTAATTCTATCCCCGTGCTTGTCCTAAGCGCCTTCCGGCAGAGTTTTGTTCGGCTGCCGGTGTCAAACAGTGCTGTGCCACTTGAGGAGACTCTTATCACCGGGGTTTCAGACAGCAGTGGGCTTTTAGGCTGGTGAGGGTGTGCTAACAAAGCCCACAAAGGATGTGGGTGTTAGTGCTGCACAAAGCACACTGTGGCAGCGTGTGGCTCGTGTCAGGAAGGCTCTGCACAGCCTCTGTGTCTGGGCCCTAAGGAGACACTGGGCAAACAGGGCTCTCACCTCCTCAACTGGTCCAGAAACAAAGTGGGCGGAGGTAGAGAATCACCAAATAACAGTTGGGAGCACAGTGAGAGGAAAAGGCCTTTGATAAGAAAGGGAGTTTATCCTCTTTTCCACCAAGTTAGTGTGCTGGAATCACAGTCCGTTCATTTAGCAAGATGTTATTTCCTGACCTTTGCTTCTTTCTCTTAGGCTCTGAGTTTGAATCAGGATCCTCTGAGTCACAAATAACCCAGCGCCTTTCCGTGTGTCTTACCTTAGTTTTGCATCTTTCTTTCATTAATGAAATGTCATTATTCCAGTGAAACCGTAAAGCCTCTGGCCTTAAGCCATCAGATTTGGCAGTTTGGTAAATCATAAATGCCCAACGTCCCTCTGAACAGCTCCATTTCTGCCATGTTCTTGGGGATTTAATCCCCATTGGAGATTGTGTGCTGTTGTTAGTAATGGATTTTCTAATAGTGTTGGTAGAGGCTGGGAGAGATGTGAAATATTTTGTGGTGAGGCCAGGGCACACTGAAAGGACATGAAATCTTTTCCAAAACATTATAATTTGACTGCATTTTTCACCTTTCTTTGTGCTTTCTGAGGAAGACCATTAGTGTTTCCAACCCTGACATGCAAAGTACCTCCTCCTTTAGAAGGGCAGTTTTTGTGACACACCAACCTCTCTCTCACCAGTGGTTGGCTCCGACAGGTGAATGAGGGGTTTCCATCAGAGAACCTGAGCAAAACTCCCAAACAGTGAGGCTGCTAGAGAAGTTTGGACTTGGTAGCAAATAATACAGTATAGGAGTATTTATATTTAACATAAATATATCAGTGATGCATAGAAGCAAGACTGTATGTTTAAAGAGTGGTTTAGGGAAGTGTTCTTTGTTAGAAAGCACTGGCTGTTCTCTGGAGGGAGAAAAAACATTGGAAAATTATCTTGATTGCTTTGCCATTGATACAAAAATCTTCCTAGATGACAACCTCTTAATTTTCATTTTTACTTTTATTTTCATTTAATGCTGTATCCATGTTTGAGCTTCAAAATAATGTGTTTTAAATTTCCCAAGAAATGATAGATCTACAGCACAGCCCTCTTGTAATTACTGGGGGATTTTTACAGGCTTCTAGTCTCTTTAATGTCCTTTAAGTAATTTTATCTACTTCTATTCCCAATCAAAAATTTTTTGGATCAAAGTAGAATTGATTACTTCTGAAAGGAACATAATTATTCATCTGTGTGTTTTACAATAGGTGTTGTCTTCTAAGGTTCTTTGATTCTGCACATTTTGTGTCACTTAAGACTTTAAGGAGAGTCTCTTCCATCTGGCACAGTTTGCAAATAGCCCCACTGAGTTCAGCATGCAGCATTTTCCTCATGTATAATGTTATCAAGCTTTAGACCATGCTGTTTAGTAAAGTATTAAATGCAACACTTGTGACTTATATTACATGTGGCAAAAAAACCCAAATCAAAAACAGCTATGAAAATTAAATATCTAGTTTATTTACTGACAAGAGTAACACTTGAAAGCCTCCTGAAGCTGTTAAAATTATAGACGATAAAGACATTTTTATTTTGAAGTAACTTATTCAAGGCATGCTTGTAATGCTGTAGGCTGGAATTTTCAAAGCAGCACAGAGAAATCAGACACCAGGCTCTCCTTGCATTTCAGTAGGGTGATCTAAAGAAGTGAGTTGGAGAATATCTCTGGAAAATGGAGATTCAGTAGGTCTAGAAGGAATCGTTCTGGCAGTGTCTGAAAATCCTTTTAACAGGGAAGAAGAACCAGGGTACCTGCAATTTGGAAATTACTCTTACAGTACTGGCTGCTTGTTTCCTACACCTCTTCTGGTGACAGGCAGAAGGGCACTCACTTCATATTCATTTTCCCTATATCTTTTCTATGTTTCATTCCAGAGCAAGTGACTCACAACAACAGTCAGGGACCAGGTTACTTTGGTTTTTTGTGTCGCTTGGACTGAGATGCTGTGTGGTATTTTTAGAGGAATTAGTGGATAAACAGAAGAAGAGGGTGGGCAGTATTTTTGTTCTGCACAACAGATATGTATATGAGGGACAGAAAAAAGTCATCTGGAAACAGACTGTGTTTTCTTCCTTGCTTTTCTTAGGACTCCCTGGCTGGATGTATTTTTCTGTCTCTTCTCTCATTAACAGTAAGTTATCAGAGGTTTCAGGTGGGTCTGAAGAAGACCAGTGATGCATTTTCTCCATAAAGAAAAGGGTTATGCTGAATTCTAACTAAACACTGCTGGCTTCTTTAGACAGGAAATCAGTATACATGGAATAATAAGAAACTTCTGTTTTGATGTGCAACAGTTGGGGTTTTTTCCCTCTAAGTGTGCTTTTGCTGTTGGTCATAGTATCTATCTCACTGAAATGCTGACTAGAGTGTTCAGTTATGATCTCCTGGGGCATTAAAACCTACAGGAATCTTCTAGACAGCTGAAGTGTATTTCCTCATTTAAAAAACCCACCAAAACTTATCTGTGCATCTGTTTCAAACAAGTTTTCTACCTAATAAAATGTGTGTAAAAAGTAGAATAAATGTTCTTGCCCAACAGTTCATTATTTTTCTTTGTGAAGCCAACCTTGTCCCATTCTGCCACACAACATAAATCCAATAGGTCAGATTCTGCTGTTAGGATGCTTTTCCTGGGTAGGCTGGACATTATATGTTCCATGGAGATTTTTTTTTCCTGGTGGCTGAATGAAAGCCAGGATGTTATTGTATCACTTCATTTCATATCAAATTACATTGTCACATAATGATATAATTGCAGAACACAAGCAGATGCAAATGTTATAGTGCAATAAAATGTCACAACTGAGAACACTGTTTGTAATTTCATTTAGAAGTTTGTGTTTCAGTATGAAACTTTGTAACACAGTTGGAATATGAGTTTCAAGATGTCTACCCTTGTCTTGGATCAATGTGTTTTTATTTATGTTTCAGAATTAAGAAAATATTTTTAGGTATCAGTACCCCAAGTGTCAAAAATACTGCTGAGGTCTCCACTCCAAGAGCTGGGGTGCTTTCCTCAGTGAGGACTGGTTTTGGCTGGGGGAATTTCCCAATGGGAAAGAGAGATGTCATTAAGTAACTTTCAAAATGCACTTTGTGTCCAGCAAATCACTGCATCATAAACTGCATTTTCATTAGTCAAACTGACCTTTATTGAAAAAGAAAAATGTGGTGCATTACGAAAAATTAATTTATGTGAAATGCAAAGCTATAAAGAGAATTTATCCTTTTACTTTTTTCTTTAAAGTCTATAGAAAGAAAATGCAAAAACATATATTCTGTAAAAACAAAGGCCCCCAAATTCCTTTTTACAGTTTGTTTTAAGTGTTAAAACTTAAACTAATATTTCCTTTCAATTGTTCTTCTGAATGATTTCTTTTAATTGATGTGACTGCAAGTGAAAAACTTTTGAATTTACAGATATTTTAAAGGATATGATCTCTTTAAATTTTTCTCTCACCATCCTGTCTGCGTTCGTTACTGGCAAATCAATGAAAATTGATAAACCCATGATGGAAAAAAGGAATGTATTTGTATTCATTACAGGGGATCGGAGATAATAATAAAATGAAATGTTGTTATAGTGAGATATAAACCCAACCTAAGGAATTGTTCAATATGTGAATAGCAAGATACATTTCATTACTGTGATATGGAGCAGCTTGATAGCAGAAGCCAATAATTTAAAAAGTCTTGAGCACAGGGTTATGCTGACTATCCAGTTCAATACGTTAATTGACAATAAATCCTGCTTGCCTATAAAAAGCACTTGACTAGTCATTTTCAAGATGGTCATGATTTTTTATGATGCGGAACTTTTAATTTACAGGGATGATAAAAATAGATTTACTTTCAGCCACTTGTATTTGATTTAATTACCTAATCAACTATAAATCATCTACTATTGAAAAAGTAATTTAACAGAGATGATATTTTGTCGTCATTTTTTTCTGAAGTAGGAGAGAGTCTTTTGCAAAGGAAGGTGAAATAGGCTTTAGAGGAATTAAAAAATTCCATCGGTTTTAGGGAAGGGTTAGAAGTTCAGAGTCAAGAAGTTTTGATTTAATGAGTGAAGGCCTTGAGTTTTGGAAAGACTTGTTTGTGGTTGCCTAATGTCCTGTTAAGAAAGCGGAGAGTAAAAAGCTCTCTCACAAAATTGACAGGTTACATGAAGAAATCTAAACAGCTAAAAGAAAATGGAGATTAAAAAAAGCCCACCGTAATACTTTGAAGGGAGAAGTGTGAGGTTTTAGAAGGATAAGGTAACTATTTGGTTTTACGTATACAGGCAATTGTATTCAAGAGGCCTCCTATTTACTGGGGTGAAAATATTTCATCCTACAAGACTTTACTTCTAAAGTTTGTCATGAAAAATATTGTGGATGTCATAAATGCCATTAACCAGAAAGTGGCTATGACATCCCCAAAAGCATGTTTACACAGTGCTGATAGTGCTCGAGATGAAAAGCTGTCCAGATAAAGAGTTTTTGGAGTATATTCAGAGAGGAATTTTTGGTCAAATGAATAACAGGTGTCACATAGGGACTCAGAGATTACAAAGTAAGAATTGATTGTAAAATTTTTGCTGTTCGGTGTTCTTGTTTGATGTTATATTTAAAAACAGATAAGCACCCAAATTCCCTACAGACATATCTCCAAAATGCCTAAGGGGTGGTGAGAGGAAAATGAAATGCACATAGCATGAGGAAAAAATAGTGTGATAGTGTGGGATTATAAAAATAATAAAAGTTAAGAAAGTAGAGGAAGTAAAGATAGGAGCAGTCATGCCATTAACATTATGGACAAAGAAAAATCAATGCTAGAAAATATCTCCTGGAGAATTCAGGTCACCTTATGAGATGGGAATAAAGCCAGCTTCTATAATAAGGGTGAAAGAATAATGTGAAATAATGAAAACCAAACTGGAAAGTGGAGATTTGAGACTGAATTACCCTGATAGCTAGAAGGCTTTATTAAATTTAAGAAAATAAACAGAAAGAAAAGTATGTATGTTAATAAAAATGTGTATTTTTGTTATGGGTAACAACAGATTTTAAACAAACTGAAGAAAAGGATACATTGTAAATCCTATAGCTCTTTCCAAGGACAGCTTCGCATTTTAATTTTCACCAAGTTTTATTCTGGGAAGTCCACAGTCTAATTCACAACCAATATGAAATTAAATCTGCCTTCAGAAAATCGCTCAGAATTACCATAGATAAATGAAAATTGCCATATTGAGTTAGACTGGAATCCTTTTATCAGATGAGGCTGAGATGAGGTACTTGGAAGGCAGTATAAGGAACCCTGAATAGGATAATTAGGATATAGCTTGCCTACACAAAAATGTTGTTCTTTCCTTCCCAGTGAGAGGTTGGGTTACAGAGATGTGAAGATTATGTTCTCTCCAACTGTTCAGGACTTCTTTTTAACCCCTCCTTTTACTCAGCTGAGTGTTAGAATTCATGGGATTTTAGAACATTGATTTAACACAACTACTTCTGTATTCAGCCAGGGATGAGCTTGTGAATTACCAGGCTTGTTTCAGGTCCCATCACCTTATTTTAGGTTTGGGTCTGCATGTTAATCTTCTGAGAACAGACCGATGACTTGATGGTACGTGTTAGTTGATTGTGTGGCCTTGCTCAGTATGAGAAATCCTAAATTGAAGCCCTTCTGATGTCCTGCCTTGTGTCTGCTGCTCGGAAATGGACATGGCCTCAGCCTGGAAGGAGGTGATGGCACAAACTGCAGTCACAGGAGACATTCCAATGTTTCTATGCAGAGCGCAGGTGGAGATGGTAGCTTAAGTGGCCAGGATACATATGGGAAATGTGACTAATCTGGATGTGTCAGAAACAGCTTGTATCTATACAGTTGTCTACTGTGATGACATACATGACATTTTCTTGTGCTGGAAACCTACCTACATCCATGGAAGTGTTCTAGGCCAGGCTGGATGGAGCTCTGGTATAGTGGAAGGTGTCCCTGACCATGGAAGTGGGGTGGAATGAGATGATCTTAATGTCCCTTCCAACCCGAACCATTCTGGGATTCCATAATTATATGACAAAGAATCATTTGACAAGATAATACTAAGAGGAAACTGACAAGACTTCTTTGTGTTGTAGTGGTGTCTGGTTGCTACACATCTTTTAGTCCTGTGTGTTTAGTGATAGTTCTTATATTGGTGATATTGGTTTGCTCCAGGAATGCTCAAGTTTATGAACTGGCCATGCATGAAGCCCATTTGATGAACATACAAACCAGCCGTTAAGTTTCTGAGTATTTCCTAGGGATTAAAAAAAAATTGAGTCTTCAAAATTGTTCTATTCAGTAGCAGATGAATGCTCCTTTGGCCCAGAAAGTCATCTGGATAACAGAAGTCTAAACAAAATGTTGTAGCTCTACTTTTCATGTACTAAGTCCTGCCAGATTTTTGGTGTGAAATTTAAACAGTGCAAGCAGCCCCAGAATAAACATCATGAAGAGCAGTCTGCATGATGTGATCACCCTTTGAAATATTGAAGGGTTCTTTATTCCCTGATTTATGTGGTTTTCTTGACAACGTTTTGGTAGTGGGGGAGCTACAGGAGTGCCTTCAGTGAGAAGCTGGCAGACGCTTCCCCTGTCCCACAGAGCCAACGCCAGCAGGTCCAGGATGGACCTGCCACTGGCCAAGGCCGAGCCCAGCAGTGATGGTGCTAATGCCACTGACAAGAGATTTAAGAAGGGGCACAAAAACCCTGGCAACAGCAACTGGAGAGAGAGAGATCAGTGCAGAAGGAGGGGGAGGATGTGCAGCCTGTGGTGAAGTCCCTGGTCCAGCCAGGGTCAAGCCACCACCCTAAGCAGACACTGGGCTTGTACAAACACAAGTGATGTTTCCAAGTGTCTCTAAAGGTGACAGGGTCTACTCTAGAATTCACTGGCAGAAGGGAAGAGACCATGTGACCTCTTTTGGTGGTTCAGACTGCTACCTGTATTCATTTGCCTGGGAGCTCTTGACAAAAAACCCAAGAACAGCCAAAGAGTTTATCTTACACAAATCATCCTTAGAGCATAATAACTTTCATATTAATTAGGATATCATCTCTGAAAGGTAAAGGATACAGAAATGCAGTGCGCTGAAGGAGGCAGGACTGGGGTTTCCATGGGAGGAAAGCAGGAGTTTTTCATGTTCACACTACTCTGAGCAAGAGAGAGTTTGATATGCTCACACAGGTGCATTTTAACCAACAACTTCTTGAATTCCTGTCCATGAATATTTCTGAAAGCTTTGCTTAGATTCCCTTTTCCTGACCCCAGAGCTCCGAGCAGCTGCTGCCTGTCCAGGAAAAGGGACATGGCAGAGCCCGGGAAGAGCAGCCACGTAGTTCCCATGGCAACAGGAACTCCATGAACACTCTCAGAAGTTCCTCTCCCTTTCAATATTTATTTTGCATTTCTCTATTTTATCAGGCTAAATGTGTTAAAGACAAAACTTTGATTAAATTAATCCTGCTTAAATTACTTTGGAAAGGAAGAATAGTAGAAAACAGCAGAAGAGAGAACATGGCATCTGTAATTACTTTGGTGATTGGTTGTTTCGATGTATTCAGAGATCTGCTTGTATTTATATTTTTTGTGTAAATTTTTGCCTAAAAATAGTCACTTTCTTCCCAGATGTGCTCTGATAAATGCCACTGAAGTGAGTTTTATCACCTATAAAACTGATGTTGGTGGGGCAAAATGGTGCAATGTATAACAGCTTATCAGAGTCCTCAATTCTTGAGATATTTCCACTAAGACTTCAATTTTTTCCCAATGTTCAAGAATCACTACTCAAAGTTACACCAGAGCTATGACAGTCATTTACATTTAGCCTTATTTCTATCTTTTCCCCATCACAATCTTAACACAGGTATCCCCATCAAATATCATCAGACAGAAGTACTACATAGGGGCTTGAGTTTCCTTGAATAAGTGGAGGTCACAACACTTTCATCTTTTTAACTGTCTGTTTCCAGGTATTTGGTCCTTCAAAGGCATTTTGCTCCCAGATAAGGGCTGTGAATGAAGCTGTGCTGCAGATGCTGCCATAGAGTTAAGACAGAATTTTGCTATGAGTTTTTGTGAGAAGGACTGAGTCTGTTCCAAATACCTGATTTTTAGACTGAACTAAGTGTGAAATAAGATGAGATAACTGGTATTTGTTCTAACATCATAAATAACAAAGCTGCCTTTTTTTTTTAACAGAGAAGAAACTGTTGGTATTATTTAGGAGCTGTTGGTACTAACATCAGGACAGAAAGAAAGATCCTGTTCATTATTGTAAAAAGACACTGACTGCCTTTAAATAAACTCAGTCCTTCCTAAAGGCACTAAAGGCTGTAACTTCTTTCTGTTATTACTGCAACTCCAAGTATAAATTGGGAATTGACCCAGACAGCAATTCCTTTTGTTTTAACCTTTTGAACCCTAAAGGGGATATCTTTTTCTTCACTCTATGTTTGCCAAAAATAGTGATTTATTATTTTTCACATAATGATCAGGACGTTCTCTGAGCAATCATTTACGTTTCTTAGAGTCCCTAATTCCCTCTCCCAGAGCAAGTTTGTGTGTCACAGATGTAGTGCTCCTAATGAGTTGCTAATGAGGTTTGCAAATGAGGAGGCACAGACAATGTAGTGGTGGCAATAGGAGGCTGATCTGGAGCAGGTTTGGTGAGCAAGGATTTGGCACTTGTAGGAGTTTAGTTATTGCCTCATCCCCTGCACTTCTCCCCGTGCAGCTCCAGTGCCCAGAGTTTTAAGGGAATGAGGAGATCCCCAGCTCTGTGTGCTGTATTCCAGCAGCACTGCTTTGGGGACCCCACCAAGAACAGGAGTCCTGCAAGCTACATTCCTAAATTCTGTGGCTGAAAAGAGAAAACAAAATCCTCACCCAGGAGTATGAGAATGCCTGATTTAACAAAATTAGTCTCACATTCAAAATTGATGAGGATCACATTTTGAATTGGGAACAGATGGAGAAGTGCTGAGTTTTGCCTTAGTGTCTATAATGCTTTTTATGCAAGAATGTGTTTTTATTTCTTATCATAGTTCACTTGAGTCTTATAATGCTGGTAAGATCCCTCATAAACCAAACAAGGCAGTTCTTGAGTTTACTGTGTCTACTGATATCCTCCTCTGACAAACAGCAAGTCTGACTCTGTTCAAATGAAATATGAGCTAATTAATATGAAAGTATTTCACACTCTTCATTACTTATTTTGGTTAGTCAAAGTAAATTAACCCACTAAATCTGAGTTATCTTGTTACACTAAAATTGTGAAAGGTAGTGCAGAGAGTAGGTTAGCTGGTGAATTCCTCACTTCTCGAGAAAAAAGCAAACCTGAAGGGCTTAAAGAGTAAGGAGTTGGTGCACTTGTGCTAATTACCTGGTTTGTATTCCCATTGTGGATCAAATTAACCTTTTTGTGTGTGTCTCCTGTGTAAAACGTGGAAGCTACATTACTGTGGGAACAGTGAATGGGCTGTAGTCATTACAGAACATGGCCATGGACCATTATTCAACATTTCTGCAAGTTAAGAAATAATTTTAATATGCTTTTCCTTACTGCTTAAGCTGCTTACTTACCAAGTTCAATCTTCTTTCTAAAAGAGTCTTTATTTGTGAAAGTATTTATACAAAGAATACTGGCATTATTTTATGGTGACTTTCTAAAGAACTAGACAAGTCTATTTGAAGCTTTTCTTTGGTATTAACTAGATATTTTATCATAAGTGAGCAAGGCGTTTCTGGTTCACTAGTCTTTTTTGCTTTCCTGAATGCACTTCAACCTCATTCACAGTTCAAGTCTATATAATCCTTATGCCTTTCATACTTTTAAATCCTCCACAATGTTTTCTGTATATCTGACTCTGCTAATATCCACGGGACTTGGGTCTTAAAGCTCTCTCCTAAGTTTGTATAATTCTGCACTGAGGGTCAAATACACATTTTCACCAATCTCTTTACTGCTCATAAACAAGGGCAATGTTTTCATTTATGCCAATGTCCCCCTACCTCAATTTTACCCTCTGAAACCCCAAATCCATTCCTTACAATGAAAATATGAGCTGTAGCCTGGCCATTCATTAATTCTTGCTCTGAACACCAGTTATGAACCTGCTGCCCAGTTTTCTCGAGTGTGATGACACTTTTTCTGCTTTCTTCCTTCCAGTTCTTCCTCCTTGGACTTTAAATGAAAAGAAGATTTCCTTTTTTTTAAATGCAAATATGCAAGCAAACATGATAAAGGCCAGTCAGGTTATAACTTTGGTTCTGGATTTGTAAAAGCATATCTATCACTGCTCCAGGGTAACTTCACATATTTCACATTACACAGCTGTGCACAAAACCAGCTGGATTTGTTGGGAATGATGGAGTATTCTCTTTCATGGTGTATATATTGACTGTGATAAAGTGTGATTGTAGCTACAGTAAAGTCTTGTATAGCTGAACACCTATCTCGGACAAATTGTGGGTGTTTGCCGAGTCCCTATCTTCACGCGCTATTTTGCAATTTTTCATGCAGTACAGGATAATGCATTAAGAAGGTCATGGGGCACAAATGTCTACTTAAAAAATGTATTGCAGGGCTCTTTGCAAGGGTTTGGGCTGCTACAGAGCAGCCTGCTTGTGGTGGATCAACTGCTTTGCAGTCATTGCAGATGAAAATGGAAGTTCAAGATTATCTGCAGTGGGTTGCTCAATTGCAGAACAAAGCTGTGTGCTCTGCTCTCACAGCTCAAGGTGTCTGTCTGTTCTGTCAGCTCCCTTTGCTTGCTTTGCCATTTATTTTAACAGAAACCTGTTGAGCTTCAGGGAGCACCCTCTGAAAGCAGCCATCTCTCCTCTTTTGCTATGCAGAATCTGTTACCCTCCATCTCTCACCCAAATACAAAATTCCCTCTCTGAGGTTAGAACGCTGTGTCAAAGCAGGAAAGCCTCAACTAGATTGATTTATAAAACTAAAAAGAAGACATCTTCTGCTTAGGCTCTGAGCAACAGCTGTGGTCCTGGGGCTGTGCTATCCCAACCCTGAAAACATAGGGAGCTTTAAATTCACCAATTTTTCAGTGTTATCTGCACATCACCTTTCCAACCAAGGAACAAGACCATTTGAGCATGCTCTCAAGGCCATTATGTCTAAAGACATTTTTTTGTGATTTTTATCTTCTTAGTTAGGGAGTTTTTTTTTCTGGGGTCTTCAGTATGGCATTGACTATGCTGGTCGACCTCTGCCTTGGAATATACCTGATAACCTCTGCTGTCTAATTCCTCTTTCTTTGAAATTGTTTTTGCAGGTTTTATTGTATTTGTTTAAAGAATTTTATCGTTTCAGGCTTATTTGACTTTTGCAAGTGTACCCCAGGTTTTCTGCCAGGCTTGGCTCAATGAAGGCTGATGGTCAAGCCCAGCAGGCTGTGGTTTTGTGGGATCATTTTGTTTTCACTTGGACTGTGTGGGACAGTGAACTTTCATAGATTTGCTTGGTATCAGGCGTAAAATCATGTGGATTGTTAATTTAAAAAAATCAAGAAATATTCAAGTTACACAGACCTTGAAGCTGTTGTGCTACATGAGTCAGATGAGCAGCATCAGACACTGGGTCAGTCTGTATTTGGATTTCAGGATGGGAAGGCCCTTGTAGCCTTGTACAGTCCAAGATGCTTCAAGGGAATATGATCTCCAAACCCATGACTGAATACAAAATGCTGGAGTGTTTGCAAGAATGGAACCCCCTTAGACAGCAGTTCAGAGAGAGTCAGTGCTGTGTTTAGTCATCTATCATGGCATAGATTTTGCCATCACCTTTCCATCCATATTTTTAAGTCTTTGTCAAAATACAGGAACTTTTTCCTGTACAGATATCTGTATGTGACAGTAGAGAGAAGTGGAAAAAAAGCAGAAATGTCATACAATTATTTAGAAGCTTGCCAAAACTCTCTTTATATTGCAGAGCACTTCAACAAAAAATTAATTTCTGCTGTGATTAGTTTTGTCATTAAGTAAATGAAACTCTTTTGGCTTTAGGTTTTAAAACTAAAATGGGAATGATTTTTCTCCTCTCCCACATAGCAACTGAAATCAATATGAATGTTTCTAACCAAACTGCCTTGACTCATTCTTGCCCTTACCCCTTCAGCCTTTCCTGCAGGTACCTTTAGTTAGCTGAAAGGAAAGAAATAACTAGAAAGAACAGAATAAATACACAGCCTTTTTCTCCTGTCTCTGCCTGTACACTGTATTCTTGTGATAATATTTTTACATTTACTTATCTGAAGATTGCCCTCTGCTGCATTAGCCATTCAGTGAAAATTGAAATATTCGAGCTAGCTATTGTTACTTTATGAAAACTTTGGGTTTAGTTAGTTTATTTTTCAGACCATTGAAAGGAATCAGTGAAGAACACACTTTTATTCAGGTGAATAGCATACTAATTTTGTTTTATGCTTTAGGGAACTTCAGATTATAACTTTGTAACTATACTGGAATTAAGCAAAGAAGGGCATGCAATAAAATATCTTAATTGCCCCACATTTTCAGGAAGTAGGCTTGATCATGTGTTTGTGTATTACCTGCTCTTTAACTGCCACTTGCTGGAGGAGAGGCATATTTGTTTTATAAGCCACCTGTACAAATGCAAGGCTATTAAATTGCCTTCTGTGGAGAGTATGTCATGTTTAGATTCCAAAAACAGAAAGTGTCATTTGAAATGGATTCTTCATCCATAACTCTGCTTTTTTGCAATTCCATGTGAAGTTCTCACAACACACCCTGGTGTGACTAATGTGACAGCAGCAGCTCCTCATCACTGCTGTCTCAGCTTTGGAGCCATGGAAGGCTTCCAAGAGGTTGGACTCAGGTGGAAATCATGGTTGGGAGTGTACAGGAGGCAGAGTCCTCCTTTGCCCCTGCTCTGCCTTGCAGGGGCAGGAACATGGTGGCAGGAGAAAATCAGCTTTCCCTGATTGTATAGGAAAATTCAGTGCATGGCTCAGTGCATGCTCCTAAAATTAAAGTAGGTGTGTTTTTGAGGCTGGCTGGAGTCCTAATTCTACTGAAAGTCACCAGTAATATATGGGTGCAGCTACCTGCCTAAATCCCTCAACTGCAACCGTCAAGCATTTGGCTTTTCCTTAAAATATCTCAAGATAATGTTTTCAGTATTGATTACATTAATCTGCAGTTAGCTTTCTCCTCTGGTCTAGTAAATCCTGAATCTGCCATTCTGTATTATAAAGTATTGCAGAAAGTCTGGGAAGATGAGGAATTTTTACTTTTAGAGAAACAGTGTATATTCTCTTATTATTTTTTAATATATACCATTCTTTGTAATTATATACATAATGAATGCTATAAAGAAATGTCAGTGTGGAGCACATTCTTTTATGGTTATCACAGTTATATTTTCTGCTGAAAATCAGCCATCTATGGTGTGATGCAAATGCTTTTGCAAGGCTCACTACTGGTAATCGATGAGGAAAAAAAAGCAATCATTGGATGCTTTCACTTTGGTCAGATCTTTCTGTGGTTTCCAGCCTTTAAAGGCAGCCAGATTTAGCCAGTGGCTTGGATGATGACCATGAGCAAAGTGGGGTGGGAAATGTTATCAGTGACACACCTGGTTTGCACTGAGGCTGACATTAGCTTTTTATGTATAGTCTGATAGCAGACACAGCATCAGAGAAGGTACAGAAATGGTGAGTTCAGGAGTAAAATGTGCTGGATTCTAGATCACTGCGAAACAACTCACACAGAAATTAGGGAGCTAAAGCAAATCAAGCACATTAAAGTACTTCAACTAAGGAGTAACAAAAGTGTCCATCAGGATTTCAGTGTGCTTCTTGAATAAGATAGGGTGAATTTAATGAGTGACTTCAAGGAGTAATAGGATAGTTACGTCCTGAAAGTGAATGGAGATTAATTCAGAATCTGGAATTACAGGAGTTGTAGGAATTAACAATCAGCTGCATAAAAAAGAATCATCTGCAGTGGATGAAGAGACCATTAGTTCTTTGAAAATGTCTGGTATCTGAGATGACTGTTAACAAGGAGACCTTATTAGAAATGATTTTTTCTCGTGAACAGCAGAAAACGAACTCTGGTTTCCTACACTTTTTTTGCATCTTAAATCCCTTGCATGTCTCTATTACAAACACTTTTCACGTGTGCATTTGCCTTGTGTTGCAACCTCTTTTTCCAGTTCCTTCCAGCAGTGCCCCGTCCACCTCCTACTTCCCTCAGGGACCTGCTTGTGTCCCCAGTGTTCCCCCTCCAAGTCTGTCCCTGTCTGTGGTCCTGCCATCCCCCTGCCTGCCTCCACACTTCTTTCCAGTGTTTGGGTCAATGTTTGGGAAAAGCCACCTGGGTATTGATTGGGAGCCAGCTGCCTCTGACAAAGATGGACTGTGCCGTCTCTGCTCTGACAGGATATAACAAGGTCTCTTTTCTCTGCCTAGATGACAGGCCTGGCTAAAGCTGACCAGGGAGGTGCTAAAAGTACAGAGAGCATCTGAGAGAGAGCTGTGGCTCGGGGACATACGGTGTCACTGGATCAAATACTGGCCTCTACCCTTTGCTAGGGAAACACTGTGTCGTGTTCTGGGGCCAAGCAGCATCTCAAACAAAAAAAACAAAAAATGGATAATCAGGGCCTGCTGCAGCTGCATCACACTTGGCAGCCCCTGTCAGCAGAGCCAGCCAGCTCCCTGGGGCTCAAACAGCCACAGGAGACACCCAGGACTCCAGTCCTGTTGTACCAATTGCCAGCTAAAAACTGTTATAGACTCTTGTCCTGGTTTGAGAAAAATCACCCCAAGACAACTCTGATACTTTTAAACACATCTGTATCAGCACTTGAGGTGAGGCATTCTCTGGGAAGACAACAAAAACCCATCTGTCTTCTCCCTTTCTTGGATTAGGCTACTCTGAGAACACAGGGTGGCTCATCTGATGTGGACTGTGGTGGTTTTAAGCCCAGCTGGAGATGAAAGAATGGAACATGACACAGCTGCTTGCTCAACCCCCTTTCTCTTCCCCCTGGCCCCAGTATAATGGGAAGGAGAATCGAAGTAAAACTTGTATGTTGAGATAAGAATAGTTTAACATTGAAAATAAAGTAAAATACAATCATAATAGTAAATAATAATAATAATAATAACAATGACGATGATGATAAAAAGGAAAAAAAAAAACCTGAACAGGTGATGCACAATTCAATTTCTCACTACCTGCTGAGACCCTCCCCCCTTCCCAAACCCTGATCAGACCTGCCAGGTAGCTCCCCCCAGTTTACATACTGGGCATGATGCTCATGGTATGGAACGACCCTTTGGCCAGTTTGGGTCACCTGTCCCAGCTGTGCTTCCTCCTAGTTTTGGGGTTTTCTTGGCAAACCTCCTCACTGGCAGAGCAGGAGACAAAGGAAACAAAGTCCCTGACTTAGGATAAATGTGACTTAGTCAAACCCCAAAACATCAGTGTGTTATCAATACTATTCCCTTTCCAAATCCAGAACACAGCACTGCAACAGCTACTGAGAAGTAATTAACTCTACCTGAGCTGGAACCAGGACACCTGATGAAAGTATTATGGCCACATATGTGTGTGTTTGCCACAGCTCAGCACTTTTCCCCTCTAATTATTATGCAGAGGGGTGAATTTGGGGTGTATGGCAGCGCCTGGGTCCTGCCATGCCCACTCAGAGATGACTGAGCAGATCCACAGGTGCCAGCAGCAAAGATGCTCCATGGATAAGCTGAAACTGAGAAACAGAACAAACCTGAATTCCAAAGGCTTTGTCAAAAGAGGTGTTTCTAAGAGGGGTGAGTTCATTCTGTGACCTAACAACTGGTTAAAAGAGAGAAACAAAGGATGAACATAAATGCTAAATTTTCATGCTGGAAGGAGATTATTAATGAGGTCTCGCAGGGCTCTGTGCTAAACTTTGTGCTGTATATTTAGAGAGAGTTTCTCTGAGAAAGTTTGCTTGGTGTAAATTTATGTAGGACAATTTAATCTATAGCAGACATGGAAAAGTTACAGGAGGATCACTTAATATTGAGTTATTGGGCAATTAATTCAAAGTATTGTTTATAGAAAGGAAAGTAATTCTAACTTTTCTTATGTCATTATGGGTTCCAAATTAAATATTGCCACTCACAAAAGACATCTTAAAGTCATTGCAAATTATTCTCTTAAGACATAAGGTTAGTGCTGATTTGCTGCCAAAACACTAAGTAGGACATTAGGAATTGCTAGGAAATCAAAAGAGAATACAACAGAAAATAGCCCCGTGAGAAAAGATTAAATAAGCAAGGACAGCTATACAGCTCTGAGAAGTTGTTTGGGGGGAAAAAAATTCTACACTGGGGTGCATTAATGTTCTGATTTGGGTTTTTATACTTCCTGTAATCAGATAGACATCTTGAAATTTTCCCATAAATGAAAAAGAAGTTCAAATGCATCAATGTGGGATGACAAGACAAGAAACAGAGAAGCCTTGTCTCAGTTCAGCCATCAGCTGACTTCTGATTCTGTGTGAACAGTTACAGACTTCTTTTTAGTTTCTGAAGTGAACTTAGCCCTCTGACAGCCAACATTTGCAGTCTCCAGACTGTGAAAACAGACCTGTTATCCTCTGAGAGCTAGATTTACACAAATTCTTGTTTTCTAATATGAGCATCCTTTGGCATTTCTCACTGGTTTAAATTGACATTGCTTTTCTGTCTCTCTTACTCAGTATTGCAAAATTTTAAAATTTGATATCACAGATGTGTGAACAGTGTGCTGTGTTCCTCCTAGGTACCTAAATGCCCTTAATTTTTTTAAATGTGGGGAAAAAATGTTGGGTTCTATGAGGACTATTACATTAATATTTACAAAATAAGTGGGTTCGGACAGTTCTGTTTTGCCACTGGTAGGAGTTAAATAATGAGAAATATCCGGATTTTTCAAGTATAGAGTCTTTGACCCACTTACTTCCATGGCAAGCAATCACCTCTAGAAATACTTCTAACCTTCCTTTAAAGTTGCAGGAAAAAAGGGTAAGTGGTTTAAAGCATTTGATGTATAAAGTAAAACATTCATTGTAGCAAGGTCCCTTATTCCCTTTCCCTTTTAGCAGCAGATTTTATTTTAACAAAACACACACCTTTTTACTCATTTTCTTCAGTTGCATCAGTGATGGTATTATCTGCTCTTTTCTGGGGAGAAAGAAAAAAATAACTCATAGTGGCTCACATGTGCTGCTCCTGATAGAACTGAGTGTTGTTTCCTTGAAGAGAAGATGAGACAAATGCTCGGAGAAGCAGGAGAGGAGCAGGACAGACCGAGGGCAGGTTCTGCTGCTGGTCTGGGTGCTCGCTGCTCCCACTCGTCCTGGCATGATCTGGAAAGAGGGAGCTGCTCTGTTTGCCAGCAGGAATTCCTTCTGCCACTGCTGGGGCCTCCCTTGGATTTTTTCAGCACAAGCAGGGTGCTGATGCTGTCAGCTTTGCCTGCATGTATGCAAAACCCTTGCTCTTCACCTCGTATTACTGTGCTGGCAAACGCAGTTAAACTGCAAAATGTCACCATTACCAAGCTCTGTTTCTTGCGGGGTGGTTTTATGCTCTGTCTTCATTTGCAAAATGCTTTGCTGGCAGATATATATTTCTATCCGTAAAGCATTCCCAGCAATCTGAAAAATAACAGTTTGATCCATGGTGCTGTGTCTAGCTGACAGTGCAAAGAGGAGATTCTGCCACGTGTTCATGCACTATGCATGAAATGCAATTACTCAACCCTGAATGTGATCAGGGCATTAGGCTCCTCGTGTGAAATATTCCCTTGTATCCTTAGTGATCCCCAGGGTCTTGTTTGATAACTTAGAAGGCAAGAGGAAGGAAGAAGAGCGTCTTTAAAATAGGTTTGTCACAAAGGGTTAAACAAAAAGCTGATTTGCCAAGCTGCAAATGGGTGAAGGGATTTACAGTAATATTTAAAGGCAGCAAAGAAAATTTAGGGAAATGTGAAATCATGTAAAACCAGAACAACCCTAGAGGAATAATAATATTCAGAAAGTCACGGTGAGCACAAAACATTGGTTTGGGTTTTTTCCCTTTCAAAGCCAAGAAAACTGGCTGGGAACTGAGTACCCCAAAGGCTCATCTCTACTGCATAATCATTCAGATAAGAGTTTGAAAAAATCCCACCCATAATCCCCACATGAGAGCTCACTATTCGACAGCCCCACCAACAGAATACAAAGGATGTCTGGTGTCCTCGCTCCTGGATCTGTGGAGTCTGATTTCAGATTAATGGAATGAACACAAAGCGGAGACAGACCCCTGTCCCTCATGCAGGATCTGTTCTGTTCCATCTTGTCCTGCTGACATCCTGAACTCCTCACTAACACCCAGTCAGCAATTGTCTCTTTGCCTCTGGAATGGTCACTATAGCACGTGGATCAGGCCTTCTCCACCAGCATGTCTTTTGGAATTTAAAAGGCAGATAAATTAAAAAAGCAAACTCTTAGGCCAGCATCATAGCATAGTTTGCTCCTTTAATAAATATTGAGTTCATTGAAATGTATTATTTTCAACAATTCTGAAATAAAATCAGAGAGGAGTCTTTTTCTGTGCCAGGTAGATTAAAATGTCAGCCAAATGGGATGCTTAGTTATACCACCAGAAAATGCAAGTGGGTGAAGCAAATCATGGCAAACCCAACCAAATTATGCTATATAAACTACTTTTTGGATCCTAGATGCTGGAAAAAAAAATAATTCTAGCAATATAATAAACAAATTTCAGGTTTAAGAAGAAATATGTCAGTATAGTTATTGTCAGTTTTAATATGTTAACCAATAGTTTCTTCAGATCCAGGTCAATAAATGAACTGTAAGAAAACTATGGTGTGCATGCCAATTGGAACATTAAGGATAGTGACTGCAAATCCTTGAAAACAGTGCCTGCCCAACTAAAATATTATCAGTACCTCAACATCAGCAGTATGACAGACTGAAATGTTATTCATCATATTCCGATAACAAAAAAATATCAGATTAATACACGTTTTAACCTCATATTCAGCAACATATTGGATTTATATTGTTTGGGCTGACTCCTGTGAATATTCAGGCAAGTAAATTTAATGGCAGTAGTGCTGCCGAAACACTAAATTTTTAGTGACTATTAGAGAATGTTCATCAGAAAGTTAATGTGGAACTTGGAAGCCTGAGTGGTCACAGTGGAAACTGGCTGCCAAGAGCTCTCCTCACCCAGAGGAGAATCAGAAACAATAGGACAGCAGATACTCATAATGTACACTGTTGGTGCTCAATTAATAGACTAAAAATTGGAGAGAGTTTGGCAGATAAAGCAGGGGTGAATAAATTACAGAATTGCAACCTGCCAACAGACAAAGATGCAGAATTCATTAAATAGTTTCCCTCTCCAAAACATTCACACAGCACATTTCATAACACCATCCTGCACAGGGACAGCTCCTATCCCAGAGAGCCTTCCCGCTGTGCTGCAGCAACCACAGCTAATCCAGCCCCAAAGCTGAACTTCAGTTTAAGCCAGTTTAGTTCCAAAGGCCCAGACTGGACCCAAAATCTCCCATCTGTAAAATGAGGTTTTGTAAGTCACGGTGCTCTTGATCAGGTTCTCAGAGGACAGTTGTCAGCCAGCACCACAAGTGGCTCCCACAGTTTTTCATGTTGGCAGCCTCAGCAGAAGGACTGATGAATATGCAGACACAAGGCCTCCTTTAATTGTCCTTCCTGAGGTACATTGGAAACGAGGTGGCAGAGCGAGAGTTCTCAGTGCTGCTCTCCTTTGTTTGATTTATGTTGTAATGGAAATCATCATCTCTGCAGCTTTTAATCCATAAAACTGACTCCCCTGGCTGTGGTGAGGTCTGAGTGCTTGCACGTGTGCTGCCCTCCTGTGCCAGCACAGGGGCTGAGGGGCTTGGAGCTCCTGCACAGAACCAGCACATTTGGCAGGAACAGACCTGCTCCATCTGGGAACAGGAAATAGTGTTAAGCCAGGATTCTGGAAAGTGTGGTTCAGTTTTCTGTTTCATTACGAATGCATTGTTTTGAAATCCATTAATGTGTTTAAGATCTATGAAGACAGGTGCATAAATAATTTTGAAGACATGGGCCTCAGTGTTTTTGTCTCTCCAGTTCCCAACCGCAGCAGCGCAATGGCATGGCCTTACCTCACATTTGTGCTGCCAGACACCTGCTCTCCAAGGGGGTACATGGATATCCAGGGATTATCTGTGAGGATGTGTGGTAGCAGGTCCATGGAGGAAGCACATAAATAGAAAAAGCGAATCATGTCTTTTGTTGTCAGAATGACACGTCAAGTTTCTGTATGTGTGGGTATTTATTTATGCAAAAAAATTCAAGGAAACCTCTCATCTGTTTGGAGAGTCTAAGCCGAGTGTCAGGCATCCATGGTTATTCCAACAGAGGTTTAACTAGAACACACCAGTGGACATTTTTGAATGTTTCCAAATGTGCAAAAAACCCAGAGCAGCCCTTCATAAGCCTTTGTGGACAGGACCTTGACTTCACATCCCCTGCAGAAGACAGTGACCAGCACAGTGTTGATGCTGACTGCAAAGTAGTGCCCTGGGCAAGTGGAGTCTGAAAACAAAGAGCTGCTTTATTATTGTATAGTGTCAAAATTACTGTGCGGTCTGGGATGATAACCAAAAATGCTATAATGGGTTTTCACTCTGTTTCCAGGGGTCAGTAATCATACCCTCTCTTTTTTTTTAATGCAATTTGTAAATGGCTCCATCCACTGCTGCTGACATGCCACTTGTCCCTGCAGCACTAATGCTGCCATGCTGATAGTTCAAATTTTCTGGAAGTGGCCTTCACTCTTAGTGATTGACAGGAATTGCTGAGTTCCAGGAATGCCAGTTCAGCCTGGAAAGATGTAGAAGGAAAGAAAGAGAAGCTATATAAAACTTCAGAGAGAAGGTTTAAAACAAAACAAAATGAACAAAAACAAAATTGGAATTAAGGAAAGGATGCTCTGCTGCTCAAATCTCACATTAGAACTGAAATCCAGCCGCAGGGATTTTGAAACCCTCATTCAGAGTTACTAGATAGATGAAACCCATGGAATCTGTCAAGCAATATGAGGCACTCACCTGTAACATATTGAGATACATCTTACGTTGTGCTTCTCAAAGTAAAAATGTTTTCTGGAAATAAAAATACCTAAAAAGAAATTGAAATCTTGGTATTTGTATTCTGAGACTCACTAGATTAGCAGCATTTCATACTCACTGGACACTGAGTCTTTAAAATGCTAATGATCACAGGAGATATAAGGGAAGACAGGATCAGACCTAAATGATTTAGACTCTGAACCTGGTTTAATTCGTGTCAGTAGGAAAACTTTGCACACTTCAATGCACACTCAACTAAACTGAGCTTCTCACATGGTATTAGATTTGTATTCACAAGATGTTCAGTTCTCTTTCATCTGTCAGAATTTGTGAGTATCTACAGTCTAAAGACTCAGTACATGTGATATTTCTGTCTTCATATGGGGCAAAGTAATCTTAATTTATTCAGATTAGTACAGGTTTAGCTCAAATAACATTTATGAAGCTGACCTATTTAATAGATGCATTTATATAAGCAGGTTTATGACTCTCCAAAACCAAGAGCAGAGGAAAAGGAAATGAGGAAACCGAAATCTTGCACTTTGTGAGCAGGGAGGTTTGTGCA
This sequence comes from Gymnorhina tibicen, assembly GCA_013399875.1. Lineage (NCBI taxonomy): Eukaryota > Metazoa > Chordata > Aves > Passeriformes > Artamidae > Gymnorhina > Gymnorhina tibicen. The sequence continues at coordinate 691,888 of VXAZ01001300.1, forward strand.
CATGGGGTGTGGTACATGTCAGAGATCATCTCTGACAAACCTCAGTTGTAGGTGAAGCTGTTGAGCTCCTTGTGCACCGCAGGATTTATTACCTCTATCAACCCCCACCCAGGTTGTGTGCTGGTTTGCAGTCCTGTGGGTTAGGGCTGAACAGAATGGCTGGCAGGGCAGCTTTGAGTTAATTGTCACTGTGGGTTTGTCTCACAAACATAGTCCTACTTTCCCCCTTCTCCGCTATGTTTAATTGTTTGTTACTCAGAGGAACACTTCTATCTAACTTAGACACTAAACATTTTAATATGCTGAAGGTTAACCACTGAAAAAGTGAAGTTTCTTTTTTAATGAAAAAGGAAACCCATATCTGCTCCTCAGGAGGGCTTCTCTCCAACAGCTAACATGTATTAGCAATTATCCTTCAGAGGAAAAGCTGTCTAATTACTCTATTACCTCAAGTGCAGAACACTCACCTGGGAAGCCACCAGATCAAGGTTCAGGTCCCATCACTGACTTTAATATTAATTTATGACTTGGCATGTGTGTCTGATAATCAAATAATGATCTGTTTTAGGGAGCTAAGATTGATGTAGATTGGATTTTGGAGACTCCTCTCCATCTGAAATAGCATCTCACAGTTTTCCAAACTCTTGTCTTAGGGTATGAGGTAGCAAAAGATGTTATTCAAGCACTCTAATAAAGGTAAGTATAACTTAATTTCAGAAAACATAAGCAAGAAAAAACGTGGAGATTCTTCAGATATTTGCATAAAATTTAGACAAGTGGTCTGGAAGTTTGGGATAATTTTTTTCTAACCAATCTCTCTCTTATAAAACTAGTCCTGTTTTCCTGCTCCACTTACAAGGAAAGTTATTATGTGAAAGTGTTATGCTAGCATTTGTTTTTAGTTTACTTCGGAGTTCTGATTTACTTGAAGAAATAGAGCTTCCAGATTTTTCAAAGCTAATTTAGCTTGTGCATGGACAACCTTATTATTTAATTTTTTTTTCCCCCAAAAAGATTCAATAGTCCTTGGAGTCTTTCTTCCTTGTGGTTCTGCCTCGTGGTTCCAGAGCTCCTGTGGATGTGTCAGGCAAACTTCTCTCTCCAGAGAGAAATGGGTCTGTCTTCCCCCAGTGAGTCATGGACAGTGCTTTCACTTCCGCTGCTTTTATGGTGTTCATCTGTTAACTTCACAGTCCTGGAACCGAGTTGGCATTCAGGTTTCTGGGGTGTGGTGTGTGCTTGGAGGAAACAGGGGAAACAATCCATTTGCTCAGAAATATTCTTAGAAATATGTAGTTTATATATTTAGCTATGAGAAATACCTGAGGAGTGTGCAGGGTGAAGATTTGAGGTTGTAACTCCTTTGATAATAGGAATTTGGAGCAATTCTTGGTGCTAGCGTTGTTTGTAAGGGGCAAGTCTCCTGGACACTAACATAATACAAATACAAAATCAATAATCAATACAAAGTCTTGCTCCAAAGGGGCTGTCCTTTCTTTCCTATACAGAGTCAGATTTCACCTGCAGATCTTCTACAATCTATAATGAAATAACTGAAGGTGAAAAAAATGGGCTGCACTGGCGATACCTATAGCTTGATATTTTTGAAGCAGGCAGTTAGGTACCATCATCTTTAAATGAGAGGCATATGTTCAACAAAATGTTTGACAACTGACATTTGAAAGGCAAAATTCTTGTTTATGATATTTAAACCGCAGGCAATATCCAAAGCATTTCCTCCCTTTTTATAGTTACAACATTTAATTATTAAAAAAGGAATTTCAATAAGTTTATTAAAACATAAGAAGGTCAGGTATTAAAAGAGAATTACATCTTGCAGAACTGTAAGAAGTTATTTTGTTATTTATGCAGTCATTAATATTACTGAACAGAGCCGATCCACAAAGAATAATTTGATAGTCCAAGCAAATTCTTCCTGTTGCTACTGACTACTTCAGGCAAAGCAGTCCTGCTGAAGTGAGGGCTTGGAATGGCACATGGGATGGGTTGAGAAAACCACAGCCATGCAGCCAGTTGGGCCGGGAGACTGTGGGGATGCAGTGCCTGAAACTGCAGGTGACCAACAAACACAATAGCTCTGGCTGCGGGAGGAATTGGCTTCCCCCTTCCCCACGAGCTGAGGGACTCCAGCAAAAGGAGCCCCAGCAAAAGGCACATGTCCTGCTGAGCAACTGATCTCATATTACTGACAGAGGCCAAAGTCTGGATGTGCACCTAATTAGGAGGCATTAGTAGCAATTATGTAATCAAGTAGTACACACGCAAACTGAGACTAAGAAAAAGTCCTGTAACTGATACAAGAATGTGCCAAGATGGCACATAGTGAACTGACTAATTGTATGGAGGGAAGATCGTGAATTATCATCTTTAGATTTAGGTTAGCAAGCAGTTAGAGCTCTTTCTCTGGCTGAAAATATACTTTTTGAAAAATTCAGATGAGGCCAACAGGCTTTGGACTGTGCTCATTAATTTAATAAACTGCTTATGGGAGGGATATTGAAACACAGCACTTTTAAGTGCTGTAATAATGCTAATTTTTTAATCTGATTTTGTTCATCTGGGTGTCACGATACATATTTACAGGTAACAGTAACTTGCAGAAAGAAAATGCAAAGCTTTCACAAACTGTCTTAAACCATATGGGAGTGCCAAATCATGTGTAAGTGAAAAACAGGCAAACAGACTCCAAACTCAGAAATTCAAATTAAGCATTCAGTAAATCTTTATCTAAATAATATCTATTCCTGAGTGGTTACAGTTTGATCTATTTAAAGGAGAGCTGCAGTATTTGATGTCCATTGCACCCAAGCCTATAGTGACTATTAACCAATTTTTGCCAGAGATTACATAAGAAAAATACATAAAACTTACAGTAGGAGGCACGGTGAGTCATCGGTTACTTTCAAGAAGAATGATGTTATTTCCACATAGTTGTGACAAAATTAATTTTAGATTAATGCTTTCTATAAATAAATGATATTTCAAATTAATATTGTTCACCCAGAGCAGTTTCTGCTTTGCTGGCACTCCCGTGGAGGACTGTCAACCAGCTGTGGCAGATCTCATCGTATGCCTCAACCACAGAGGATTATAAAACACAGACAAACAAGTTGTGAAAAGAATATGCATCTTGACCATCCTGCGCTTTTATCTGCATTCAGTCAGCTTCAAAGGCTCCCACCAGCTACAAGAGAAAAAAGCGCAAAGGTGAGGCACAGAGATTTTCAGATGCCTTCAGCCTCCTCCAGAAAGAAAACACTCCTTTTTCTTCAGTCAGAATGAATTACAAATTGTATTCCAGGAGAAAAGCTAATTATTCTCTTCCTTCAAATTTATCTTGTTCCCTTCAAAGTTTTGCAGTGGTTTCTGTGAGGAGCTGAAGGGTGTTTTATTCTCATGTTCTGTCTTGTTCCGGCTCAATCAGGTGCTCACAACACACCACTTGCCTCCCCAGCTAATCCTGTCCTGGGTCAGCTCCTCTACTTTGTCAAAGCTGCTGATCTGTAAAGTCACTCCTCTGTTGTGCCTTGAAGGATCTTCTGGGTCACCTTCTTTTATTTCACAATGTGTTTGACAAGACAAGTTTGTTTAAGGGGCCTTTTCCAGTACTAACCACATGACTAAGGTTAAATCCAGCAACTCAGTGCTGTGTGTTATGCCTTGGGAAGGAGTTGCTCTTGTGTTATCTCAAAGATTTTTTATCTTTTGCACCAGGAATGGCAGAAAATACTGAAGGTTTTTGATAACTCTTTGATCTTTTATGTTCCATATGAAAGGATCGTGACTGAATTCTTGCAATGCTCTGGCAGCTTCCAATACCACCAGCGTTACACTTCCACAGTGGGATGGCAGTGCTTTTCCTGACCATGTCAGCCACTGCAGCATAAATTCAGTTAACTCCCTTGTAAAACGTTCCCTAAATTCTGCAGTTGTCACAGTTTTTCCTTTCAGAGTGATAGAACCATTCAGGGGTCAAGGTGATTTTCATGACCTTTGTTTTTCACTTGTAAGACTCATTTGTTTGGTGGCTCTGGCTGGACTGTTGATTCTCCGCCGTGTTTGGGTTATTGATGAGAAATATCCTTTTGCAAATACACATGACAAAAGCGTGGCACAAAAAATATCTCCATTATTGGCAGTGCTCTGAAAAATACAGTTTTGAGACTCAGCTGATAAACAGCATTGTAAATTTACAGAAGTTTCTAGTGCCAGTTGAGCCTCTTTAGCTTTATGGTAAGTAGCTTAGGTGCAAATTGCAGAAGTAGACTTACCAAGGACTCACCCGGATGGCAACCTAAAGTATTTAGCCACTTCCATGTTCATTATCTTTACAGACTTAGGTGGAAACTCATACCATGTCACAGTTCTGTTTCTGTGTTGGTAATAATTGGCTGATTACATATACACTCTCTTAAATGCTCTGCTGTGTTAATTCTGTCCTCCTAATTACTAATTAATTGAACTTTAAATGGCTTGTAGGTTGATTTAGGTTTGGCAAAGTTCCCAAAAGATTGCCTGTTAAGTTCATTTTTAACTAAAAAAAAATTTCAGTTACTGACAAGCTCAGTTAAGTAAGAGGTTCTCAGCAGAATACAGGATCTTCCTGTGACTGGTAGGACCCAGAAATGTCAGGAATAGATTTTTTTTCCCCCTTGTTTCAGATTTCCGTTTCTCATTCAGAGACCACCCTGAAGATAAAGAGAATGTTATTAAACTTAAATGCTTTCCTTCTTGTCTAAGACACTGCCTTGACAGCAGCAGAAAATGATTTTGTCTCTTTATGCCCTTAAGTACAGCGTCCACTCTGAGCAAACGCGGGGGATCAGCGTCCGAGCTGGGCAGATCCTTTCCCCTCCACTTTTGTGTACTGGAGAGTGCAGCTGCAAGGTGCTGGTGCTCTTCCAACACCTCAAGAGACAAACACCAGGACCATTACGTGATAAACGTGGGATAGGTTTGAAGAGGATATCCAGAATAAATGCGCTGGTGGGGGCTCTGAGCAGCCTGCCAGGCCCAGCATTCATTCTCTAACCTGATATTTGCTGCTCCCATTTCTTAGCAGGCCCCACGAGCGAGTGCCAATGGATCAGCAGAGGCTACACATTCAAACCTTCTCAAATCATTTTAAATAGCCTTGCTGGAGTTTCGTGTTGACAGCAAGCCAGGTGGAATTTTCCATTTTCTTTCTATCCTTCCAAATAGGAACAGTCCTACTTTCTTTTGACTCTGGTTTTATATAACTAACAAAAATGACAGATAGCCTTGAATTTGGAAGATTACATTGGCCTGTTCTGAGCTGAAATGTTCTGTTATCATTGACGTATGTGTTTAAGTGAGCACTGAAGTGTAAATGGCCATCTGTCCGGGAAGTACGAGAGATCCTGATTACTAAAATGAAACCACAAAAAAGCTTTGTGCTTAGCAGCAGCACTAAAACAGAGGGAGAGAGAGCCTTCCTCACACTGCGGGTATTTATAGTAGGCTGGTGATTATAACTCAGCATTTGCCCGGACTCCCTGCCCCATATTTTTCTAAATATGTTCACTCTCAATTTCTTTTTTTACAAATATTGAGCTTTCTGTATTTGCATATTTTGTACAAGCAATCAAAAAGAAGCACTAGGTATTTTCCCTGTCAAAAGTAGCTGTTTTCTGAGGGGATGTTGTGCATTTTCTCATGAAGAGTTGTTCTCTTTACAAGGCTTTTAGCTAGAACGTGCTCTGATTACATTTGAATGAAGATTTCAACCTACATTCCCACATGATTGCTCTACAGCAAGGCTGAAGGCTGTTCCTGGGTGCAGCTTTTCCTCTGGAAACCTGAAAAACTTCCTAAGGAAAGGCTTTTAGAAAAAAAAAACCTATAGAAATTTTGATCTTTAGAAGGATGGTGTATCTGATTCAGCTTAGGTTTTGACTATGAGTAACAAAGATTTCAGCAACAACCACAGGAACTGGCTCAGGGTTTCACACTAATTTCAGTGTTTCAGTCAAAAGCTCCTCACGGATGATTTTTTTTTAAATTACACTTTCTGATGTGAAAACTGCTAGTTTATGAAAGAATAATTTTTTAGGACAATCTCCCATGACATTTAATCTGATAAATTCATGACCATGTTGGCTGCTCTGGTTGGTTTTTGTGGTGCTGAAAAAGTCACTTGTCACTTCCTGCCCAAACACGAGCTGCCTGTCTTTTTTAGAGCCCTCGCATTACTGATTGGAATCAAAGCAATTTTTCTCAATTTCTGCATTTGCATTTTTCATTGTTTCTTGTAATTACTTTTCCATTATGAATATAGTTATGAAGATACATAAAGGATCAGTTTTTAAGCAAAGCTGTTGATTTCCAAAGACTTCATGCAGTTTTCGTTTTAAATTTAAGTCACAAAATATAAACACATAAAGCAGCAGATAGAGATACATCATGTTTGTAGGCAATTCTCTACATTTTCACTTTTGTTAGAGCATGCTTCCTCATAGCAGGGCTCTCTCTAAGTTACCAAGTCTCTGTGGAAATCTGAAGAGATAATTAGACAGCAGACTATAACTGCAATCTACTTTATTTTTTTACTTTACAGTTTAAAAAGCACCGAAGACAGAAAAATATGTAGGAAGCCAATTAAAATAAGGGCATTTTTTCCCTTCTTTTTGTTTGGTCGATGGTTCAGAGAACACAGCAGCTTTGTACTCTTACTTATTTATTTATTTTGAGTGTAATCTGAGGAAATGAACCGTGAAACACAATTAATGAAATAGCTGTGCTGAATCACATAAACTGGTGTCTGCACAGCTGCCACTCATGTCACAAATGCATCTCTCCCCTAATGTCCACCCGGAGAGCCATTAGCCAGCCGCTTCTGTGGAGGGCCTCCTGTGCTCCCATTTCGGGTATAATGGAGCAGGGAGCTGCCTGAGCGGCCCTAGGACGCTTTTCCCAGCAAATAAAATGTACAGGAGAAATGGCTGGCACAGGAGCAGCGTGCTGGGGTGGGGAGGGCGTGTGGGCAGGGTGCAGCGGCTGGAACAGAACGGAGCTCGGGTAGAAAACATCCAGAGCAGTGTCAGCGACTCAGCCTGAGGTGTAAAATGACTGCCTGCCGTTTCTTGATATCTAACAACACTCCTGACACTAAAGCTTTTTGCTTCTGTGTCTATCCTTAGGTTACTTTTATTTCATTTAATGGGTGTGTATTCCACACCAGCGACAGAGCATCTGGGGGAAGAGCCAGCTGTGCTGCGAGGGCTGGTCTTAGGAGGCTGACCCAGGCCATCTTTGCCGAAGTGGCACAAAGCCAAAAGCCTCCAGAGCTGCAAGATCCAAAATCTCTTAGCTTGCTGAGGAATTAAGGGGTGGGAGAGGTTGAAGGACACCTCTGCTCTCAGCGTTTGCCAAGCTGAACACTCAGAGCTGTGTTACTGTGTCACCACTGATAGTGGTTTTATCAAGCTGAATCTAGTCTTGCTCAGGAGGATATTAATAAATTACCTGGTAATGAAAAATGTGAGGGGAACCACACTCTTACATCAAGGCCTGATGATTACTTTGATAGATGCAATGGCAAGATTTTCCTGACAAGGCAGAAATGAAAAACATGACACATGGACCTTTAAGGGTGACCTCAGAGGAAAACGCATGTTGCTGAATGATACAAAAATAGAACAGGAAAACAGAGGCTCGGAGGGGCTCAATGTCAACAGCCAGACAGATGGGCTACACTGATCCACTGATCACTGAGGGTAGTGCAGAGAGATAGGAGCCCCACGCTGGGCAGGACAATAAACCTCACACAGGCAGCTTTGAAGAAGCATCAAGTGTTAAAAATTTTAAGAGTAAAGAGAAGAGGGAAAGTTGAGGGGAAATAAAAGAGCAAGCATTAATAAGCAGTGAGCTAATTGGGAAATAAACCCAGAGAGTGTCACAAATAAAACTGCCCACTTCTTCTGCAGGTATTTTAGAAACGATCCTAAAAATAATGAACGCAACTGAAGATGTCCCTGCATCAGTTTAAGATTTGCTAAGATGGGTAAGAGATTAGATCACTTTTGGAAGAACAGATTGCTAAAAATAAAGATTATCAGAGCACAGGTATTAGCTATAAAACTGCAGACAAGTTGGGTGGTATTGGGATGTGACACTTGACGGATCTGAAAGTTTTAGCTCGTGTTTAATTCTGCTAGACTTCCTGTGAAAATGTGCACAAACTACTTTTTTTTTTTCTTCCTTATACTCCAGGTGTTACTGATGCTTTGTGACTGTTATTCAGAATGTTCCAGTGTAAAACTGGAAAGAGCACTAGCATTTCAAAAACATGTAACAGAACTTACCATGATGGTAAGCTGATGAAAAATAGTGGCAAAATAGGGCAAACTTTCCTGTACTAGTTCTTCTAAATGTTTGTACTTTAGATCCATTTCTGTGTGTGCCTGTTTACAAACATCTATATAGTCTAAAAAGAGAGAATTTGGATTTCCACCTGTCCTAATCCCTGGGTATTTGGCAGATCTATTTGGAACTTTCATTTAAAAGAGATAGTTTGTAAGCTCTGGTTTTGGAGAAATGCTCACCTTCCCAGAGAAGTGACCCCACAAGACCACAAACAGACAAACCAATTGAAGATGGGCAGTGAAAGGTGAAGGTGCTGACGTGATCTTTAAGTACATGTGTGGATTAGAAGACATTTATAAACTGTTTTTGAAAGGTAAAGGCTTGGTGAGCATGTGTGTGTGCCTGCACGAGTGTATGTGTGTGTGGGGGGGGAGGTGTTTGGGGTTTCTTTTCATTTTGTACTGCTGTAACTACAGGGCAATCACTTGCCAGATGTCAGGGAGGTCTAGCATCTGATTTTGAAGTGGAACATAATAGATGATCTACCAGGGAGTTCAGCAAACATCCCATATAGCTTTAAACTGTCATTACAGAAAAAAATCCAGGAAGGTGACATTTGGTGACATACTGGGTGACATTTGAAATGACAGCACTTTCTTTAAGATGTAGCATTCCCTCCTGCTGTGAATCAAGGGAGTCTGCACTGTGGCTATGACTTGTTTTATTGATGACCCTAATTTCTGCCAAACGTAGCCAAAGAGACTGCACAGAGCCCTGTCTGTAGCATCCGGGGAGAACTGGTGCGGTAGGAGAGGGCAACCGCAGAGCATTTGCTATGCACAGCATGCTCGGAATGACTTGGCTCTGAAAAGGAGTTACAGCCTCTCCCGTGCTCCTTCTAAAGAGTTCCGTGAGGGGGGAATGAAGAGTAGCAAAAAAAGAAAAATCCCCCACTGGAGGAGTGTGTATGCTGTGCTCCATGGAATTCCTGGGACTGCAAAGTTTGGTGAGCAATAAAAAGAGCGGTTAGGTGCTTGGCTTTCACCAACCCCCTGCTGCTCCCAGGAGTCATCAGTAAGTGCTCACCTTCTAGCACATGGAAATGAGTGGAATCCTCACTTCTGCAGGCTCTCGGAGCTGGGGGAAAACCAGGCTCGTTAGCAACGACCTGGGTTCTTGTTGTCTGCTTCCTTGCTTTTTGTGTACAGGTGAGCCACAGTTTCTTTTGATTGCTCCTCACGTCTGCCCGTCAGGGTTGGAAGGGGTCCTTGCAGTGCTGTGGTGACTGGAATGGGGCCATCTTTGGGTGTGCTTGGTCTGCAGTCTATTGAAAACTGCTGTAAATGTGAAAATCTTGTCGAGTTTGGGGTCTGTTTTGGTGTTCCCTGTTGTACTGTTAGAACTACAGGGAACACCAGCTGGTTTCAGGCACCCTTTTAGACCTACTTACTAATTTTGTCTGAAGTTTACTTTCTTGAGCTTTCTGTGTAAGTTTAAAGAAAAGTCTAATGTAGAACTTGCAGAAAACTGTCAACAACTGGGATGTATTATTCCCATTATATATTGTATCATTACTCAAGCCAGTACAGGAAACAATTTTATGAATCAGAATTAGACTTCTGGGAAGATATTCTGCGTCATTTGTTATCAATATTATTTTAGACGCCATTAACTGGCAATAAAATTTGGATGCAAGTAATTTTAATTGTTGAATGTTATATTAGCACATAATGCTCTAATCGTAAATATTTTTTTTTTGGTGTTAAAATGAAACTGCTGTACTTTAACAATTTTGCTATATTCAAGAAGTGTTTGATTTGCAGGCTCTGAGGTGGAAGAAGGGACATGAAGAAGTGGTTAGAGTAGCACTGCACCCCTGTGAACAGCAAATTACATGCTTGAACTTTGTTTTAAAATTCCTATTAGTAGAAAACATCCTGTAGGATTTTAACCTGTGTAGGTGAAACAAGTATGTTATTTTTCTTTCTTTCTTCTTGTAAGCTGCTCTAGAGTCTATTTAATGACTGAACACATTCCTGAAGCTCCTGCTCACTAATATGAATGGGTTAAAGATATATCTGCACAGCACAACAGCTGTAGGGCTGAGAAATGGCACAAAAGCCTCATATTGGTTTTCTCCACAGGGAATGAATTTTAACTTCATGAGTTCAGCTTTCCAGAACTGGTCTCCATGAGAAATACAAGAAACACCTTAACAGATTAGCCAGTATTCTATCTAATTTAGTGTCCCATTTCTCAGGGCTTAGAGAAGAAAAAATAATTCTGGTTTATGAAGCAAGTGAAGAAAGAATAGATATTGGTTGTGGGGGAAGGGAAGAACGTGTGACTGCTGATCCTGGTGGTTGGGGAATTTGGACGGAAAGGAGCAAACCTACGTTCCTAACATTGCTCTTTGGATAACAATGGTTAGCTTGGATAGGGTCTCCCTCACCTTCCCTCTTTTACCTCCCTGATTCCACACCAGGAAGCTTTTTACAAGGAGAAAATGCAAACAAACCTCATAGATGAACTTTTGAATTTTTAACAAATTTCATCTTCACAAGCAAACTTTTGGTAGCCACAATTAACACTTCTGATAGATTTTTTTTTTTTTTTTGCTAGAAATGAATTTTCGTCATGTCTTTCAAAATTTTCATTGGTGTTTCCGTCTTGCCTATGGGCCTTGATGGTGTTAACACAAAGAACATTTTCTTACGTTTTCTGTAGATTTTGGCCTCAATAACATGTTTTGTCAAAGAATCACAGAGGTTGTAACAGCTTAGAGATCACCACTGAATGCAAAAAGTGATATTTGTGAAGTGGCTGAAAGCTGATTTTCTTTAGTCCATAGGTAACTGCAGGACTTTCCTATCAAATGTTTGTTGGTTTTGCTCCTCCGGAAAGGTGGTCCTTCTTTTCTCTTTGCAAGTTGTGGCATGTAGTTGTTGTAGCTGCAATAAAATAATAAGAGTAGACATTGTACTTTTTGCATGTCTCTGGAGATCCATCGTGGCCAGTCTGAGAAAGGAACCAATAAAGCCAATTCTCTCGAGAACTTGGACTCATTATCACACATGATCGCTGTGTTTGCCATGCTTGTTTTCAGCTGTTCTGATATTTCAGCTGATGAGTTAGGAGTGAGACCAATTTCTAATTGAGTGATGCATCAACAGCTTTCTCTTCTTTTATTTTCTTTTTTTTTTTTTATTAAAATGTTTATCAGGTGTCCTCAATTACAGAGGCATTAACCAACTCACCGTTTTATCTGGGTGTAATACTGATGATTTTAATTTTTTAAATTGTGAACAGGAGGACATGATAGAGGGGAGGTTTATTAAACTTGCAGATGTTACCAGCTCGGAGGAACCTGAATGCTGGATGGTAGGAGATTGAGGATGATTGGATATATGGCTTTGTTATAGATATGTAGCACTATTCTGGATACATGGCTCTACAAGGAATAACCAAGTTCCTAAACCTGGGATGGAAAACAGCTGTCTAGGTAGAGATTCAGTGGGAAAGGATCTTGGGCTGGTGCTCCAGAGAGGATTTTCTTGATGGCAGCAACATCAGGAGTTTCAACCCTCAAGCCGACCTCCTGCTACCTTGTAGCCATGGATCTGCTTCAGAACTACCCTGTTGTTTTTGTCAATTCATTTTCAGCTGGATCAGCAGCTCAGCTGACAGATGTTGAGTTGCTGGAGCCATCAGAAGGGCCACAGCAGGGATATGCAGCCAGTCCCTGGGATCACACCTTTTGACAAAAATGTCACCCAGGGTAAGTTTAAAATAATGGTGAAGCTGCAGGTTTTCTGCATGCTGGTGGCAGATGGGGTAAGAAATTCTAATTATGGAAATGAAAACTTAGCTCAGCTGTTAGGAAAAGCTTTTCTTTAACCATGGAATGTCAGAGCAGGGTGGCTGGGGATGCTGCAAGAGACCCTGTGTGTGGGTCTTTAAAAGGCTCAGATAGACATGTGTGTTGGGAAACACCATGAAGGATTTTTCTGCCTGCAAGAAGGGAAATATCTAACTGATCTCTGGAGGTCACTGCCAGCCCTCTGACTCATATCCCTTAATTATTTGTAGTGCAAAATGAGTAAAATTAAAGGTTTTTCTTAAGGTAAGAGGACTGAATGTGGCAGAAATCACCTTTTTATAGTTCATTGCTTCGGTGTAGGCCACTGGATTAGCTTTCTTGTGTTTGATCAGTGTGGGGGAAAGGGAGGCAGGGAGAACATTAATCGTATCAAATTTCTCTCTCAGCGTTTTGACAATAAGATGGCATTTAGGAAGAACTTGGGTCATACAATATATATCTGTCTGTCATTAAAAGAACCACTTTCCAAGCAGTTTTATTAATCATAGAGCTTACTACAAAAAAGTGTCAGTGTGACCCCACCTACGGCATTAATCCAACAAAGATATTCTTGATGGTTATCTTTATCTTGGTATGTCCCACTAGAAGATGCCAGTTTTGAATGAATATCCCTGTCTATTTCAATAGAAATTGCAGGACTGATTTTTAGGTTTTTCTTTTTCTCCCTCTCCCCCCCCCCCCCCTTTCTTTATGACTACGGTGGTGTTTTGTACAGGATTCTGTTGAACTGTTCATTTTAATGTCTGGTGAATGCTGATGGAGAATGGAGAAATTTGCAGTCACTGACTCTCCAGAACATTTGCTACACACCCAATCTCTATTCTCATTTAATTATCACAACAATTTATCATAAAAGTTATTAATTGAAAATGTTAATCCTTATTGAGAAGGCTTCTCAATCTTTGAAGCTGAGTGGTTTCATGTTGAGACTGTGCTAGAGTTTTCCTGTCCTCTTTGCTCTGCATCTTCATTTTTTAAAGCTCAGAAATGACACTAAAATTGCCTCTCCTTTCTGTGTTTTCATTTGAATAAAGAACAGAGGGAGCTGCAGGGTAGGAGTAAGGGCTCTTGCAGTGTACATGCCACTGTGTTTTCCTTCTTCATATTCACCACAGATGGACCTTCCTCAGCTTCTGAAATTAGAAGTGAAGCCCAACAGACCTTCCTGGTAGGCCCACAGCACCGAGATCTTTAGTGCTTGCTAGGAGAAGTCCTGCTCTTAGCAGGAGTAATTTGCTTGGATAACTGGATTCCATGGAGACTGGTGCCTGGCTGGAATACAGAGGCAAAATGATGCTGCAAAAAGCCCTGCAGGACTGTTTATTCCCTTTTCAGACAGAATTGATAATTACTGCTCCTGGTGCTATAGCACATCACTTCTTTTAATTCATCCAATAAACCATGCATTGCTTTTAATTTCTTTTCCCGTTCTTTCTGCTGATGAATGAACAAATATATTTTCTTTAGGTCACACTAGTATTAATTCATGACATCTTGTCTGTGCATCACCTAAAAGCAGTTGAACTGATGATATTCAGCACAGATCAGGCTCAGATATTTTAAGCAGTTTCTGATAGAATTTGGGGGGTGGACAAACTCCATCAGGAGGAGATTATTGGTATGAAAATCCAGAGAGGCTGCAGTGTCCTGCATCGTAGTCACAGCAGCTCCTTGCAAAGGCAATAGGATGTAGCTGATGGCAAATAGATCCCTCAATCTATGAATTTTAAAATGTAATATGGAGCATAAAACAATATATATCCAGGAAGACTGCAATTTATCTGCACTTTGTTGTCTTAACTCATGAAAATACAGCAGTATTACACTACATAAAGAGGAAAGTATGGTTTAGAATTTTCTTCCCTGGAATGTCAGACCAAGAGGCAAGTATTCTTTAATGACAGTAGTCCATGCAAATTCATTAATAAATAAGGTAAGGAAACATATCTATGTGCTTATTACAGTTTTGTAAATGTCAGATTTCAGTAAAACTGGATGCTTTGATGATATGCTGAATTAAGTTAGAATTCAGCATGCAGGACTCTGCTTTACTGAAGTGGATCTTTTGAGAATATTGGTAGAAAGTGACTGTAAAGATTTCTCAAGAACAGGACAGAATTAAAGGTTGCGAAGATTTGGGGAATGGGTATCTTGTTGACAATGGAGGTACTGTGACAGAGAATTGGTCTTATTTTCTGTTGAAGAAATTTCACCTTGCACACAAACCAGAACGTCAGGTAACTTTGTAACTGAGTGTTTGCAGCATTCACCTAGAATACAGGAAACTGTTCCAATAAATGCTGTACCTGAAGCCTGCATATTCCAGACTTGAAGTTAGAAGTCTTTCCTGAAAAAAAAAAATTCAAAGCGAACTGCTTTCTTTTTTCCTAGAGATAGGGGGAAAAACTAAACACCCTTTTTTTGGGGGTGCAATAATTAAATAGGAGTTTTCCTTCCTGACAAGCCCTATTAAAAAGAAAAGCAAAGATAAATGATAACTAACCAGGCTATTCTAATACTCTCTCTACAGTTATATTGAAGCAAGTAAGAAAATTAGTGTCTGTGCTTATGGGAGCACATTTTGGCCCTGGGAAGCTCAGAGGTGAACTTGTGCCTGGTGTGCCCCTAACAAAACCAGCATTTCCAGTAGCTTTTTGTTCTAGTCAAGAAAATATTCTCTTTTTTGTGTGTCTGAGAGAGACACAGAGAGCCACGAGTGAGTCCCAGTGTGGTGGAGACCCGAGGTCCCCAGGAAAGGAGGAGCAAAGCAGCAGTGAAGGGCTGGGACTGCTGCACCCATGGTGGCAGCCAGAGCAAGGGAGGAGGATTTGTTTGTTTAGGCACAGGCAACGAATTTACCTCTGCCACTTTGGTTTAAAGAAAATAAACTGCGCTTCTGCCCACAACTACATAATTACATTGTACTCTAATATCTCTCGACTTCAAAATGACAGCTAAAGCAGATTAAAGCTGTTTACAGCCTATGGGAAGTAGTATGGTGGCTGCTGGCAATATTTCTTTCTCGCTCAGTAACCAAAGTCCGGTCATAAATCTATATTCTTCTTCAAGGAGGAAGGCTGTGATTAAAGGATTCCTCCTACAGCTGTGGCTTGGTGATAAGAGCTTTATGTTCAGACCCTCCTAAGCGACAAAAAGAAAAAAAATCATTTTTCATTAAGTTAGCTACTCTAATTTGGATGGGAGGGGGAGAAGCAGACAAGTAGTTTGGTCAATGACTTACTGTAGATTTGGTAGAGGGCATTGTATACGGTATTTCTAAGCAGCAGCTGGGATTTGAGAGATAGACTACAGCCCTTGTACCACCTCATCCCTGCCCCTGCACAGCGATAGTTTTCTCTGCAAGATGGATATTGTGAATTTAAAGAAGTTTCTTTTTTGAATGCTTGTTAGCTGTCCTAGCCCTGTGCTAGAAAAGCAGACTTACCCACCCGAAAAACTGCAGGCAGGAACCTGGACTTGTCCTGCAAACCAAGCATGCGCATGGAAGGAAAAGAAACCCGAAAAGTCACAACTGCTGCTGCGCTTTTGTCTTCAGCGGAGGCCTTCATGGACACCAAAGGAGGGACTCGGGAGCCAACTGAAAGGGCTTTGAAAACAAGGATTTGAGATGCTCAGAGCCATGCCAGATGTCATGTGATCAAGCAGAACTTAAAATGAGCGCTTTTGTTGGAACTTTACCACTAGAAAAATAACACAAATGCTGAAAGCACCAAAACAAAACCCAGCAACCCAAAACGCAGCAATTCTGATGCATATTTTGCAGGGTTTGAATGTTTCTGATGACAGAGCACAGCTTGATTATAGTAGGGAGGCTAATTAAATTATACACCAAAATAATTGTGGGAATAATATGATGCCTGGTAGAAGAAACAGGAACAAACTCTAATCCCTCAGTAACTCAAGACATGAGTTATCTCACTGTGGCATATGCCCCCAGTTATGCTTTTTAACTCAGCAATGACAAAGGGTGCAGTCACAGATCCAGTGGCATGTTTTTATATTTTCTTAATTTTTAAATTAGAATATATTTATATTAGAATCTTTTGTGGGTACTAAGTTTTCAGTGTTTAATTTGCATAATAGTGCTGTGCAAAATGGGATGAGGGTTAATCAAAGGATTTTATCGCTCTTTTTAATTATATTCATTATGCTAGAATAAGATGTAAATTTTAATTTCACCTTGTTAGCTAACGTTTTTCACCAAAAGTTTGGATTTGCAAATCATCTGGCATTTTTAAGAGGAGCAGATGCTAGTGATCTTGAAGAACCTAAATGCCTCGAGTATGGTAGACATTATTAATTTGATTGATATGAAATTTAATACAACTTAGCAATTATTAATGCCATTTAGCATCGCTGTGGATATTCAGAAAGGTAGCCTATAAGCAAGAAGAGCAGTGCAAGAAAAGAGAAGGTTGTTTTTCCCCCCTAGATCTGCTTCTGAATAGATGTTCCTTTTAAGCTCACTGCAGTAAACACTCTTTCCTTCTCCCCGTCAAATTTTTAGTCACAGCTATCACCTAGAAGGTTATTTTCCAGAGGCATATAGTTATCTCACCTTCCGAGAGGCAAGCAGTAAACCCACTCTTAGCCTGGAGACATTTACCAACAGTGTTTTATATGTTATGTTTATAACTCTTCCAATCGCAGGGAAGCCAACTGAAAAGCACACCTGCTAATGGAAAAGGACTATTAAAGCACTGCTGTGCACTCACCTTGCACTAAGCCAGCTGCACAGAGCCCTGCCATAAATCACACTTAAATGATTGCATTCCACCAGAATCACTGCCCAAAGAGCAAACTTCCAACCAGCAGGGAGGCTGTGCCAACGGGATGAGAAGTCCATTCATTGGCAGAACAGACTCAGGTGTGTCCCCTGGGTTCATGTTAAACAAAGGGAAAAGGCTTTTTGGATGTGCTGAACTCGGCTTACTTCTTTCTGGAATGGGGATGAGGTCACTGTTTTCCAGGGCTTCCGGCTGCCAGAGGGTGATTGCTGGAGCAGGGATGAGCTGGGCTTCCAAGCCAGGGGTAAACCTGAAGGGAGAGTATGATGGCAACTAGAATGGCCTAAGTATCTCTTTCATTATAGGGGATCAAAGCTTTGTGTGGCAAACAACCCACCCTAGCAGGCTGATCTGTAGCAGCTGCAAAGAAAAGGAGGTGTCAGTGCTTTAGACATTGCTTTACATCCAAGTAAAACAGTGTAGCTTGGGCTGCACTGTGAAGAAATCAGAGGGATGGTGAGGAATGTGTGCCTAGTCCAGTGCTCTCGAGGAAGTGCAGTGGTAACAAGGAATGTGAAACGTGGGTGAGCAGAGGGAGCTTCTGGGGTACCCATGAAACGTCAGCTTGAGTAAAGCTGGAGGAGTGCAGGAGGGGAAGGCGCCCCACTCTCATTTTCTACCTAAGAAGGACTTGCATGAACTTGAAGTTGGAAATAAAGCAGAAAACAGCTCCTGACACCAGAAAATCTGCAACCATTAGCAGATGAAATAGTTTGCTAAACAAAATCACTGTTTTTTCTTCACTAACACAGTTCTTCATAATCTTTGCAAATTGTAAATAAGTGTTTAATATCTGTCTGCATAGTGCTTTGATGGAATTGATCTGAATCCACACTGGGTTTGATCCAGGTACTGGCACATATTTTCTCTGCTCTGCTATTCTTCAGCCAGATTCAGGAGGATAGTTGCCTGCTCCTCAGGAGTTCATTTTTTACGTAGAAATCCAAGCTGATTTCTGCCCTGCTCCCCTGGGACGCAGCCCCAGGTAAGACTAAAGGCTTGCTGATGCACCAGGATTTGCAGAAGCACAGAGTCTGAGACAGGCTGTGGGAGGAAATCAGGAATCTCCATTCCCCTACTCCCAAAAATATCTGAGAAAGCACAGCCTGTATATCCTGAGCACACATGAGAGGAATAAGTCAAAGGATTTCGGTATGGAATGAGAAAGCTTAATGGAGGTATGTGAAGCTTTTGGGTTCAAGAAACCAAATACTCCTAGCAAGCCTTAAGGAAAACATCCAGTGTGAGAGTCCCAGGGCACTGAACACCCAGAGCAAGCCCTGCTGCACCTCAGACTCTCTTTTGCTCCTGCTTACCAACCCTGTCTTTAGCTCTCCTTTGCAAACAGTACAATTGCATTTGTGGCTTTTTTTCTGCTGGGTGGTTGACCCTGTCACACCAAAGCAATGATTGGTACAATGACCTGGCAATGTCAAAAAATAGGGGAAATAATGGAATTGTTTGATAGATGTTGAAGGCTAAACCCAAATGTAGAATGGATAGGTGAAATTTTGGGTTTTAAGTATGAGCAGGTACTTTTTTGCATTATGCTTCAATAAAGCATTTAAAGATAGTCATGAATAATAAGTAAGTAATTTTATGCTGAATGACTGCAAAGCATAGAAATGTTCCCTCTCTCTCTTTTAAGTGTAAAAATTTCTTTCTCTAAAGGCCATATATTCCTTTCTTTCCTGAGATGCATTTTCTATTGATGCCAGTTTATGGTCCTGAAACTTTGGCTGAAGATTAAGAAGGAAGGCATAAGAGAGACCTTTATGGGTTTTTGTCTTCTAACAATTTGAATCAAATACTTTCCCAAGAAAATGTGGTTTACATGTATTTTAAATTCTTTCTTTCACAGTAATGTCTCTTTTTCTAAGAAACTTGCATTTTGAAAATGTTGTGAGATATTACATTAATTGAATATACAGCCTCAGAAACTGGGAGCACCTTTTCAATTGCACTGAATGCATCTGAGCAGGCTGGAGGCTCAATGCATAATTTCCAACAGAAAAAGGGAAAAAAACTCACCCTTTCTCATTAAAAGCAAGATCAGTAACACAAGAAAGCAGCAGTATCACTATCTTTTATCCATTAAATGAACTCCTGTCACTGCAATTCCAACAGTTTGTGGAAGAGAAATCTCAGCCTGACAGGCTATTCCAGTTTACAGTGAAGTTCTTGATGTCCCCTAATTATAGACCTTCTTCATATAGTTATTATTTTGGAGCACAAATATGACATTAAGATAGTCACATGAAAACACAAACCTTCATTAAATAATTATGTATCCATGTTCCTCTTTCTAGCTATTTCTCATTGGTTTTCATTTTGAGACACCTCTTTTTTTCTCTGAAAAAAAAAGTCTTTTTTTTTTTCAGCTGATCACAGTTTCTGTCCCCATCTGAGATTGCTCTTTCCAAGCAGGGGATGCAGGGGCAGAATACACACCTCAGTTGCATTTCCAGGACTTCTCAGTCGCCTTGGAGCAGCCACAGAGACCTCCCTCACAAAAACACTTTTTAGGACAGTCAGTCAGGTTCAGACGCTTTTCTAATCCAGTTTCCCATAAGAAGCTGAAGCTGGGCTAACAGGCCACTGCAGCCTGGCAGGGTGGTCCCATTCCTGTCCTCCTGACTGGCACTTCCACTGCTTCCCTTGTGCTGGCTCTCACCTCCTGCCCCTCTGTGACTGCAGGGACAACCCAGTATCAAAAATATCTAACCCCAGTAACAGTGCAAGAGTTGTGGGTATTTTACTGCTTTGGCTGGTCCAGAGACACACCAGTGCTGGTGGCCTGCACAGGATCCTGTGGAGCACGAAGATGGGCAGGGCCACGGGAAGGCAGCTGTGACACTCATCTCCCTGTGAGGCTGGCAAGCAAAATTCTGAATTGTTCTTCTTCAAAGGACGGGCAAGACAAATGATATCTCAGCAAGATAGTTATATTTTAAGCAGTGTTATCTAAATGAAAAATAACCTCCAGCCTGCAAGAGCTTGGTAAGAAGAGCTTCAATTTTTGGTATGAGCCTGGCAATGAATGAGCTGTTTAGAAGCTTATTGACAGCATTTGCATGGACAGGGTGCTTGTGAGATTGCAGTTTGTCACTCGCTGTGTACATGATATTTTTTCTTTTAGATCTGTGACAAAGTAAAATTATGGAGTGATAAGTTTCCAAAGCTTGTATTAATGATGGGTTGTGCGAATTCATCTTTGTACAGAAGGGCCTCCTTAAACATTAAGAATGCAGAAAACTAAAGAGCATTTTTGTAGGTGCATTTAGAGCATGTAGAGCATTTTCTCCCAGTTCCATCACTTAGTTAAGTTTATACCACCCAAACTGCTCTAGTACACTAGTAAGATTTTCCTGCATGAAATGCCATTATTATACACGGTGCTGCCCCCATTTTCTCACTTAAACACAAAATATTTGATTCCTTTACCCTGGTATTCGTCAGGTGCTAGAAAAGTCACAGAAATTTATCTTTTTTGTTTCATGCACTGCCTAACACTATTTCTTTTCACATCATTTTGGTGGTGAAGCAGCATCACCATCAGCAGTTTTTAGCAGATGTAACAGAGGAGTTTTATCTGGAAAGCTTAAGAAATGAGAGAAGGAAAGGAAAATAACTATGAGAAAATAAATCTGAGATCATCTCATCGTAACAGATTTTGTTGGTAAAAGGCCGTGCTGTTCTTTAGCACTTTCAGAGTCTAAAATCTGAAAGCATGGGAGGATGAACTCCAATCAAAAAGCTGATGTTGGCACTAGTGTGGATGTTTGGCACAAGGTCACTGGGACATACTTTGTATTGGTGGCTTTCATTTGAGTCCGATGCTTATACAATGTTCAAGATCACAACAGGAAAGATGTTATCCTATACAAGTAAAAATTGTCATTACGTCCTTTTTCTGGAATCTGTGGTTGTGTTAGTTCAAATTTTCTAATCCTCAGCAAAGCAAACTTTCCCTGTTAGTCAGTGAAATAACCTCTGGATTCAGGCATGGCAGGGCTTGTGCACTTGGAGCACCCATTCCTTCTCAGATGGCTTCACTTGACGTGAAAGTCTGTGCCAAAGAGTGGATGGCTTTTCCAATATCCATTGAAATTATTTGAAATAAAAATATAATTTCTACTGTTTAACAATATAAAATCATAACCTAATTATTTATAACTCCTTTTTATATTTATGATACTATATTAATAATGAAGAACTCATTTAGTATTAATATGGATGTTCTAAGTAGTATTTCCCCTGTAATTTATCATTCATTAATGTATCACTATTAGAAAGTATTTCCCTCTAATGTTTTAGTGTTGCTATAAAACGGAGGATACGGATAAAGTTGAGATAAGAATTTACCTTTGCAGGTAGCTAAAGACAGAGTGAAGGTTATTTTCATAGACTGATTTTGCAATTTGAAAGGGGATAAGCGAAGAGCAAAATCTAATACTTCTCACGTGTGTCTGACACTCCTGGTAGAGACACAAAGGGAGCAAACCCCTCATTGACCCTGGAATGAATCAGTGCTGTGCAACGTACAAAATAGTGTAGCGATTAAATTTGCATTACAGTTTATATACAATAGCTCATAATGTCAACAAAAGTTATTGAATTTAAATTTCTATTTATTTCCTTAGAAGTTTAACCTAATATAATCCTACATTTTCAGCAAGTGATTTGGCTAATTTATCTCACGTTGATGTCCTCTTCCTTTCAATGGCATCCTCTTTGTCACCTTTGTGAGGGACTGAAACGAAGTCTTCATTTGTTTTTCAGTTCTGTTGTGGCCATATGCATGTTCCAGCAGACTATAATAGTCCCATGTTTTAGAAGATTAACTGAAATACAGAAATGAGTATTACTTTTTCCTGTATTCAACTTGTTGTTCTGATATTGCTGCAGCTTTCCAAGCCAAATCCCCTACTGTTAAGCCCTGGGTGAGTGGCTGTGTGAGAGCAAGTTAAATCCTTCCACCTTTAATGGTATTATTTCAGACAGGTTTTAAACCTTTCCAGCTATTTGTAGTGCTCTTTTCACTAAGTGAGGAATCACGATGATTTCCTGTCATGAGAACAATGTTGCTGTCCTGGCCATCTCAGCCTCTGAGGGTCAGTAAGAGCTGCAAGCAGTGATTGCTGCAGAGCCCAGGGTGTTTTATAGGAGCTGTGAAAGTGCTCAGGAAGGTCTGAGCACAAAGCAGCAACACCTAGGACAGCTGTGGGAGCCAAAGGCAGCCTCAGGTGCTCCCCACAGGGACAGGGGCTGTGAAACCTGAAGGGTCAGTGTGTGATCACAGCGTGTGGTACAAATCCATCACTCATATCCACAGCACTATGCCTGGATTTT
The DNA here is from genome assembly GCA_013399875.1 of Gymnorhina tibicen. NCBI lineage: Eukaryota > Metazoa > Chordata > Aves > Passeriformes > Artamidae > Gymnorhina > Gymnorhina tibicen. The sequence goes on from VXAZ01001300.1 coordinate 714,274, forward strand.
TAAACAGCACCAGGAGTACTCTGACTTTGTCAAGTTGAGGGGTACAGTTTGTCCTGGGGGGGTCGGGTCCTGGTTCCAGGGCTGTTCTCCACACTGCCATGGACATGTGGATAGTTTAACATTCCCTGTCAGCCAGTGAGGGCCTCCCTGTGTCCCTCCCACAGCAGTGCCTGGAACAGTGGATACTCAGGACCATGCTGTATGGGAAGAATGCTGTGGCTGCTTTTGGACCCCAGTGGCTCTCTGGAAGTTATCCATGCTGTTGACCCTTCAGTTTATCTGGATGTAACAGCTAAGCTGCTGTCTTGATAATACGAGTTGTAAGGGATTTCTCAAGCTCTGGCCATGCATTTGTAAGCATGCCACAGGGATGGGATATAGGGACACACAAGATCTTGCAGTATATTCCCAGCAGGAAAGAGTTTCACGTCTCACTATAAATGACTTATCAAATGCCTACATATCATTTATATCTGCGTGGAGTTTAGTATGAATGGTTTGTTAGACACTTGCACTTTGTCAACAACCTCTACAAATGCATTTACTTTAAGTGTTGAGCATTTCATTATAAATGGCTTGTAGAACATATCTATAACCTTGATAACTCCATTCACTTTGTTAGTAATGGCTCCTTGAACACTTAAAGCATAACAATAGCCAAAATGCATATTAATATTTCATTGCAAATCTATTGTTACTTATTTATAACATGCTCACCAAAAGCATTACAGGATATTTATTAAACATTTATAGATTATTTTTGCTACAACTAGTATGTGATATAAATGCATTATTCATCTCACAACAAATCATTGCTGGGCATTCCTTAAAAATAAAGTTTTAGCAAGAGGATAATGGGTCTGTAGAATTTGAATAGAATAATTTTAACCACGTGCAATTGAGATTCAGCTTTGTGTTTATTTTTGTTGAATTCAATGAAAGAGGAAATTAGTAAGCAGAAAAACAGCCCTCAGTAACCAAAGACAGAATGAGGGAATAGTTGCCCTGACCACCCTGGCCATTTGCCATGCTCTGTCCTTAAGGTCTGCCAGTGGCTGCACACCAAACACGTGACACTGCAAAAGTTTCTTTTCTCACAGCTCTTCTGGTGGGTTGGATGGCATTTTTTCTGGAACTAAGAATTTGGAATGAAGGCTGTTCTCCATAGCCATAGTTTTTATTTGATCTGAATTATTTTTCTGCTAGTTTCCAGTACCCCAAGCTCATTCATGTCCTCGAAAAGTGGGCAAAGTGCACGGACTCATTGTGTGCACGTGAGCATGTGTGGGTGAGTGAATTCTGGCAGAGCAAATAAATTTGGATATGTGGGATTTTTTTCCAGTGCTTTATCTGATGCCTACAGTCTACAGACAGCAATCAGGACACTTTTAAAATTGCTCCTATTTTACAGAGAGCCCAGCCTACGATTTTGATTCAGATGGCATTTGTACAATGGTTCAATAATGCATATGAATAGTTCTTTTTCCCTGCGTAAAGTTGCTTGAATATTCAAGTAAGTGCAAGAGCCCATCTCAGGCTGGTGACACGATGTTATCAGCATATATCTCCCTATTCTCTGACACAGCTTCCTTTAGCACTTTGCTATTCAATAACTGTAAATAGATGGGGTAATTTAAACTCTTACCTAGCTTTCAGGAGAGCTGGATTCCCCAAAACAAGCACATCATTTTACTGAAATGACCATGGGTATATGAAAGGCACAGTTTTAAACCTGTTAAATTATTCCTTGTTGTTTTTCTTTCAATGCATCTATCTGTCTATTCTCAAGTAACAGTTCTTCATTAATAATGCCTTTGTGTTACAGGCTAATTCTCCTCTTTTGTTCTAAATTATTACCTATTTAATTAATTTTCCTCTAATATAAAGGGAGGATAGATTTGAGTGTTTCTGCAAATGGGGGCGTGTAAGTAAAGAGCAAGGATAATATCTCAAACTCATTTCCTCCTGGTCTCATGGTGTTTGCAGAACATTTGATTTGTTGCTAATACAGTTGGGTGCACCACCATTTTATTTCTTTAGGGGAAGATGTTAAAATATCTACAAAGTGGTAGGAGTACCTGCTTTTATTTGGTACTCAGAGTCTGCATTTCAAACTCACATAAAGATGTTGCAGACTTGCCTTGCTGTGTCACTGTCATACCCCTACAGCATCCCAACCTCATGTTCTGAAAGAGCTCGGGGTGTGTGGGGCAGAGTCCCCATGACACCAGACCCTTTGACCAATGTGTGACTGCATTATGTGTTTGCCTTCTCAACAATGTTTATTTTGCAGTTCTGGAATTATTTTGCACTTCCCAATGGTGGAATGAGAAAACCTGCTTTCACTGAGGAGGGAAATTCAGTAAATACATGGTTGCATAATCTGTGCCTTCTCTGTAGAGCTACAGAAGTTCTGCAGAAATGTTGGCAAAACGTGCAGTGCTTCATCTGTGTCTGAGGCACTGCTGCCTCCCCTCAGTGCAAGGACAGGCCAGTGTCGCTTCTGGGGGAAAAGCCACTTCTCCACATCATTCTTCACTGAGTTATATCTGGATCCAGGGGACCTTGGGAAGGCACTTTTGTCACTGTACTTTATTATTTTGAAGTTGTTTTGGTTTGGAGGGAATATTTGTTTCAAAATTCTTCTCACATACTGTTTTCTTAAGCATGTAACAGAAGCAGAACTTTGTAAGAAATCTTTAATTTGGCTTTCAGTATGTCAAGCATCTGTTTAAGTGTTTGTGTTTTGGCCGTGAGATTCAATATGAATCTAATAACACAGCCTGGCACAATTTGTTGCAAAAATCTATTGGTACAATGACCACTTTTAACAGGCGTTGTTTTTTCAGTGAATGCTGTTTGGTTTTTTTTTCTTTTTTGGCATTTTCAAATGCTCGTTAGTGTCTTCCTCAGGAGTCTAAGATGGTCATTATTAAAGAATGAGTTCTCAAGAGAAAAAGGCTTGGCTGCCAGAAGCCAACAAGTGACTGAAGTTCAGTAGTTGCTAGGCGAGTCACTTATTGACGTGCTGCATGGATAAATTAGCTTTCAAAGTCTTAAGCTGAACATGTAAAGAACACAGATGTCATGTGGCATATTCTCCAGAGGTTAAATTTAGGTTCCACTGCCAATTTTAAAAGGAAGGAAATGTCAGCTAGCGTAGAGCTGAGGTTGAGGATTTGTTGCTTGTGCAAATTCCACTGACATTGACATTACCTGACTCTGGAAGATAAACTATGGATCTGCTCTAGCTGTCCATGATTTCATCTGTATTGCTTGTTAGTTCTCCAGTTTGTTCCAGCACAATACCAATTTGCTCCAGTTGACTTGACAAGCTTTTGTTTTGTGCCTCTTATTTCTCTGGAGATAATTTCTAATCCCAGCTCCATCCCTTGTGTGATTGCACAAACAGACAGGTATTATTTGTGCTGTTTGTGAGCATTGGGAAATGACATAATATTGAAGCAGTAAGTATACAAACCTAGATTTTAGCAATGTGAGATTTAGGTGTGAGTGTCTGTAATACAGTAAAAGTGCTAAGCCTCAGAATAGTCATAGATATTTTATTTTTGAAGAGAAAATTTCTCAAAATGAACACAGAGATGAAATTGAGAAAAAATTCCCCTTTTTACTTAAAAATTTTCTTTGTTTTTACCTAAACTTAAGGTTTCTATAGGTTTTGTTCAGGTAGAAGATTCTTTGGAAACTCCTTTGTAGACTACACAGATATTTTCCTATAAAGGTGACAAGTAAACCTCTTAGTGCTGTTTTGAACTCACTTGATACTGCTGCTTGATCCCCTCCCTTTCTGTTCTGGGCTTTGTCCAGCTCCCACCTTAGTCAGTGGGAGATGTCACTTTTACTTAATTAGGAACTGGACCATGCCTTGCCACCCCCACCAACTGCTGTTTTAATTTAAAGCATCCCTGGAGCTGCTTCCATCCACGGCATTCACTTGTGCGGTGTTCTCGAGAACAAATTTTTCTGGTTGTTTAATTAAGGCAATATTGAAATAAAGCCCCCTCTAGGAGTGGCTGGGGGCAGCAAGTGCTGAGTCCTGTGCAGGCGTTCAGTGGTGACACAGGGTGAAAGGCTTGCTGTGCTCCCTGTGGCACTGTCACCGAGCTCATGTGCAGATGTGTGAATATTTTCTGTGTTTTCCATGGGTTTTAACTCTTTTGCTCTGGCTTTCACGGACTCTTAAGAGGCCAGGCTTGTGCTTTGCCTGGACACAATAAAGCACCAGTTGTGTCCGAGTAAGCGAGGAGGGACAAGTAAATTAAAATGCAACACACTTCTACAGCAGTATCTGGATGCAGCTGCCTTTTCCCCTCAGTCTGAACCCCACCAAAAGCAATTTGCATCTTGCTTTTCATCCTCATAGGTAATCACAGACCCAAGGCTGCAACCCAGCAAGCAGGAAAGGAGGAAAACCTATTCCAGACTCCACAGAGGTCACCTTTTTGATAAAAGCACAAAACAGCTAATTAAATTAATGTAATAATTGTACCTAGCCAATTACCTATTTCCTACCTGTACTGTGGTCTTAATGAGCTGAGCTAATGAACTATAATGTAATTAATACCTGGGGAGGGAGGGGGAGGAATAAAAGAAATGGTAGTTTTCATATATGCCAGCCTCTTTGGTAATGGCAGGGGAGAAAAGAGTTCAAGTTTGTTGAAAGGAAAATGTTGAGTGAGGAAGAGAGCTTTCAGACTTGAGTCCTGCTGAGGCCCTGCCTGGAATTCTGCACCTGAAAAATATCCCTGTCATTACAGAAATACTTAAAAAAATACTCATTAATGCTTTTCTGAGACCATTCTTAAAAAAAATCTGTGAAGGAGAAGGATGATTTAAATGAAACTGCAGATCTAAGGTGTCCTTGAGGAGCACCCTGTCCTAATAAGTATCCCTAAAAGCCTGATCCACACTTCTGGTATATCACAAAGGCTGTTTGGTGTTGGTCTGATTTTGCCTTTGGGTTTGTGGCACATTTGGCCACATCCTGGCCAGCACCCCACACTGTCCATGGGGGCAGTGTGGGGGTTCTTGGCAAACACGGAGCTGTGCCAAGGCTCTGGCTTTTGTATCCGGTGGGGGACAATGTCACAGGTTAATGAACCTGGTGATGGAGCCTTCGTGTGGAGACTGCTCCAGTAAAGTACTAAAAGGCATAGGGAGAGAGTAAAGTAAAACTGAGACTCCTGCTGTGAAAATTCAGGATTGTTTTCTCTGAATTAAGTTATGCTGAAGCTATTAGGGAGACAGCGCAATAGATTCATTAGCTGTACCATTCCAGAGCTGCTGGAAAGCAATTCACATTTCAACTTTAGTGTCTTAAAATCCAGCACTGGTTTTAATTATTAATAGGCTTCATGCTATTATCATTTGCTTGCACATATACATTAATCATTACATGGGTTTGCTAATTTTTTGTTTTGTTCAAAAATAAATAAATAAACTGTGACAAGATGCTCAGAGTCCTCAAGAGAATATGTTCCCCTCTGATGGGCAAGTAACATCTGCGGGCATTTCGCTGGCTTAACAGCATGTCTGTCAGAAACTTGGTGATTCAGAAAATTTACTAGCACTCACCTAATGATTAATTAGCCTTCTCTGTAAGGAATGGGGTCTCTTCATTATGCACATTGTCACCAACAGTTTCATCTGTTTGCTGTAACATGTATGCTGGAGACTTAATAAGTGGAATTCCAGTAGCCAAGAAATGAATTAAGGTTGTTTTTGTAAGCAGAATTGGTGCTTGGCCCTAAATATTTAAGGAAATGTTCAAGGATTTTAATCAACATGGATCTGTGTGGTATTCTAGAAAAACTGTTTTGTGTGAATAATAATACTGCAGGACACTAATTTTAACTAAATTTAGCTGGCTGGAAACACACTGTATTAAAGACAGAGATAGAAATTATTTTAACAGAAATAATAATTCATCTATTTGTAACATGGACTATCTGAAAATGTTTTTTAAAGACAATCTTATTTGTAAGGCATGTTAAGCGTTCCACTTGGCAAACCCTAGGCGTAGTCTTGTGTTTCATAAAGTCTTCAGCTGTGAGTATGGGGTCTTTAATGTGCTGAAGGAAAAGGTCAAACTGACACTTCAGGATTTAAACCAAAATATTTATCATCTGCACACAGATGAGGCAAAGATTTGTTCTTGGGGGTGAAAACATCCAAGTCTGGCATGTTTCTTATGAAATTGTATCATTTGTTAACTATCGCCCCAGTTTGAACTCTACCTTTTAGCAGCTCACTCCCAGCACCTGTGTCTCAGGAGCTCAGTTAAGGCTGATTGTTCACACCTGATGAGAGTCCACAGCACAATCCCTCCACCTCAGGTGGGTGGGAAGCAGCTATAATTGGTGGCTGTAAAGTGGCAAGAGAATTGCCCAGTGACTTTAACTACTGGCAGCAGCTGAGCCCCCTTAGGCCGTGGCAGGCGGTGATCACAGCAATCGTGGCTGTCCCATCTTCCATCCCTCACGAGGTGCTTGGCTGCTGTCTCCTCTGAGGAGCAGGATGGAGTTTGCTGGAGTTCTGTGTTTCCTTCTGAAACACTCTGTGCTCTGATAGATGATTATTTGCCATCTTGACTTCTCCCTTTCCTCTCCCTGTGGAGGGAGGGGAGGTGAACTCCCATTTACAAGTAGCACCAGCTGTAAGAAGATGTGTCCAAGGTAGGTTTGGGGTTTTGGGAGGATTTTTTTGTTGGTGTTATTATTGATGCAGGGAAAAATTTCTTTTGCTGTGCTGAAAAGCTGAAAGGTCTTTTATCCACCTTGTGTCTGTGTATGTAGATGATTCCCCAGCCACCTGTGCTGCTCTTGACCACGGGCTGGTCACTTGCAGTCATCTCCCATTCCATCATTCCCTTTTGTGTTTCTTACAATCACATCAACCAAGATAAGGACATGGTTTAGTCCCTGTGTGTGTGTGGCTGGGGGTCAGAGGCACAGCCTGGGTGCTGCTGTAAGGAAACAGAACCCAGTGCTGAGGTAGGATTTGAGTCAAAAGACGAGAGTTATTCCACCCGGTCTCTTGGTTTATCCCCATAAGTATCTCAATTTCCTCTGAAAAGGAGAAAAAGAACCACACAACCTCTGTAAGAGCTTCCCTAGAGCCAGCTACACTGGCCATGAAGTGACCTTCTCCTTGATGCGAAATAAAGAGGAGACTTGGGACATCCCCTTTACTCCAGAGCTACTGGTGGCCCTGCAGTCCTGCCCTACCCAGACTCGCTGTAGGGAGTTGTAGTGGGGGCTTCAGCCTGGGAGGGGAGCCAGACTTGTAGGGGAAGCTCAAGTGGTTAAAGAACAGATGAATGCAACCTGTGTTTCACTTTTTAAAATTAAAACGCTTATTTTACTGGTTTTTTGGTGTTTTTTTTTTTCCCCAAAGATTAAGATAAAATCATTCTCTGCTATAAAATTAATATGTTCAAGGATTTTTGTGGCAAATAAATGTTAGTCTTGGAATGGGTTTGTTTGCAGGAGAAATCTGTGGTGTTGGTTGTGGGGTTTCTTGTGGGTTTTTTTTCTCTCCATATATCCAATAAAGAACCAGAAAAATTCCATGTGACTTGCATATCTAATTAAAACTATTCAGCACAGCTTGAATTTACAATTTTGATTTCTTGCAGTAATCTGCTTGTGAACAATCTAGAGGCAAGGAGTTATTCATAGAAACTGTTGAGTAAATAATTTTCAGATAATGAAAACATTCAAAAAAGTCAAGATAGTTAATTAGTGAGCAGAAGAAATTAAATTAATTGAATGAATAATTCATAACAAATTATTTTCCCAGCTCTATTTTACATAGTGTGGAAGGTCTGAAGAAGAGCCAGTGTTTGAATTACCTCCAAACAGAAAACCACATCTCTATTTCTGCTGTGTTGAGGTTATTTATTGATGTGTAAAAACAAGCTGGGTGAGCCAGTCTATTTAATCATCTTACTCTTTTTGCTCTGTAATGTGAGTCATGCTGGATTTGAGACCATAGATGCTTTGCTTGCAAATGTGCATTAGGGAATATGTGTTACAGGGTTCTTTGTTTTTTTAAATAAATTTAAATAGTGTGAGAGAAGCATGATTAGAGCTGAAAATGCTCTGTAAAAGCTATAAATTAAGTATATGCTACTGTAGCAATGGTTGCAGTTGACATATGTCACAGCCTTGGCAAAGCAGTCCTGGGTAATTTCATTTCGCTACTGATCAGAACTGTGTCCAAAAGATATTTTGGTGGAGCTGAATTTGTTTGCTTGTGGTTAGGGAGGGGTTTGGTGCTGCTTTCTTTGCTTGTTTGGTTTTTGGTTTTTTCTTACCCTTAAAAAAAGGGGAAGCTTTGCTCCTCCTCTGGCAGGGAGAGAGGGAACTTTTAATAGCAATCAAATAGTGAAATATTGGAAACCTAAATTAGTGCTCAAGAGCTGAATGTGGTTCTGCCCTGAGACTCGGTGGGCAAAGAGTGATGAGAGATCACCTGTGTACCCTTCTGCCCTTGTTTTCCTCCCACAGAGCTATGGAGAAGCACAAAATCTCTTATCATAAAATGGTTTGGGTTGGGAGGACCTTAAAGACCTTCTCATTTTAACCCCCCTGCCATGGACAAGGACACCTTCCACTGTCCCAGGTTGCTCCAAGCCCTGTCCAATCTGGCCTTGGACACTTCCAGGGATCCAGGGGCAGCCACAGCTTCTCTGGGCACCCTGTGCCAGGGCCTCATCACCCTCACAGGGAAGAACTTCTGTAAATCTAAATCTACCCCTTCAGTTTAAAGCCATTCCCCCTTCACTACATGAGAAGTCCCTTTCCAGCTCTCCTGGAGCCCCTTTAGGTACTGAAGGTGCTCTCAGGTCCCCTCTGAGCCTTCTCTTCTCCAGGTGGACACCCCCAGCTTTCCCAGCCTGGCTCCAGAGCAGAGGGGCTCCAGCCCTTGGAGCAGCTCCGTGGCCTCCTCTGGACTCGCTCCAGCAGCTCCACATCCTGGTGTTGGGAGCTGCAGAGCTGGATGCTCCCAGTGGGGTCTGGGCATAGGGAGAATCCCGTCCTTCCCCTTGCTGCCCACCCTCTTCTGATGTAGGCCAGGACACAGAGGAGTTCTGGGCTGCCAGTGCCCATGTTGAGCTTCTCATCAACAAACGCCCCCAAGTTCTTCTCCTCAGGGCAACATAACAACACTGAAAAGGCTTTCAAAGTGATTTCTATTCTTTGTAAAGTCACAATGAGAAAGCCAAACTCTGACTGTTTGAGTCAAGTGTTTATGGAGAAGTGAATAAAATAATATATAATTAGGTAGGAGCCACATCTACTCCAAGTTGTAACTTCTGGTCTTGAGGAAACTTGTCTTGAGGTGGAATTGCAACGTGCAGCAGTGATCCTCTTACTCTGAGATGAGTCTGATGCAAGAATATCCCAGGGAAATTCGTATTTCTGTTCTCATCTCTGCAGAGAAATGGGCACAGATTAAGTGATCTGTTGGCCCACGCTATCTGCAGTAGGAGTGGAAATGACTGGGGGTTTTTTGATTGAAACTATGGCTGTGCAAGTAGAGATAATTACAAAGCTGAGTAATACTATCCAGCACCACCCAGTATTGTCAGATAGTCCTTTGTTATTCAGTTTTCTCTGTAAACTGAGCAAAGCTAAATTACAGTTGTAAATCTCCAGTATGTGTAGATATTGATAATATATGCACAAACATAAGGAAGGGAAGAAATTGCAAATTTAGTCAACTGTATAAAATATATTATTTTCTTGGGTACTTGAAAATGTTGGAGGGATTTGAAGAGCTCTGGAAGAACCAGACTGTGTTATAACAGATGGCATTTCCAAAAATGACTTTGCTTGGGTTCAAGATAATTAAAGGTAGTTCCTGTTTTACCCAGAGTGATTCACTTAAACCACAGCATGGACAGATGTTATGCTAGAATTGCATCTGCCCTTTTTTCACTTAGCTCCACTTCCCATGAATCTGGTTAATCCAAAGCTGGGCTTCCACTAAGGAGCACTGCTAGGCTAAATTTTGGGCTAGTTTTTGCAAGATTAGTAAATTTGATTCTGATTATGAAGAGCTGACAAATTCTAACTGAGGTAAAGGAACTGAAATGCAGAGGAAGAAAATCCAGGCTGTCTTGGGGTGACTGTATGCTGTTGTATCCCCTATCACTGCTCTATGCCCACACATGATTCCTGAGCCTTTCTATGCCTTTAAAACTGGATGCAAGAGACAGAGAAAAAAACTGAGCGAACTTTTCAAAACA
>VXAZ01001300.1:724606-765508 GCA_013399875.1 Gymnorhina tibicen
GCCAACCCAGCTCCGAGGAGGAGGAGAGAGACCACACCCACAGAAGGACTCTAAAATCTTTCAGGTTTTCTCTCCAGAGTGAGAGATTTTATTATTTAGCATTATTATTATTATTTTCCTGTGTGTTTGTTAAATAAATAGTTTTTATTTTCTCCTTCACTTTCCTCCAAGGAAAATTTGTTTTTCCCGAACCTGGTTGGGGGGAGGGTGGTTTGTAACCTGCCTTCCTTTGAGGAGACGTTCCTTTTGGACGTTTCCCTGAATTTGGCCTAAACCACCACACAGGCCACTAATAGTTAAAAATGGGCCTCAGATTATCCTTACTTATGTTTTATTTCTATATAGTTCCAAAGGCAGCTCTTTATTGCCAACATACTTAAGCCCTTGAAACCCTTCTTAAGGCTTCCCCAGGACAGGAATCACGCAGCAGGTGGGTTCTGTTATCCATTTACTTCAGGTCATCTCCACGCTGGCAGGTACAGAGCACAAACTGATTGGATAAGAAATACATGCTCTGACTGCAGAGTGCATGTGTTGGAAGGGATGTGGCAAGAATGAACAATCGAATCATAACTGGTTGTGTTAGGGACCCAAAGCAGGCTAGGATTTAAAAGAAGAGGTTGTTGTGCATCACTGAACAGACATTTAGATTTGACTGCAATAGTGCGGAGTTTGTCATGGTGGTTTAGTTAACATGTTCGGTTTTGATGAAAAAGAGTGTCTTTGATCGCTCCACAGAGAGAACAGTTTATATTGGAACTGTGCAGGTAGCTAATTCTGTAAGGTCATGTTCAGTGCCCCCCTCCACTGGAAAGTTGCTGAGTGGAGCAAAACCAGAAAACCCATGGAACTAGAGGGGAAAAAAATGATTAAGATGTTCCCAAGAACACCATCTATTTGCTTCATGTTCAGGACTGTGGATTCTGCCACCCTGGTTTACAGGATTGCTGCCTAAGATGGCACTGATAGCTCAACAGAGGGAAGAAAATGCTAAACTGCTTTAGCCAGCCCACGACTCATCACAGGGAAGATTTCACACAGCCCTTTTCAAACCATGGCAGATCTTGTAACACTTTAGAGAAGAATGTTGTCTTTGTCAGTTTTGAAATGCCCTTGTGTGCTGGGGCAGAGGCTGGGAGGAGGAGCCCTGCAAACAGATTCCTCTGGGTCCCATCAAACACGGCTGGGGCAACTCCACTGGCAAGTTCCTCATGTCCAGCCCTGGCCAGTGACAGCCGTGCCCTTGACAGTTTTCCTGCTGTGGACATCAGGCCTGCTCCACACTGAGAACAGATTTTCTGCAAGCCAACAAGCAGCTGTCAGGTGGCAACCACCATAAAATGTTGTTATCTTAACCGATACTTGGTTAATTATTCTGGGGTGCTAACCATGTAGTTGAGTGTGATATCACAAAGAGATAGAAGGTGGCAAAGTAAGGGGGGAAGGTGTCACTGGAGGAAGGTTTAGTAGTCACTCTCTTTTTATGCTGAATAAAAGACACATCATCTATTTCTGAAGACTGAGCTGTTCTTCAGTCTTGTGGCCTTCTCCAGTAGTAATGCACCTACGGCTCCTTGTCTGCTATTGCTACAGCTCTTGTGTGCTGTTTTCAGTCCTGCCTCCCTGTCCAAACGTGCCTCCTTCTGTAGTGCTGAAACACAGAATTCTGGGGTTTATGGCACGCTGAATCCTGAATGTATGATAGACAGGAAAATAGCAAATGGGCCTGAAAACCCCCACTGTCTGCTGATGGCAGTCCTCTCCGCTTTCCTGCACTTTGTAAATGCCAAGTATTCATGGCACTGGAAGGCTGTCAGTGCTGTGACATAAAGCAACAGAGCATTTTGGAGCCATCCTCCTCAGAAGGATGGATAGAGTGTGTTTGCCAGGAAATCTTGCATCATTGCTTCTCAAGAGATGGTCATGGACACATTCCAGTATCAGGCTGTAGGTATAACTGTTGCGATGGTCACCAAGACAAGGAGGAAGATGGTATGGGAGCTTAAATGCCCCTCACTGATCACTCCAGTAGAAACAGAGGATATGCATTCCCTTTATGCGTATTTCTCTATTTTTTTTTTCTTTCTTTCTTGAAACAAGTCACCAACATGATTGAAGTTTGATTCAAGCTTAAATACTTTTTTTTTTTTTTTAAATCTACAGCGGGACTAAACTGAATGAACATTTTTCAGCTAAACTATTTTGAAATTGCTGTGAAGGGAATAGCTAAGCAATATATCATGGCTCATACCTGCCAATAGTGTCATTAAGTAGTTCAGGGTTTCTAGTGTGCTGTACATAGATATATCTATTTATATAATAGTATTCTGTTGTTGTTGTTGTTACTACAATTGTCCTCAAAAGAGTACAGAAGAAACTCTGACTCGCTGTAAAGAAAGAGGTATGTTTATTGCAGGTTTGAATTTCACCAGGAGAGCTCAGATTTGCATCAGGCTCTCGACAATTATAACTATCATAGTTTTTCTCCCACCTTGATACCTGTCTCAGAGCAATGTCTGCACTTAAATATTTAATGTTCTATGTTTTGGTTTTTATGGTCTGCATTGATTTAGTAGATCTCATAGATGTAAATTACAAAGCCTAAGTGACTAGGGCAATAGGATTATTTTGTGGGGTTTGACATTTGGTGGTTTTGTTTTGATTTTAAATAATCCTGTATAATCCTGTAGTAAGGTGTATTTTCCTAAAAGAGTGTTGCCAGGTGGGGTGGGCAGGCAGCAGGGTTGCTCTGGTTTGGGGCTGCTGGCATCTGACTGGGTTTGGTGGGAGAGGAATTCCCCCTTTTCTGTGTGGCACAGAGGCCCCAGGGCTGCCCAAACACAGGTATCCAACATGATTCCAGATGCTGCTTGGTACCAGCTGCCACTTGAGAAAGGCACATGGCACCTGTAGGTCATGTGTCCTATTCAGTCTTTGGGAAATCTCTGAGAGAATGAGTTACAGGAGGAGAAGGAAGAATCTTCCACAAGATCTAGACAGTCCTCATGGCAGGACTGGAAAAAGGCCAGCCACTGAGCTAAGGCTGTGGGGCTGAGTTGCTCTCAAACCTCTAAGTCTGTCTGAATAGAAACAGATGCAAGCTTTTTCCATATATTTGATCTTTCAGAGACTAAACATCAGGTCTCAAAAATTTGTTAAAAAAAATAAAGTTCATAAAAAAGGAAAAGGATTGCAAAGAATGTGGGCGTTTGTTCCACTACAAGATGAGGGTCAGGATTTTTTAGGTGGTTTGGTTTTTAATGGTGTTGTAGATGTTTCATGTATGATTTGTCAGTGGTTTTGACTACAGTGGCAGTCCTACTTATATCGGCCTGTTTAGAAATTAATAGTGTAAAGGCCTTAATCTATTTCTAGCTAAAATCCACAGACTAACACGAGACTTCAAGCTGCTTTCAGAATCACAGAAACCTATTTGTCATTTGTCCTAGGAGTTCCACCCAACCCACATGTGTACCATTTTTTTCTCAGCTGTCCCAAGTGTCTGATAGGAAACTTTTTGTTGGTTGCTTTGCTGAATACTTCTGACATGGATATTTTTCAGAGACAGATTTTTCTCTCATTTGTTTTCATAGCTTCAGCAGAGGTTGTTTTTCCCTCCCTTTTTGTTGGCAGGGGCTGTTGGTTGCTGTGGGTGGGTTTGCACAGGTGACTGGGGGGAGTGGGTTGAACTGTCAGCTAATCAACAGCTGGCGTCGTTCTTCCTTCGCTGCTCTGTAAAGGGCACCATGCTAAATCAAATAAAGAGAATTCCAGACTGGTTTCAGTGAGCAGTTCACATAGAGATAGGGACTCTGGAGACTTTGTTCCTCCATCCTTGGAAGTCTTGTCTGTTTACCTCATACCTCTTTTCCCCAAGAGGTGTGAGACTGAAGTGCTGTAGCTGGTGCTGATCCAGAGCGTGGGAACAGAGACATTGCAGGATCCTTCAGACAGGGAAGAGTCCAAGCAGTGGCAATGCAAGGGAAGAATCACTGTGCCTGAACATCTTTTTGGGACTCACTTGTTGAGACCGAAACAAGGCTGAAGCACTACTAGAGAAAGCCCTGGGTGTGTATTTCACCCTGAAAATACTGCAGAACGAAAGGCCGGTAAATGTAGGTAAAGCTGATGCGAGTTAGGGACTTTGTAATGGCTGAAGGACTTTCTCCAGTAAGTTTTGAAGTTTTGTGGGACTTCAGATTGCTATTTGTACAGTTTCAGCTTACATGCAGGCTGACCTGACATATAATGGCAAAGGTTCACACCACATTTACAACAATATCTCAAAGGATTCCAGTGTTTCCTAGGGAATTCTGGAACATCTCCAAATGCAGAAATAGTGTATTATGTCTGGGTATTCTGCCTCTGGATCAGCTGTCTGTGCTGGCATAGCTTACCAAAGCAGGGGTTATGTGGGATATGCACATAAATGACTGCTCTCAAAACCAGAAAATGATTGACCAGACATGAACCCAAACTTCTGGGGCACAATCAGCTTGGAAAAAACATGTGCATGTAAGAGCAGCTGGCTTAGTGTTTGAATATTATTTTATCAGTCTTGGCAAGGTGGTCAATATAGAAATAAAATGACAGTGAGAGAAGAACGGGGTTTGTCTTTGTGATGTTTGGGAAAACAGGAGTTCCTTTATGAAGGGTTTCATCATGCACTCTGATAGCAGCTTTTGTTATTCATCCAAGACATACTGTGCAGGTTTCTCAGACATTTTTATGTCCCCCTTTCCTGACTGAATAAGAGTTGTTTTCTCTACACCTATCATATATTGGTATATATTTGACCTATAAAGAAAAAATAATTGGAAGTCTCTTACCAAGTATGTTAATGACTTGATAAAGTTTTGAAATACAGCATCTCAAATGCCATACTGTTTATCTAGTTCTTAATACCTTTGCTATTTCCTATTGCTATTTGATGATCAGTTTTTGCTGGAATATGTTTTGCAATTACAATAAGAGATTTAATGTTGTTTTGAACTCTGCCAAAGTCTGATTAGATTTTCTGTTTTGGCCTAAGTCATTTCTTTGTGCTTCAATTTTCTCTATATAAAATGCTCAGAAAGTAGGGCTTTAGACTGCAGATCCTGGTAATTAACTGCAAGTCTGGTTTTTAGTTCAGCATAAGGTTAACCAGCTTCCATAAAGCAAAATCCTATTTATTCAGAATGAAAGGATTATAGGGAAGACATATAGTAACAAAAAAGTAGTTTATGTAGCCTGGGTTACCAGGAAGTCATCAGCACTGACACAGAGCTCCCAATAGAAAAGCAGTAGGTAACACCCTCTCAGGGCTCTTAGGAGTTTCTGTGGCAATTCCACATCACTCCCAGATCATGGAAGAAACTTCTCCCCACAGATTCACTGTCTACATTTATCAGTTACTCTGTGATTTCCTCGGGAAACAAACTCTGCTGCTTCTTACATCATTATGACGAAACAGTTTTCATCAGTTAACTCCACACCTGCAGGTGGGCCCTGAATTCCTACTAGAATGTTGCAGATGGGCACTGCAGCATCCAGACAAGGGCACCACTACCACTGCTGCTGACTTGAAAAGTCAGAGAGTGACAAAGCTGAGCTGGGAAGAGAGTATTTGAGGACATATCACTGTGCTTACACCTTTTTCTGGACCATTCTTCAGCAGCAGGGAGGTCACTGAACCCAGTGCTGGGTTTTGGTCTGACCCTGTATGGACATTTTTATGCTCTCAGCAACCAAGATACACCTAACAGGTTATTTATCTGTTTTCAGTGGTACAGCACATATCCGTATTTCTGTACCAGGCTGCTCAGAAGACCTGATGGAGGTTGTGCTTGGTCCAGCATAGTAGGAAACAAGCCCTGGCCTGGAGATCTTTACAGGCCAATTTGACTAGAATGACAAAGGTTAGGAGGGAAGTAAGAGCCAAGAACAGTGGTGTGATTTGTTCAAAGATAAATAGCCAGAGATGAGAGAAACCTCAGGGTCTTGCTGATTGTTTATTCTGTAGGTCAAACAGCTTAGATTTTATTTCTCTATTGCAGCTTCTTCTATATTTACTAAGAGCTTTACTTCAAAATTCTAATGCATCTCCTCTTGTAGCCATCACCTTTTCACATTTATTTACTCTCTTCTGTATTAACGAAAGTCAGAAACTTCAAATTATGTCATCTTGGCAAGCATAGGTGAGACAGCGTAATGTTTTTGTTCTTTCCTTGGATCCTGATTCAGTTCTAACTATCAGCATGTGTTTTAATCCTGATATTGCTCAAACCAAGTATGTTTTCAGTGCCTCTCCTAGACAGAAGGTTTCTGTTAAATTGAAGGTACTCTGGTGCTGCTGAGCAGTTACTCAGCCTCACTGTGCACGTCACAGTGCTGAGCCCTAGAGAGCTTGGAAACCTGTCTCTTCGTCCAACATGAGTATCTAGTTCTTCATGGACCTATCTTTCACTGCAGAGAGGTACAAATATTCTCAGCAATCCTGCAAACATCCATCGAATAGATAGGAACTTTCTGAAAAATTAGACAGGTCATTTTGTCAGCCTTTTTTTCTTTTTTTGTTCTTGTCTTGATTTGTTTCTATTCTCCAACTACCTGACTTTTTCTGTTTATAACTCTTTTTTGCCTTCTCCTCCTCCTCCTGTGAAAGACTACCTGTCTGTCCCCTGGTAATGTGTAGAATTTATGCCAGAAGCTGCTTCTTCAAAGATGTATCTATACAAAAATTCTCAGGTGGGTACTGCTCTCCCTTGATGTGTGTAGTCCTCTCTGCAAAAATAAGAAAATCGTGCTCTGTCATTCCCGAAGACCCAGACAGATCTCTCTTTTTTTGAAGAATGTATTTTAAATCACAGTCACTTTGAATTTCTGTATTTCCTTTGTACCTGCACACTTCCCAGTTCTCCTGTCTGACAGCAGCAGGTAAAGCTTCTCCCCTCTAACCTTTGAAGCAAGTGAGGGAAGAAGTGAAGATGACAACTGAGGCAGTGATGGGAAATAGGGGTGATGAGAGGACAAGGTGGCCTTGGCTTGCTTGGGGGGCTGTAAAGACACAAAGCAGCTCCAGTGCAGAAGTCTGGTTTTCAGTATTGAGCTCTAGTGGAACTCCCAGCTATGCCAAGCACTGAACAGCACCTGGTGCAGCAAAGAACAGTCGTGTCCTCCTTTCAGGTGAGAGGCAGCAGAGACCTTTGTCACTGGGCATGCGTGGAATACAAAACCGGATGTGTGCTAGGGAGTGAATCACAATGCTAAAACACTATTCATGCTGTCCCCAGTGCACAGTGAGAACATGGTTTGAAATAGCTGGGCAAGTACTACTTTATAATAGCCATAGCGAGAAATCAGCTCTAAGGACAGCCATGTGATAACAAGGACATGCTGAAGTTGGTACCTCTGTCCTTCAGGCTGGCTGAACACACAGGAGTGTCAGAGCAACATTCAGTTCCAGGAGAGCTTGCAAGCATGCAGGCAACTCTAGTCAGAGATTTAAGTTTAAGTTGATTTCAACACTGCTGATCTGGGTACACAGTTGTCACCTGCATAAAAATGGTAAAAAGAGAAACCGAGATCCTATTATGATATTAAGCGCTTGATCAAACAGAAATACTTCTGGTCTCTCTTCATACACACCAAAACCCCAGCAGAGGAGGAAGCTACTTTGTAGTCTTGTCACTACAGAAGAAAAGAAAGCTTTGCTTTTTTCTACTTTTTCCTGTCTTTAAGTTAAAAAATTCTGGTCATCAGAGGCTTGCTAAAATATTTGGGATTACTTTGGCTCAAATAACAAACGGTAACAATACCTACTGTTTTACAATTAAAGTACTTATTATGTCCATTAGTAATGATATTTCAGATCTATCAGTTAACAAAATATGATGCCAAAGATGCTCTCAGCAAGATGAAATTTTTAAGTTCTGGAGTAAAATCTGACAACTTCCTTGGCAGTGGCCCCACCACCTCCTTGTTTAGAGGTGAGTCACAAACCACCTCAGTCAAGTGTGAATAAAAGGTGTTGCTCCAAGCCACTGTAAAGACCTAAATGCACTCAGCTGATGTGAACAAGAGCCTCGAGAATAGGTTTCACTGATGTTTGTCATTAAAAACCCCCTGAAATGATCTTTGTGGAAGGTATAAGCAAGACCATTTCTGCTGCAGTTTCAAATGAAAATATGACAGATTTTACTGTTTGCTTTTCAGTGTCAACATCATCACTTAGACAGGAAATAGTGAAGTAATAAAACCTCAAGTTCTTACTAATCTTGGTGGTTAGAATTGAATTTTACAAATATCAGCATATTGGAGTAAATTTTTTTTTATTGCTGAATTAGTATAATCAGTTAATATTCCTAACCAATAAGCATATGAATATATATATTTCCTGTGTTTCAAATATTTTGTTTGGTTTTGTTTTTACCAATATTATAATTAGATACAAAGTAGTAAAAATATGGGGGCTTTTTGTGTATGTATTGAAAGAGTTCCTTAACATGCAGCAGAATGATGATGTCTTTGTTGGTAAAAAAGATAAGAACATAGGTTTGGTCATTCAGGTTCATCTAAAAAAAAAAAAAGCATTTACAATTTAATATTGTATCATATAAATAGACATCTATATCTCTGCATATATTATTAATGTCGGTTTATTGCCTGCTTTATTGGTTTCACTACTGCTTCTCCTCCTGGGAAGTCATGTAAAATACAAAGGCTGCACAAATGCCCACATTGTAAGAGCCACTATATACAGAGCAAATAAGATTGCACAAGTACAAATATTCACTGGAGCAGCTTCCTGCAATTCATGTAACTTAACAACAAACAGTCCACACATGCAATCCTCCTAGCAACTACTATTATTCCAAATATTTAAGATCTTTTTTTAACCTATGACACTTGTGCTGCTATTTGAATACTGAACAAAATTTTATTCCTGTATTTTCTGACAAGAAAACAGAATTCTTGTTGAGAAGAAACAGAGAACTTTCACTATGACTCGGGATAATTAACACAACTGCACAGCAGATGGTAAGGGGGCCTAGAACTTGAATGCCTGTTTGGAAGGAAAGTACTGGAGACAGGATTATTTTCATAAGTTAACCTTGTGTCAGCCACTGACTTGGTACTTAGGAAAGCTCAGGCCAAATGAAGGAAAAGAGCCAGCTATGAAGGAAGAAGCCCTGGCAGCAGAAAGCCTCTGAGATAACACCAGTTGCACATCCACCATCACTCCTCTGCTACAGCATGCTCCCTTGTAGTTGCTGCAGAGTGTGTTCCTGTCAGGGTGTTCCAGCTGCTTCCTTTGTGACCTCCACTCCAATTTCTAAAGGCAAATACTTTTTGATGTCCCAGAATTTCCGTCAATTTTTAAAAACTTATTTTGGGGGGTTTGGGTGGCTTTTCTTGTAAGTTCACTACATTGAAAGTTTTTCCATCTCTTTCTCACATGCCACACAATTCCCCAGCTGTTCTTTCTACTTTATTCTGGTTGTAACCTTCTGATCATCTGAGTTTTAACATTCCTGCACTAAATTTAAATGTGTTTCTTTAAGGACAATTATGAAACTTTCAGGACCAACTGGTCACGGCAACTCTTTGGATGCTTTAGTTCTGGTAGCTGTTCATTCACCTGGCTGTCACTTGGTTCTCTTCATGCCAGTTTTCTACCTCTGTGATGATTTCTTGCATCTCTTCTGTGTCCATGGCCCATCCTTTTTTGTGCACTGCCCCGGGGATGCTCCCATCCATTGGAGCAGACCTCACACTGGCTGTGCTCAGCACAGGCTGGTGCCAAGGGCTCTCTGCAGGCCCCAAAAGCTGCTGTGTGAATGCCTTGTCTTCCAAGTACAACTTCTAAGTGCTGCCCTCGCTGGTTCCTGAGCTATGGCAGCTGGCACAGCAGCATTTCCTACTTCAGCCTCCTTGTTTTGGAAGGGTGAGCTCCTGCCTTCCTCAGGATTTGGAAAGGTGGCTCCCTTCCCTGGCAGATCTTCCTGCATAAAAGGAGCTTTCTGTAATGAAACAGAAGCAGGGCAGAGCTTTGTACAGGTCTCGGTGAGGCTGACACCTCGTGCTCAGGAGCAAGTGTTCCGACTCCTCATTCCTCCCCCTGTCAGCATCAATAAGCCTCTTGTACCTGACGTGAGCTTTTATTGCCCTTGACTGCTCTCCATTTATACAAAGGTTAAATCTTCCCCTCTGTCTGTGCTTTAGAGCAATATGCTATTTAGAAAACAGCTCTTCCATTGAATACAATAAAGGCAGGTGAATCTGACGTAGTTGTCGGGGCTTTTGGGGTTTCTTTTATTTTATTTTTCTTCCCCTCGGCAATAGGTCATGGAGTAGGTGCAACTTAAACTTTTCACGTTCTGACATGCTACAATTATCCCTGCAACAGGGGAGACCCAGGAGGATCAGCACAGTGCAAGTCTGCTGTATTTAGAGATATACCCATCAAAAAGGGGGAAAAAAGTTATACCTTTTAAATGATCTAATGGGTGTTTTAGTTTTTATGTTCCCTATTGCCAAGGGGACACTTTTCAGGCAGCAGTGTCAAATGGCTCGCTTGCCATCTAGGTGTGAATGGGGCCTGTCTTACTCTTCATTGCAATAGGACATTGCAAAGAAGACTTTGACTGGCATCTCTGGAAGAGGGAAAAAGTCCTCTTGTACTTCCACAGCTCTTCCTTGGGCATAATCCTGAAAGACCTGGGTTCGGTTACTGGCTATGAAATGAACCTCTCTAGGTTTCCACAAGCACTCTCTATGAGTGGCACAAGCACTATCTAAGGTCAAGGTATAGTATTTCTGTTCAGGGTCCACTGGTTCTTCAAACTTGAACAGTCTGTTTTAAGAAGGGGCGAGGACAGAACTTTTTTAATCATTTCAAATTACCTCCTAGACACCGGAATTATACTGTGGCGTTTGGACGGCTCTCCCTCCTCTAACAACACCCTGTGTATGTACCTTTACAGCATCATTCCTTCCTTCTCAGCTCCCTGAAGCCTTTCTGCCCTGCTTCTTTTTCTTCCTGCAGGAAACAGGATCTTCAGAGGGTTTTCTGAAAGCTCTTTGTAATATTAGTGAACATGTACAGGAAAACCCTCAGGTTATGTTCAACTCCTGGTATCCTTCACTTTAGATTTAAGAAATTCCCTTAAACTCTCATTAGTGAAGACCTTCTCATTCCTATAAAAGTTTAAAGAAAATCTTTGTCTCATCAGAGATTTAACACAGCTCCTCAGCGTGGCTGGAGAAAGCAGATTCTTTCTGCTTCTCTGTTCATTCTGGAGCAAAGACAATTGTTACAAAAGTGTGTCTTTATTGATGTGACCCTCCGGTTCCCTCATCACTTTTCTACTTGTTACCTTTTCCTCTCTGCTGCCTTCTGCAAATCTTTTAATTGATGGGAGGGGAAAGGAAGGTTTTGATTAAAAGCTGATGAATCCAGGCAGGATTACTTCATTTCCCTCTGCACCATGTGAGCTGGGACTGGCAGAGCACACTCTGTGTTCCTGCTGCTTTCTCATCTCATCTGGCCTGCTCTACAACAGGGGCATTTTAGTCACGTATTTTTAAGCAGAGTGGCAAAAAAAAAAAAGAATTTAGGTATCTGTGTGCAGCAAAGTTTGTTAAACTTATTTCTTTGTGAATTTGAAACTATCTATGGTTTGGTTTTGTTCATAAAACTGAGTTACGCTAAAACCTTCTCACATAATTAAGATGAGAAGCCAAGAAACTTACATCACAATGAAAAGAAAGTAAAAGACTGAGAGCTTAACTGCTCTTGTTTTGGAAAGCCCACATCTTCCGTTAAAGAAGTTTAGGGCACCCATTATGCAGTGTTTAGGTTCTTGAGTGAATCTTACAATTCAGATTCTACTAAAAAGTAAAATAAGGGGGAAAAAAAATGTTCTGTGTACCCTCTGTTATTCCTGAGCTGACAGCTGCCTTCCTTTTAATCTCTGGGGCTTGGTAATTAACTCCTATACCTGACTCCTTTTTAAAAATTCTTTCTTCTTTCTTTCTTTCTTTCTCCCTTTTTCTATCTTCTTTTTATTTCCCTGAGGTTTTTTTTTCCTTTTACCTTCTTTTCTTCTATGTTTTTCCTTTCCCTTCCTTTCTCTTTTATTTTCCATTTTTCTTTTCCTCCTCCCTCTCCTAAAACAACTGTCAATCTAAAATAAGCAGCAAGCATCCCATCTACCTCCCTGTACTTCCTGCCTCGCTTAAAAAAAAATCTTCTTTGTTTCGTAAAACAACTGGATGTAGATGTGGCTTCAATGAGTTTAAATCCAACACAACCCACACAAAAAGAGTGCCCCAGCACCAGCATTTCTGTGGCTGCCCTGTCCCCTCAAATCTGCGGCTGTGACTTTTGGGCTGTCTCAGACCACTTTTACCAATTTGAGGTCTTAAGCAGTTCCTGTTTAACACCCATTGACTGATGTTTCACAGATGACGTGTGGATACTCTGGTCTTGAACAAGCACTGGACGAACTGTAAAAGCTGAAATCTTACTGAAAATCCAGCTTTAACCTACCTGAATTTGCTACCAATTACCTGAGTATTCAGAAACATCTTTAGAAACCTCAGATTCATCATGCTGGCAGAATTGTAGAAATGTTTTAGCTATGCTGAGGTCAGAATTTAAAACTGTGGTTGTTCAGAAGTTCATGATGAACTTCGTTTTGAGTTTCAATCAAATTGTGATAGTTTCAGCTAAAGAAAGAAAAAAATCATGGCGGGTTTTGGAAGAGAGAGGGAGACTTCTGAAAACTCAGAACACAGAATGCTGGAAGAAATCCCACTAATGAGAAGCACAGGTAGGCTGTTCTCAATGAATAATGTATCAAAAAAAATCAGTGCTTTTCACATTGCCTTATAAATAATGGGGTTTATCACGTGTGGGGGCCCATTCACAGATAAATAAATCAGTGCATGGTTAAGTAGCTGGTGCAGAGTTCCAAATGCAGAGTTTTTCATTATAAAAATGAATTTTCATTGACTGTGAAAAGTGACCTCTCAATGTAGGCAGCAGCAATTTTGGTGGCAAAAATCCCCTAAGATGCAAAAGACACTAAATGTTGCAGCATTGGTACCACAATTTCCCACAAATTGATTTGCTTTTTGTTAATCCTGTTTTTTGGTAGTTTTTTTTTTTAATTTTGCCTCAAAGTGAAGTAAAATGGATTTCTGGCTTTGTGGTTCATCGTTGTCTTAAACATGGCATAACCTAAGTGTGCTAGAACTGTGTTCAAATGTGCCAGTTATTTTTCATATGAACTCCAAAATACTTAGAAAATGAAGTTATTTTGTCAGGCTTAGTCAATGGAAGTTGGCTGTTGATAGCTTTTTGTTAGTAATACAGATATTTAGCACTGGTTTTTCTTATGAAATTTCTCTCAATTCCATCAGATCTTATTTATTTTATTTACATAGACCCATTATAAAATTATGTAGAACGTGAAAGTTTCTAAGGGCCTTGTTCCCTTAATTAAACAATTAACTTGCCATTTTGGATTTGATCAAGAAATGATTGAACATGACAGACTGTCTCCCCTCTGGAGCACATAACTGTGTCAGGGTCAATCATGTTTCCTTTGGAGTCAGAGGGAAAGGGGCTTTCTCATAAATTAGAACACACTCTTCATTTACAGTAGTAAATACCATACATAACTGATTTTGTAGTGTTCTTATAAGATTAATAAAACAATCCATAGACAATTTAGTATGTCAGCAAGGTGGTTATTTAAAAATCAAATTACAACAAACTGAAAAGGCCCATCAGCTGAGTGAATGTTTTCAATTATTTAAGGAAATGAGAAAATAGTAACTAACACGGAAGAGCCTAGACAGAGGGATGGAGCTGTAAATCCTTATGCTTCACCTCAGGATCAGAGATGTGCTTGGCCTTAGGCCCTGCCGCGAGGGAAGGATGGGGTGGCTGTTGAGGAAAGGATTTCCAGCCTTGGCTACCTTTCCTAGCCCTGAAGAGTGCTCTGCCCATGGGATGTAATACACCCAGGTGCTTTCTTGCACCTGAAACCAAGTTTGTCACCGTGCCAGCCGTGCTGCTCTGCTGGCCGGTGTCACAGGGCCTGCCAGCAACAGGGGGTCACAGAAAGCAACAGTAAAACCAAGCAATGTAAAGCACCAGAGCACTTAGGAATCTGCCACCTCGCACAATTTATGTGGAAAGCAATTGCTAAGCATCCTGTGGATAATTTGCTTTTTCTTGCTTCAACTTTCTGCTGCTGAAGGCATTGTTGATTTTATTCCCAGTTTTATTATAATTTAACTTTAGTGTGGTTTTAGACTATTTGCTAGAAATAAACATGTTCCTTATGCACTACTCTGAAACGAATAATTTTTCAATGGTGCTTTTATCAGAAACCCAAGACTCTCCACAGCCACTTCTGCTCTACTGAAACGAACACCCATCGTATTGGCAGTTGTCCATAAGATGTTTGCAGAAACTGAGTGATTTGCATATTGGAAACTGTTCATTGATACATTAAGTAACATTTTATTGTGGACATCTGGTCTGCTAAAAATCTGCCAAAGTTTGTATCAGATAACTGCAGCAATTCAGATTTATAGAAGGAATCTGTTCTGAAAATATGTTAAAATACTGCCCCTCTTTCATTTCGAGCTTTTAGACATTATTGTGCAAAAGCTGTGCTTGTTAAGAGTCTGAGTCTTCCCTGCAGAACAGTTTCTTGTGTTTGTTCTTGTGTGTGTTCTTATCAAGAACAAAGGACTTTCTGCATCTCCATTTATGATTTCAGTTATATCCAAGGCAAAGAATGAGCCTGTGCTCAAATATGCTAGGGCTAAACATAATAAATAAAAATTAACTTTCCAGCTCAGCCAGTCTGTGGCTGTGCGCTCTGTAAAATGACTAAACTGAACACATATGCTTGAACTTGCTTACAACATCTGTAGGTTCTGTAGGAATAATTTAAATTCACTCTCTTTATTTCAAATATTCATTAGTTTAGACTTGTGCATTTTACATTAGAATAGATTAATGGCTTGTTTCACTAATTTATTTATTTTAGGTGAAATTCAGTGAATTGTTCTTTAACAAAAATAAAAATATGTGACTCAGCCCAAGAGAGAGAAGATTTTTTTTTTTTAAGTTGATATTTGACGTACTTCTAGTTGAGGCCAGTTTCAGTATGTGTTACTACATCCACGCTGAATTGTATTTTGACATGTCACTGTCAAAGGGCCCAGGGTTTCTGTCAATTGGGCTGTATAGAGCAGTAATTAATTCTGTTATAAAAGTGTCAGTGGCTGAGAAATTCCTGAGCTCAGCCTCTGCGCTGTCCTAGGCTGACTGGCACCAGTTTCCCTCTAATAACATGGAAAGGATGTTGGCTCTGTGTGGCTTTTAGATAGCACAGTGTAAGCTGCACTATTGACAAGGACCAAAAGGCCAAGCCCTGCTTTGATATACACAAAATAAATGAGCTACCTTTAATAGGGGTGATGGGGCTGGCATTTTGCACGTTTCTGGGAGAGACCCGGCCTTAATGAGCACTAATGTGGTTCCAGCCTGCAGGTCCACAGTGTGATTCTTTAAAGTAAATCTGGTTTCTGACAGGAGCCTTTTCTGTCTGAACCATTTCACACCTGCCCTGACAGTGCACATGAGCCCTGGTGCAGAGTCAGCCTTTGCAATGGTTGTTTCATGAAGCCATGCACAAGTCCCCCCAAAATGATCCTTTGCTTGGGGTAGGTGTGTCTATGAGTTGGGATTCTCACCCCTTTGCCTTAATTAGAGTTCTCTGACAACTTTTCATCTTCCCTTATGAAAATGATCCCATTTAAGTATTGCATGAATAAGCATGATATGTTGGGTAACTGAAGTACAGGTAGTGATAGGAATTTCAAAACCAATCTGGGTTGTTTTCACTCCATTTTCATGAAATTTAAAAGGATGGCACCAGAAACACAAAATGGCCAATACGTCATGTTTTAAAAACATGTCATTTAATCACTCCTCAGACAGTAAACATGGCTGAAAGAGTCCTAACTAGAATTGTGCAAACTCTTTAAAACTCCGTCCAGACACGGTGTCAAGTTATTTCGTTTCAGGCGTTATTTCAGTTTGAACCTTTCCATGTGTTCTTTAACGAAGTGTCAGTGGTGTGAAAACTTACAGCCTATTTCAGGAAAAGCCAGGCTGATCTCTGACTCTCTATGAAAGCCACTGACAAACAAATATTTTTTTCCCTTTTTTTCTTTTTGGTAGGCCATTTCTGCCTCCATCATGTTAAACATTCCTTTGAGTCAGGAACAGTTTTATTTTTTTACAGTAGCAGTGTTCTGAGCTTAATTTTTTCTAAATTAACCAGCTTTGTGACTATCCCCTTGAAAAAGGAATCCAGGTGTGAGGAAAAGAGCTATAGGTTCTTTTTATGGTTTGGGGTTGGTTTTACTTTTTCCTTTGGTTGGGATTTATTTTATTTTTTTAGGGGAGTGCTGGAGTGCTTTGTTGTTGTTTAAATTTTTTATTGTGTTTTGGATTTTATGGTGTCTTTTCTGGTTTTGCTTTTGTTCTTTTTTGTTTGGTTGGGGGTTTTTTGTTGTTTTTGTTTTGGTTTGTTTTGTTTTAGGTTTGTTTTGTTTTTTGTTCAGTTGGGGTTTTTTTGTTCATTTGGGTATTTTTTTTTTGTTTTGTTTACATCAGATTAACTCAACTCTCACTGGTCAAATGCGTTCTCATAAAATGCCCTTAGTAAGGAAACAACATTTTCAATGTGAACACATCTTCCTGATCTTAAGAGTGGAATTCCCTGAACTTTAGGCAGATAAGTGGTCAGGCTTAATTTGCCTTCTTGATCAGAAATAAGCAGTAGCATTGCATTTTGCTGGATGCAGGTTGATGGTAACTAGAAGAGAAATGCTTTCTTGGCTTCTGAGATACTTCTGGCACGTGAGGGATAACGGAGAATAGATCTTATCTGTCAGCAGTGCCAGATATTGGTTTGGGAACAATCAGGACCCTGCTCAGTCTTTGCTTTTTTATTTTATCTTTTACTGAAACATTTGATTAGCAGTATGGCCCTTGCTGTTCCACTGTTAGAATATTTTTGGGGTCTGATTTTCTTTCCTCTTTTTTTTTTTTTTCTGGTCCTTAATTTGTTGTCTCTTTTTGAGCATGGTGCTGTAGGCTTTCAGGATCTCATGTGAAACGGCCCAAACCGGGCCAGGAGGCCCTTCAGAGACACAGTCAGAGCAGTGGGTGTTTGCTTTATTCAGCACGCTGGGTGTGGGGGATCGCTCCTCCAAAACCACACACCCCGGTGCTCCCTACAATGAAGTATAATGGGTTAAATCATGAATATTCATCACATTCCTTGGGACAGGCATGGTTATACAAATTATTTCTCAGAAGCCATTAATATCATTAGCATGTGTGCCACACATGCACTGTGTGTCCTGGTGGTCGCACTGAGGAAGGCTTCTCCTCTTCCTCGGGGGTCCTTCTGATGAAGATAAGTGGTCTTCCTCACAATGCACTTTTCACCTTTCTCCCTGAGGCATGCGTAGTCCCTTGGGGAATGATTCAGAGGTTTCTGAGATGACCCTTGTCCCCTCTATCTTGACAAGATTAGGGCGACTCCGGCTACTTAGGTTTTGTAATTTACATTTGCTGTCGGAATTAACATTTGCTGTCTCCTAATAGTTAACTGTGCTTACATGAGTTAGCTATTGACTGCCCCTTCTTCACATGATAGTTAAAATATTTACTGTAGAGTTATTTAAATTTTCCAGTATGACTGAAGACATGCATTTTAATAATCTAGTTTTTCTTGTGCAGCTGGCTGATTTTTCTGCACTTACCTCTGTGGCAGAGAAATGACTGTGTTGCTGTGTATCAGAAACTGAAACAGCAAAGTCAGGGAGCTCCCAGAAATGAAGAACTGAAAACACATTACTTTGGCACATGTGCAGGAGGAGAATAGAACTCTGTTGTTGTATCCCTGACTGTGCACACACTTACACCATTGCTGATTCTCCCTCTCAAGCCCAGGATAGGTGAAAGTGTCTCACTGTAGGCAGAAGGGTTGTTTCTGCCAGAGCATCTCTAAAAGGAGGGGGAAGCAGAAGGGTCTGTGCTCACTTAGGAAGTTGAATAAGACTTGTAAAGTGTGGTAGGAACAGACTAACCAGGGCTCACATCCAGCAGCTTTGCAACCGTGCTTTCATCCAGGACTGCTGGAGGCAGTTCAGTTGAAATAGCGCCTGAAAATACAGACATCTCCCAAACTACTTGTTTAAAATCTGCCTCCAGTAAAATTTACTCCCCACAGCTCCTATTACCTCTTCAGTCTGGAGCTGCCTTACGTCCTCCTTGCCTCCAAGTATCTCACTGGGCATCACTGTTGATGCATCATCAAGAACAACAGAATGCTGTCTTGTGTATAAGCTCTGGGGAGCCTGAAGCCTCACAAAGATGCTGTTTACAGCCTGTTCATGGATTCAGGACTGCTTTTGTGATACCAGGAGCTAAAACCTCCAGCAATTTTAATGTAAAATGATATTCTGTAGGGTGAAGTTTGTATTCCTGTGTCAATATATTCTCTAATCTAGACTTGATTCATTGATCAGGATGGGGGTGAATGAAACAGTGAAATTTCCCCTAATAATATACCCTTGCCTTGGCATTTTGGAGCCTCAAAAGCTGAAAAGCGTGTGGAAAATTTGGCAGACAGGTTTTGTACTCGATAACTGCATCAAGCCCCCATGCCAAGGACTCCTCTAAGTGAGGAGAGGAAAGGGTAGGATTTTACATTCAGCATGTGAAAGTGGGCTTTTTGTAACTGTTATTTCTGGAAGGTTTCAGGCTTAATGTAAGACTGCCATAGAGTGGTGAGTTTGTTTATTTTTCACATTAAATTCTGCTGCGAGCTATGCAAGGGCAGTCGAAAATTTTCCGACAGCAAGTTTTTCCATCACAAAATAGCAATTCATTGAATTACAATATGTGTTGGGACAGGGTTGAATGGTTAAGACACGGCTTTCTGTGCTCCTCTTTTCTCAGAGGAAGTAGCCCTTGAGATCCCGATGTCAGATGACTGTTACAGCAGGCTCTGAGCTCAGCAAGCATTTCCAATCTTCATTCTCCCACTCCCTCTTCCCCTCCACTGAAATTGTGCTCCCTGTTCACAATATTGCTGAGCTGTCCGTAATGATAAATGATGTGCCTTTCTTTAAATTTCCTTTCTGCTCAGTACTAGATATTGGCCAGCTTGGATGTGTGTTCTGGGTGGATAAATTACTTTGGCAAGTCATAGAGAATTTATGCACATGGCAACAGATGGACCCTGTGTGCTAGAATTATTCTCTGTTGTTCTAATTATGTAACTTGATTTTACCTGAGGCAATTATATTTTCATGAACAAAGATCGGTTGCTGGTTTTTGGGGTTTTGTTCGGGTTTTTTTTGTTTTTTTTCCCTTTTGGTTTAGGTTTTTTTTTTTGGTGTGAAATATGAACCCCTATGCTGAATGAAATTTTGGTCTCAAACCTTGTTATAGGCCAAAGTAAAACGGGGCCATTACTCAGCTGCACATCACCCTTTAGTAGCATCGATCTTTTCGCATACATGACTTGTGTTGTCAAGTGGATCTTCAGATTTTCAGAGAATAGAGCCCGGGGTTTGTTTCTTGACGAGGATTACCGGTGTATGGTAAAGATAACTGTACGGAACATTTGGGAGGAATTCAAAATGTGTGCAACCAGGCCACGCTAGAAATGAAAATGGTTTTGTTCCTAATTTAGAAAGTAGTCTACCTTTGCTAGTCAGAGAGGAGCTTTCCTTATTTCATCCTGTCGCTATGCTTTTCTTTGTTTCAAAGGAGCAGCAAAAGTAGAGCTTCGTGAAGAGAAGCAAAATAATTTCAGACCAGAACACGAGCTGAGGAATGGATCCAGGACTCAGCTTCCGCTGAACTCCTGACACTTCTGTCCCTTTCTTTGTCCTTGCTTAGAGTATGTCCTCAGTTGTGCTTTGTTGACAGCATATTTTCATGTAGCTAACTCCAAGAATCCTTTTCGATAAAGCTGCTGCTCTCTCAGTTAGGATTCTGTAGTGTTTGGTACCTGCACTAGTCTCCTCAACAAATAATTGAATTAACTTTTAAAGAAACATAAACAGATGTCTTATTTACAACTTGTGATCACTTAGGACTTCCAAAAAGCATTACATTTCCTTTTAAACCTTGAGAGAATACAGGAAGCGTGTCTGAAGGTGGAGAAGGGAATAGAGAGTAGGGCTGTTTCTTCAGTGCATCGTGTATGTTTTAGACTCTCTTGCCGGGCTAAAATGGCTACACCAGAGGTGAAGGCTGAGGGAAGAAAATCACCTTTCTCTAGGATCGTCCTAGGAATGGGTTAGTGTGCCAAGCCCTTGGTGGGGGTCCCCAGTGGCAGGCACAGGTGGAGCTCAGGTGGTGGTCAAGGACGGATGGCCTGAGTTAAATGTGGCCAGTGCCAGCTTCTCCCAGCGCTTGTGGCAGCACTCAGAGCCGCCCCGGCAGCAGGAGGCCCCGAAGCGCTGCCCTCAGGGCTGTGACAAAGCTCTTCTTGTGACAGTGCCCTCTGTGTCATCTTCTAGTGTTGGAGGATGGCTTAAGGACCTTGGATCCTTGCTCTGCAAGCCCTTGAAGAAATGCTGTGTTAAACAGAGCTAGCTGAGTGTTTCCCTACATCTACACAAAACAGCAAAAAATTCAATCCACGCATTGCAAGTGATAGCAGTTTTCTGCCTTTTTTTTTTCATTTCCCCAGTAAATATTCTATTCAAATACAACGTATTATGCAAACATATTTCTGTCTGAGTAATATTTCTGTTATACCAGGATTGCATGTGCCTGTAGCTCCCCCTCTCCTGGAATCCACAATTGCGACAACACAGTTTTTAATTCAAACAGTAAATCCCCACTCCTATAAATCCTTCCCTGCAACTCTCCCCTCTCCCGAATAACACTACTGTAAATAAGTGGCTGGTCTAAAAAAGAGTAGGTGGTACATAATATTAAAAACAGTAACTTGTTGAGCAGAGCTATTTAAAAACATCTGAGTGCCACATAATAAAGGTACTATCAGCAAATACCAGACTAGCATCTCAGCTAGCTTTACTGGGCTGTGAGTTATTGCTGTGGTCAATAGATCTCTTTTCTGTAGCATTCTGCTTATGTAGGTGATAAATCTTACAGTCTTATGGGAATAGGGTCAGGCTTCTGCTACTCTGCCCCATTATTTTTCTCCTACATCATTTAGAAAACTGCTGGACTGGACCATTTTTGGTGCAGTGACTTTTTGTTCAGGTACATGGTAAATTTTATTGTGCATATTAAATTTTACCTCAGACCTCATTTTAACGTCCATCTCGATAGAAGGTGAAATGGAAATAAAATCTTAAGCAAAAGAGCAAATAAACATGAGAAGCAGAAAACAAATGCTATTTTCAATGAAATTTTTAGATGTAAAGTAGGAAAAGAAAAAAAAGTTTTGCTTTTGGTCATAAGGATTCTTTTTGAATATTTTTTCAAAACTGGAGAATGAATAATCTAGTAGTACTGGCATTCAATCAGAGGCATTTTTGTAATTCTGTAATGTCCGGGAATATTTTAAGCAATGGGTGGTTTGAAATTCTTGCTGTTAAAGAGAGAAGAAAACAAGGTGATGTTAGGTACTAATGGACAAAGCGTTTGAATAATTCATTATTTTGGTGCCACCTCAGTACAGCCACCTGCCAGGAATCACAGCTTCTGCCTGGCTCCCGTGTGTGCCAGCTCTGTTCCCTCATTCCCCTGGAGCTCGAGGGATGTTCTCCTGCCCTGGGGTAGCAGACAGTGGGAAGAGCAGGGCAAGGAGGAGCGCAGTTTGCTTGTAGCCCCTGCTATGGGTGAGCAGAAAAGACCTTTCTGTTTTGTTGTCCATGTTCAGGCAAAGGGACAGGACAGAGCCAGGAGAGCCAAGATGTGAAGGGCACACATTGATGTCACAGATGTCTCTGGGTACCTTTAGCACTGGTGGCTTTAGTATCTTGTTTGGTATCAATAATTCTGAGTTACATGCCTGATAGCACAGTAAAACATCACCCTCCAAAGTGCGTGAGGGCAGCACATCTGTGCAGAATCACCAGGAGACATGGCTGGGCAAATGTTTTTATTTATTTGTTCATTGGGCCATGTGTGCTGCAGCAGAATGCTGAGTTGCCTTTATGGGAGCTTGTTTGAGAAAGAAAGCACTGCTTTTATTTTGAGCTATTAAGTCTGAGGAGTACATAAGAAAATGTTCAAATAGATAACAAGGTGCTGGAAAGAGAAAGGAATAGTCTGTGTTGTACTTGGATGGCAAAGCAGTGAATTTTTGCAAGGAAGTATCAGCCCAGACATTGGGGAAAGCCTCCTAATTTTAGGGATAGAGAAGCAATGAAATAGGATACCAGTCAGGAATTCTCTGTCAGTACAAGTCCTAAAGGAAAAGAAAATGTCAGGGAGAAGTGGTGTACTTGCAGGACCTCTGAATGTCCGATCGAACCCTATTTTCTTTGGATGTCCATGATATCCATAAATCTTTGTTTCCTCAGTATAGTTTGTTAACGCTGAGAAATTGGTTCAAGCAGCTTCAATGATTCTTCTTCTACTCCCTGTGTCAAACAAATATTTTCCCTTTCTGACTAGATTTCTTCCTCACAGATTTTGCTGTTCCTTAGGCATTCCAGGAAAGTCCTCTGCTGTCCTCTTTAATCTTCCACTCCACCGTGCTTTGGTAGTGACTGTTTAGCTTGGAGAGGACAAGTACTTGTGTTAGCAGTCCTTTTTTTTGGTACCTGGAGTAAACCCTTCAGATGTCTGTAGGAAAGCTCTGTGGCTGTAACAACAGGTCTTTGATCACATCTTTTTTCATTAGTCCCCAGTGCCAGTCTAACTTCTGGGTTAGAGGCAGTTGAGAAGCAGCTGTTCAGCTGTGGGAGAACTTGTCAGCCACTGTTTCCATGAAGGAAAGGTAAATAGCTGCTATGCCACTGGATGAGCCATCTGTTAGTTTCACTGAAGAAAAGGAGTTCATGAACTTGGTGTTGGGTTTGGGTTTTTTTGTTCTTCATTTTAGACCTGCTGACTGAAAATGTTTACGTTGTCGGGTATTTAGCTCTTATCTGTAAAACCTTCCTTCACCTAAAGCCCTGTGCGTGACCTTTATGGAGCATTATTAAGTGCAAGGGCTTCCTTTACATTATTGCTACTTGTTAACCCTTTTTTCCTACCATTGGCATGGAAAGGTACACACACAAGGGATACACCCTCACACTAGAAAATGTGCAGCAGTCTCGGGTTTTGGACTTTGCCTGACCATGCTTAAAAAGAAATTGTTACCCAATTTTGCAGAGCACTGACTGCATGAGGGCTGTTCTCTGTGTGCTAATGTGAAATAAAAGTCTTAGCTGTGAAAATAGCTGCCCAAGCAAAAAATAAAGGAGTACATCACACTACTCTAATCTAGTTTTCATTTATTTTAAAATTGAATAAGAAACATACAAAGAACAAACTTTTCTCAATACACAAAATGGTCTTGTATTTTAGGGTCTAATAAAGGCAAGACCAAACAACAACATGGTTTGTTTCAGTATCATTAGAGGGTAGAGTAGTTCTGATAGGATTGTAGGGCAATGGGAATGGGTCTGTGTAAGGAAGTGGTCTCCAGGGGCTTTGGAAATGTACCACAGCGTAAATTGCTTAAAGCTGTATCAGACTGATGGAGTCCACAAGCAGAAGCCCTGCTTTGTGTATAAGGGCTGTGCATGTATGTTCAGCTTGTTTTCTTAGAGGAGTCTTGAGGCATTTG
Source organism: Gymnorhina tibicen (assembly GCA_013399875.1). Classification (NCBI taxonomy): domain Eukaryota; kingdom Metazoa; phylum Chordata; class Aves; order Passeriformes; family Artamidae; genus Gymnorhina; species Gymnorhina tibicen. The sequence goes on from VXAZ01001300.1 coordinate 748,468, forward strand.
CCATACACAGGTGCAATCCCATGTAGCAACAAATGAAAATGCCAGGAGTTGTACTGCCACTACCCAAAGCTGCTCCATCCCACTGGCGTGTTAACCACATGTCAAAACATATTCAATTTTATAGCAGTAGCATTTACTTTGTGGTCCTAAATGAATTTTTGTTTTGGAAACATCTACTTACAGTCACTGTAGCACAGACTCATGGAAACTGGAGTTGTCATTAAAACTGGAAAGATTCTGACTAGAAATAAATCATAACTGTAACAACAAGGCTTACTAACTGTTCAGGCACTGCTATCCCTTAATAGATCTGGTCAGTTCTTCCCATGTGTACATCTACTAGATGGCCTGTTTTAATCAAAACCAAATTATTAAGCCCCAGTTCAGGAGCAACTGGTAAAAAATATTTGATATGGCTTATGAAAGGTCAGTGTAAAATGGTCTAATGATCCCTTTTGGTCTTAATAACTATGTATCTTGTTTCAGAGTTTACTGTTACATGAGCAATTCTGCAGGTGAAGGGTCTAGAGCACAGGTTTAATGAGGAGTGGCCGAGCCAGCTGGGGTTCTTTAGCCTGGAGAAAATGGGGCTGGGGGAAGACCTTATCACTCTCCAAAACTCCCTGACAGGAGGTGGCAGGCGAGGTGTGGGTCTGACTCTGTACCAAGTAGCGAGTGATAGGACAAGAGGAAATGGCCTCAAGATTTGCCTGGGGAGGTTTAGATTAGCTGTTAGGAAATATTTCCTCACCGAACAGGTTATCAAGCATTGGTACAGGCTGCCCAGAGGAGTGGTGGAGTCATCATCCCTGCAGGGTTTTAAAAGAGGTGTAGATGTGGCACTTGGAGACACGGGTTTGTGGTGGCCTTGGCACTGCTGGGGGAACAGCTGGGCTCATGAGCTCAGAAGGTTTTTCCAACCCAAACAAATCTGTGATTCTGTGATCATTTTCCCAGAAGGTTGTGGGCTGTGAAGGGACAGGGAGACAGGAAAACTAGAGAAGGGCTGTCTTTAAATTCTGAGGTCTGATCCTGTGAAATCAACTGGTAACTCGCTAAAAAACCCAAAGAAATACTTTCGGCTCTACCTTCAGTGCAGTATAACCACTCCTTAAACATGGACTTAGATTTAACCCCTTAATGTAGTCTTGATCTTGCCTCTTTCCAGCCTGGAACTCTGTCCATGTGCCACTTGCTGATGGGAAACCGTCAGAAATGACAAAACCCGGAGAAAGCCTTGTGTAGGGCACGGGAAGGATTAAGCCTATCACTGGCCCCACTCCTAATGGTGTGTAATTGGAAAAAGATTTCCCTCTGAACTGCCTCTCACCTTGATTGGCAGAGAAAGTCATCACTGTGCCTGGCTGTCCCCAGTCAAACACACGACACTGGAATGCAGATTTCCCTCGGCTGCCTGAAGGATGTACCAGACTCTGAGAGTCCCTTGCCAGAGGTTCTGCCTTTTGCTGTACATCTCATTGTTTTGACTTTTCTTTCCTTTGGGAAGTGGTTCTCTAGGTTTTGTGGTTCTTCCCTAAGCAGGCAGGGTTACAGTGAAGACACAAAAAAAGCTCCTTAAAATTTTTCGAGAACATTGACAATGGATTCGTAAATTAGATGACCTTGCAGTTTATTGCATGCAGGAAATAACAAACTGTTGAAAAAGACAATGTTAAAAATAATGAGCATTTCAAGTAAAAGAATATCTAAAATTCTCTGATATTTTCTATCTGAGAATATTACCACATGATATAAAAATTTTCAGATGCTTTGCACTGGCAATTTTGAATCCTGAATGACAGAGATGACATTCTGACTTCTTCAGTTTTCCTCCACTCAAAAATCCTGAACCAAGATCACACAAACGTAGGTTCATTTTGTTTCATGAAACTGCACAGTCCTGCAAGTATGAAAACAACAATAAATACGAAGTCAGGAAACACTTGGTTAAATTAACTAGATCTGTTTTGCCTATTTCACATATTTCATCAATCCTAAGGGTAGGATTTCTGTCAAAGAGTATCAACCAGTTCCTGGACAACGCAGGGAAGCAGATTGTCTATAACTATAGGTCACAATGGAATAGTAAATCCTTAATCACCTAGATTATAATGGACACATTGAGAACACTGGGCAATTGTTCTCAGTATATACCTTATAATCTTTATATAAAGCCTGGTCATTCTTCTAATAGTACAATACAAATCATAGATCGATTACCTATTCTAGTGTCTTCCCTCTAAAAATAAAAAAAAAAAGTGGTTTATATAAATATCATAGTGAACAGACAAGTCATATATAAAGCACATCTAAGAATCTGAATTTTCAGTGTCAGGAAATCCTATAAAAAATGTGATTTAACCAAAAATAAAACTAATAATGCTGGTCCTTGGCCTACTTCTAACCCCGAGGCTTCAATTTAGTTATATGTTAAAACTGGCTTCTGAAAGATTCTTATATTCATTTTGACATCTAGTGGAATGAAAAATTGGAAGGTATAAAAAAGGTGGGTTTTCCTTTTCCAGAGCAAAATTCCATCCTTTTTCTTTAAGAAGCAATGCAACTTTGGATATTGGTTTTATAGAGTCACATTTAACAGTCTGCTCTGACTTGGGAAAGCAAAAAATACCTGTAACATAAATTTGAGCACTCTTGTTTTTCTTGAGGCTACATTAATTTCTCTAGAGAATGACTGCATCTAAATGATGGTCAGATATTGTCAGGATGCTTAGGGTTTTTTTTCTTTCCTGTCACTATCTTGGACTATGGAAATACTTTAAACTGAGTAAATAATTTAGACCTATAAACCAATAACATTTATTCTGATTTAAATGAGATGATACCAGAATTTTACATTTTATTTTAGCAATCTTTTGTAGTCTTTGGTCTCACATGATAGCTCCCTCCCTTTGCAAGCATTCCTAAGAGATTACTGGTCTTGCTCCTCCCCAGTTATGTGTAATTTCTTGGGAAGTGTACGAACAGCCTCAAAAAGCATTAGAAAAATAATCAAAATGGGTATTATTGGTTTCACTCACTGAACATAAGAGGTGCAAATATGGAACATGAACCTGAGACCATGTGAATTAGTTTTACATCAAGAGAATCGGAAAATGCACCATGAGACAAGAGACTCATGGAAGTAAGTACTCAGCTTGGTTCCTTTGTTAGGGGTGGCCTCAGTGAGCATTTTCAGCTCCAGAACACTGAGGACAGAAGTTCCTTGCTATTGTGCTTCAGTTTGCTGGCTAATAGGCCCTACTTGGTTAAAAATGTGCAGTTAAAATGTCTTCTTCAAGCCTGTGCAGAAATAATGAGGCATTTATGTGTACATTAATTATAGATTGAAACTCTGTCTCACATTGGAAAGTGTCCTTCCTCTTGTAATGTAGCCTGTGGGCTATGGAACTCATCTCAAAGCTACAGGGATGCAGAAAAACACTTTGCTTTCCTATATGGACACTGTACTCAGTAAGCAGTGGAATTGTTCTGTTTGTGATAAGTTTATGCTGATATAACAGGAAGGGTATATATGTGTAGATTGCTGGTTTATTGGTAAAGCAAAAAGGCACAGATGAACAATAATAGCTCAGCATGGGAAAATGTGAGGTGGCTTTGTTGTTCTTTTAGCCTGCTGCTTTCTTTGCAGTTATGGTGCAGTTGCAGTAGTGTGGTAGGGGAATAAAATTATTAAAATTGTAGAATCTAATGATTAGGAAAAAATTCTTAAAGCGTTTTCTTATTCCTGAGACTTTCCTTCGCATATATGTTTAATATTTCATCAAAAAGAGAAACAAAAAGTTTGTACTATATTTGAAAAAAGAGTAAGGAATGGAGTTAGACCTTTTCAACTATCTAGAGTAAAAACTGTGCTTTTCAAGCTCTTTTTGAAGTTGGATCTTTCAAAATCTAATCGTCTAAGTGCTCGTCTCTGTTAATTGGGTAGGTACCTAGGTAGATACCTGTGCAGTGGCATGAAATATATGAGAGAATTATAGGAAGAGGCAAATTGTGGATAAATCCATACACCTTTGGGACTTTAAACACTGCAGGTGAAAATCCTGGGTTTTGTCTTTCATTGCCTACTTTGAATGTTTTGTTTCTCTATCTGTAAGCTACTTGTGTGCAGAAGGAGATCATAACATTATCATAATTCTGGGGTTTTTCTTACTTATAAATAAAAAATTGAGATTGTTCTTAATGTAGCATAATCTGTTTCCATTGAATTGTAATACAGTACAGTAGAGTGTAAAGCCCAAACTGATAAGTCAGCGACAAAGTGTGGTCTTTAATGTCTCAGACTCTGGGGAATCTGCTTAATGAAAACAGAATCTCACCTTTCCTATGTTCTACCTGACTCCCTGATTTCTGAGGTCATGGATATGTTAAGCTTTCCTCAGGACAGCTGAAAGGTTCCCACAAAGGATGCTCGGCCATGTTCATTTTACAAATGGGCACAATTCTCATCAGTGTCTCCCTGCTTGGCATGGAGGCTTTAGGAAGGGCTGCAATGAAAAGCTGTGTTCCAGCAAGCATGCCGGGGAGTTCTCTTTGGGGCTGTCTCAAGATTTTAATGATATTAGTTTTCAAATTACATAAGCAAAATATCAGGCCATTTCTGTGTAGAAGATACTGGAACAGTAGGGAATTAGCTCAACTGAGTCTGAAGATGCAGAACTTTGTGTCTAACAGATGTTAAAGTTGATGTTGTCCCCATACCAGGCTTTTCTGATATTGTCATAACTGATTAAGGTTCCTTGGAAGGAAAAGATCCTCTTCCCCTAAGCTAGGCTGTGTAAGTACAGCCAAGGTGAGTGTTAAATTGAGAAAAAATAGGGTTGCACCTTTAAGAAATAGCGTTAATATTGTGTTAGACTCCAGATGCTCTTTATCATATAATCGTTATCATAAAAAGTCTTAATGTAAAAGATCCTAATAGAGTCCCATGGTGTCTCAGGAGCAACCTGGATTGGCCTTTGCATTTAAATTAGAGAATAATTAGATCCAGGAGGAGAAAAAAAATGGTGTAGTGCATTCTGCTTTTCTCTTCTAAGGGAAACACACACAGAGTCCCAAAACTATTAAGTAGTCATTGTGAGAACATGGAATACATTTAACTCTGTGAAATGAAAACTATTTATTTTATCATGCATATCAGTATAAAAGTGCTGCATTGTCCTTATCTGTTCATGCTCTCTTTAGCAGTTAAGACAGAGGTAATCCCAAAAGAGTGATACGGATAAGGACGAAAACACCACCAAAAAAGTAGCCCTTCCACTGCCAGCATCTCCAGGAAGTAGTAGAAAAAGCCAGAAGTAGTTCCTGAGTTTTCTTTGGAAAAGTGGTAATGCTGCCTACCTCATTTAATATTACAGACAGAATTTGTTAATTTGCAATGGTTCTGATTTTTTTCTCAATATTTTATGTTATCTTTGAGACTTGAAGCACAAAATCCTGAATCTCTTGAAGTCAGCACAAAAAAACCCAATCAGTTCTGAGATTTCTTTATAATTCCTTACAAAATAATGTTCTTCATTAGTCTTGGACAATGCCATCTGCAAGCAAAGCCCTGCTGACATCTCTTGCCTTATCCTGCCTGTCTGACACACCTGCTGCACGTGAAGATGGGGACTAAGAAGCGAAATGTGACACAAGAGGGGTTTTAGCCCTGCTCTCTCTTTACATTGACTGGAGTGGGTCTGGCATGCTGAAGGCGAATGGTGTCAAATCCAAGTTCTGCCTTGGCATAGCCTGTGCTGTCTGACACAGTTATCCTGGGAGGTTATGTTGGTCTTGAACAAGGACTAGTGCTTAAAAGGCTTGATGGGGCACAAAGGATGCTCTGGGCAACAGTTTTTCAAAGAATTTTGCCATGCCCTGGGTAGATCATTCCAAGAAACTTCTAGTGACCACAGCTGTGTTAAAATCAAAATGCAGCTTGCAGGTCCCTCGGCATGGCTCACAGTTTATCTGTCTCAGTATTGCTCCTTGGAGGATCTGCTCAGCCTTTCCTGAGGTAGGCAGTTGCAGGAGAGAGCCTTAAATATTTATGGCACCTTAAAGCACAGAAAAATTGCTGCCTATATCACCATCTGTATCCTGTCTCAAGGAAGCAAAACTCAGAATCACAATACAGTGTGGCACATTTTGTGTGCTACTGACTATTAAAAGAGTTTGTGTTTGAAGTTAGAACAGAGGGCTAATGCAGAGGTTGTTACCGCTGTGTTTTGTAAACTTCTCTCTCTTTGTTCTGTTCAAAGTGCTAATACTTTTAGACATTCACTGGCTTTCCTGAAGGTTGGGAAATAGTCGAGTGTAGTCATCTGGAGCTGAAATATTTCCTATTACTTGCCTCTAAGAGATTTATTTGGACATCCTCACTGTAGTGAGGAAATAGCTTGTGTATGTGCCCTTAAAAAAGCAGTTCCTGGAGAATATACCTATCTTTGTATGACAGATAAATAGTTCCATCAGGATGAAGCTGAGTTTAACCTTGTATTATAATTTTTTTTTCTTATTCAAGCTTTGTTTTAAGCCAAGCGAACTCCTGAAAGCCTCTTGAGGACGGAAAAGTTTCTCTCCGGTGGGATTTTCTGTGTTGGGGACCAGTGTTTGCCTGCAGTGATGGCTGAGTTTCTCCTGTTTCCATAGGGCCCCTGGCAGAAGGGTGTGGAAAGGAATGTGGGAGGTGACTCTGTGAAAAGCTTCTTCTTGCTACAGTGGAGCTTAGCAGCAAAGTGAAAGGGCTCTCAGGCTGCCTCCCGGACAGTGCTGCCTCCCTGCTGTACTCTCTGTACTGCTGGGGCTGGCTTTGAGACACTGGAGTTGAGCCTTCTCCCTGTGCTGAGTGTGACTCCATTTCACAGGGGTTCCCGTCAGCAGGGTCACTGTCACAAGGGACTGTGCCTCTCCAGCTCACGGACACTTTAGGGGCTGGACAGAAGCTTTCACCTTAAACACATTTCTGTAAAGTGGGAAAAGTCTGGAGCACCACGTTTGGCAGTTTTCTCTCATGCTACAATTTTGTTCCAAATGAAATATGACAACACAACAGTTGCAGTAATTACAGTAATTGACTTCAGAGAGTTCAAGATGATCATGTAATTAGCTGCTTTATGGGAGAGAGATCACCACCATCTCCCTATTTCCACGCTTCTGTGGTCTTCAAAGGTGTATTACAGAGGACTGTAAAACAAAGCACTTCTACCTGAGTTCTGAATACAGTTCACAAAGGCTGACTTGTGAATTTAGAAACAAAATCAAACTGCCATAAGAAAGAACCAAATTGCCTTTTTTCCTAGCTAGGAGAAGTTGTCATGTTGGTGCTCTTGCAGAGCCAGAACATGATGAGAGAGGTTGTAATTGGCAGAGAGATAATTCATTTGAAAATGTCTCTTTTACTAAGGAATTGCAGGTAATTTCAAGAGAATAAATTAGATGCCATAAAGAATCTTTACTGATGTCTTTTCAAACTTTCTCTGGGAGAAGGCGAGGGCAAATAGTCTATTGAGAATTTTTATATAAGCTGTGAACAAAACACATAAAGCTCTAATTGTTAGGAAACCACTGTGCTCTAAACGGTTCACATATAATAGGATCATTTCTATGCAGCTTCAATAGGACGCTCTTCCATTTTCTAGAAAAGAGCCTCATGGCATGGCAGAAGTTTTGTGTTTCTTTGTCTAAAAAATAATTTTCTAAAGAAAAATGGTAAGACAAACTTATTTCCATCAGATTCACCCAATTGTTGATTAGTTGCGAAAGGAAAATAGATATGTCTGATTTATGCAATTGTAGTAAACCTTTAATTCTAAAAGCTAAATAAAGAAAATCTGGTGAAATAAGATTATTAGAGATGTGCACAGATTTGGAAGCTTAAGACAGGATGCAATTTTCTTTTTGTCCTTTTGTTAATCCTGAAAGCACAATATAGACACCTAAAACAAAGTATGGGATAGTTTTCATGAAAAGACCTGACACTATTACATAGAAAAAACCTTCTGACTTATAAATTCTAGTTAAAATCTCTTGGCTGTTTATACACTTTATGTACTTAATTACGATATGCAGTAAACTTAGAAATTATCTTCATTCTCAGAGAAGTTAAAACTTAACTGAAACAAAGCTGAACAATTTTATCCAAAAGTGAAATTACTTCTGCTTTGAGCAGGAGATTGGATCATGATGACATCTTGAGGGTCCCCTCCAGTCTGAGTTACATTATGATTCTCTGGTTAACCTTAGTATCCTCTTAATTCAAGATATTGATTTAAGGATAATAGGCATTAATCACTTTTGTGATCCACAGTAACTAATCTGGTGATCCCAAGGCATCCACCTGCTAAGAAAATGTGTTATAATAACTTCTAGGAACTTGTTAATAATGGAATGAATCCATGTTTGGGGAGATACTCCTTGTGCTACCTGACACTTAAAGTGCTGCTTTCTTATTTGATGTGGCCATGGGGAAAAAAATAGGTTTGGAAAGGGAAGATGGAAATATTCCTTTTTCCAGGCAGGAAGCAGCAGGTGCGTGATGGTGTGGCTGTTTTAGTACATAGGGTAGCTCAGCACTAAATGTTGTTTCTTGGTGTGCATGCACACACTGAGAATTCACAAACCAGAAAAGCAGGCATCTTCCAGTGTGCATTAGTTCGTAGAGATCATAAGAATCCAGATTCTCATGGATCTACTCCCTCATATGTGAACCAGCTTTGCTTTCAGGTTATGCAATAGGAATTAGCACCTGAGTGCCAGAGTGTTTAAAGGGCTTGAGGTTGTAGCCAAGTCAAAATTTCTGTATGAAATATGTAGCAGAAAAGATAGCTAACCAAGAACATCCCCAGCTTTAAAAAAGCTGCACCTCCAGAGTTAGAAAATTAGAAGTGAAATCCTCTTTAAAGTGATAAATGCACTGAAGTATTAAATAGCCTTCAAAGGGACTCCCACCTTGCACCCACCAAAAAGTTTCTCAAGGGAGGGAAGTTGATCTTCTCTTCAATGTTGTTTAATGTTGAAAGATTTTGCTGATGCATTAGCTATGAACAGCTACAAGTGAATGTTTTTCAGATGGAGAACTGTGCATTACAAGAACAGCAAAACAGCATTCTTTGCTCATCTTAATTCTTTCAATACATTGACAGAGCTATTGCCCAAATGACCCTCTCTTCAAAGTATTGCAAATGATCTGCAATACAATCAGTTTGTTTCTCAGCTACCTGAGAGATGGTGTCTTTTTTTTTTTTCCCTCCTTAGTTCTCCTGTGGGTACATAACTTAAAGGTTCTTATTTTGCCCGGCTGTTTTCCTGAGTTCACTCTTTGTGTGTGAAAAGAAATTGTTTTTATCAGACCATGGTGATCACTGTTGAGAAAGTGTTCTGGCATGCTCAACTGCTCCCATGTCAAGAGCATTTTAAAATTTTATTATATATCATAGTACCACATAAACTCAAATTATTATTTCTTTAACATCTTCTGCAAAAGTTATTTTCCTCTGAAATAATTCTAGTAAAAAAGAAAAAGCTGTTCAAAAAACCAACCAACCAACCAAAAAAAAAAAAAACCAGACTTCCAAATACTAGATAAAAAATTCCACTTTTAAAACTGCACTAAAAAAAAAAACAACCCAACCCTTGGCAATCTAGCCCTTCAAGCTGATCCTGACCGAGTTCCTGGCAGTGTTGCTCAGTGATTTCTGGCTTTAAATGTATGAAACTCACCGAGAAAGCTACAACTACTGGTAGGATTTTCTGCAGACTGTGAGCCAGGATCAACATGCTCCTAACAAGCTACGCCTGAGTTGCAGAAATGCTTCAGTGAGTAAGGCATTTGCAGGTAATATCGCCCTGGTGCAAAAGCAGTTGCAGACTCTGTAATGAAGTAGTTGTGTCAGAAGCAAGTGCGTATTGATTGTCTAGATAGGATTATGAAGCACCAAAACCAACTCCATTTAAGGGATCCATTTAATCCATTTACTGGATGCTCTAGTGAGATCCCAAACTCTGAAGTACTGTGATATGATGTGATACACCAGACAAGAGCTCTATGGTAGAGGAAGTTCCACGCATGAAAGATTTTTACACTTGAAAATTGGCTTGGTTCTGTGTTGGAGTGAAACAAAATATCCCTGAAGTTGTATTAAAAAAAAAAAAACCAAAGCCAACCCAAACTAAACAAATAAACTCACTTAACAAAAACCAAAAGTCCAAACAAACCAAACCAAAAATGAAATCGTATTTATATATATTAACCTCTTTAAAGTGTTTGTCTGGGTTGTCAGTGGTTTTAAAGTTCCACAATATATATTTGTTTTTCATGTGCTTTAAGTTTTCTTCCTGTTTTGCAGTGTAGCTCATATGCTCGAGTTTCCCCCTTATTCTGGTGTCACTTTCCAGGATGACCAGGGGAGCCTGCTCAACTTGAACTAACCCATTCATTATATCGGGTACCCCTACGGTGTTCCTTTCTGAGGAAGCACAAGTGGTTCTCACGTTGGAGCCGGAATATTTCCAGCCCTCTGAATGCTGAATGCAGCGCTGTGTGGGAAAGGCATTTTTCATTTGTAGCGGTGTGCACAGGCTCCATGTTCCCGAATTAAACCCAGCTTTCGCAGCTGGCAGCACAAAACCAGAGCTGCTGTAGCAGGAGGCAGTCTGTGAAAGTCTAAAAAGGATTAGCTTGAGTGACTTCCATTTTCTCCTTTCTGAATGGATGAACATGGCAAAGTAGTTATTTCCTGTGGTTACATATTATACACAATTATGTCACTGGTGTGAATTATTATTTTTTTCCCCTAAAAAAGCCTACACAACTTGCTGGGGGTTTTTTTTTGTTTGTTTGGGTTTTTTCTTTGTTTTTTCTACCCCTTGTAATGCTGTGTGACTGACAGGAGCTTGTCTGCCTTTGAAAAGTTTACAGGTTCCCAAGCTTCATATTTCTTCTGCCCAGGAAAACATTCATGTTTGCTGTGACAGATCTGAGCCGGCAAATATTTTGGGCTTATTCTGTAAGTTTTAGGTGAGCGCTCATGTAATTACAAGTTTAGTAGTTTAAGAACTTAATTATTTGTCTGAAGTCATCATCAAAATTTTGTATCTTGTAGTCGGATACAGGGACATTTCTTCCCACAGACAGCATGTGGTGTTGCTTTTTTGGTCACAGAAGGGAAGAACAACCAGGAAGTCACCTTGCTCAGGTACCCCCTGTCTGACACAGTGATTAACCATCCATCTTGGAAGAGCTGACTTTGTCTCATCTCTGGATCCTGGTCTCAGCTCTTTTCTTTAGTCCTTCTCCCAGAAACACAATGGGAACAAACCAGGCAATGGAATAGCTGGAAAAACATGGCATCCTTAAAGAGTTTGTGGCCATATCTACAGGGATTTAATTGTTCCTTCCACAAAGTCTGAAAGAGGATTTAACCAATCCGTTGACATCAGCTGGGTCTAGCAGCCTTAGCCCTCCCAGCATAACAAATGTATGGAACTACATCAAAGACATAACACTTTCCTTTGATTTTGGTTTAGCTATTTTCATTTGAAACAAATGTTCAACACAGAGCACATTGCTGATTGCTGAAACGTGGTGATCCATAATGCAAGTTGTGAATGAATAACAGTGATAGGAAAGAGTAGTTTTTGTCTGATTTGTTTCATTATGCAGGTGTGAGCAACATAGGCTCCAATTGTTTTTGGAGCAAAAATTATTAGGAAAAAAGCTATCTCAGCAAGAAACGTGTAATGGGATTTTGTTGTGGATTTTGTTTTGTCATTAGGTGAAATGTTCCTACTTCTTAGTTTCAGAGATATTCCACTGCTGGCCTTGATATTTGCTGTATGAGTTGTGGCTCGGGTGGCAATGCATTTCCACAAGGAGACAAGGTGATAACTCTTCTGACTGGTTATCGCTTTTTCAAGAATAAATCTGGAGGGATGGATGCGAAAAAATATCACTGGATCAATGGCAATCCAGGCAGAAATGGTTGCCACTGCAGACAAGGGTGCTCTTCTGTTTTCCTTTGTTATGGCAAACCTGATTGTTCATATTCACTGTAGATTGTGCAGGGCATGTGAAATGAAATGCAAAAGTAAAACAGTAAAACAGGAAAAAGAATGGTCTGCAATCTAGGGAAGTTGAATTTTGAATTATAGTGGCTCATAAAAGCTGCAATAAAGACCGTGGCTCTGGTATAAAAACACAGGAAGGAACTGTCTCTTTCATGAAGAGATTTTAATATTGGGTCCCAATCCTACAAAGAATTACACCACTCCTGAACTTAATACATACATTATTGGAGTCATCAGAACTCCGGAACTCTGAATTGCAATCTTTATTGCCACAATACTATATCTGTAGAGATAAATACCCTGCTGAAGTTAATGTGAGTTTATGGTGTAAAGAGTTGAAGTTAACAGATCTCGTGTGCACAGTCAAGGCTACGTGGACAAAGGGGCTGGATTTGCATATTACGAGGCAGCAAAAGAGCTGATATGATCTCAATTCCTTTTTTTCTGTCAGTAATATCAATATTTGCCTTTCCAGACTTGAACTGCTCCAATTTGTTGTTTTATTCTGGCACCTCATTTTTTTTATCGTAAGTCATTTTATGTAGACAAAAACTCATAGTTTTTGCAAGCTGCTCACTTTTGGGGAAGACTTGGTAATGGAGTCAACTGTCTAGATTGCAGTTCTTTACTACCAAGCCCAAATGAAAGACTGCTCCCCCAAGATTTCCTCATGCAAGTCTTCACTGAAAAGTCTGTCTTACTGGCCTGTTCTTCCATAGAAAAAAAGCTGAATTATTTCTTCTTCCTTTCTTCCTCTTTTCATGCAACTTGATGCCATTCTTGTATTCTTCTGCCTTTTGTTACATTTAAAACAAACTCTAACCGGAAGATCTCTACCGCGTTGTGTTTTAACTCCTAGCATTCCATTTTTTTGAGATGATAACAGGTTCCTGTGTTTAGCTTGAGGCTCATATTTTTCATTAAATTTTACTTAAGCAATACTATGTTCCCTGACATTGTTTGAGCCAGCCTGTGTCTCTAGGCTGTACAGTCATGGTGTCTCTCTTTTCAAAGGTGAATTGAGTGTGTACAGGTATAATTCACATGCTGTGAAAATTGTTAAATCTCTTAAATTCCTTCAGTATCTTGTTAATGAAAGCTGCGTGTCACAGGCCTTAATAAAAATCCCTTCCTTCTGTACATTTCCATGGTGTCGGGGACAGGATGCAGGAAAGGGTGCTGTGAGTGGCCACGGGCAGGACCCCTGAGATTCTGAGAGGGGAAATGCTCGCCTTTGCTTGCTCTCTTATTTTGGTGCTGTAGAGCCCAGAGTGTCAACAAAGCACAGAGCATGCTTGCAAGGAGAACACCAGCACATGCAGGCAAAACTGGGATAACTGAGCACAGCTGAGGACAGGAAATAGATTTGATCTCAATGTCAGTCACCTCAGATGTGCTGATCTCGGATCCATTTAATACCAGTGTCAGGACAGTGTGGAAGGCAGTCCCAGGAAAGGGGAAGGAGTCGAGCAGAGCCCACAAATGGAGTTGCACCTGCTCTTGCTGTTGATCAGGCTTTGAAGGCTGCAGGAGAGGAGCCCCAGACTCACGGTGCTGGCTTGGAATTTGGCAAGGTAAGCAGATGTTATCCTGTACCTAACAAAGAGAGGATTATGAATCTGACAAGCCTGGGCATATGGGATAAAGTAATCTTTAGTCTGAAAGACTGTTATCTGCTTTACAAACAGGGAAGCAATGGTCGCATTTTTAAACTTTTTTTCTTTTTTTTAATCACTTTAAGCAGCTGTTGAATTTTTGAAATGAGTCTCGAAGTACACTGCAGTCTCTTTGACAACTCTAGAGTCAAAACTCAAGATGAATGAATCGTCTTCAAGTAGCACTTGAACTATCAATGTGTTGCAGAACATGACTTTTCCTTTTGCCTGTGGATTTGCAGTTTTTTCTCCCTTGCATAAACTTAGTTTTGATGCTGGGAGAGATCACATAAGAATAACATGCAGAATAGTTCTCTGTATGCTCTTGAGTGTTACTGCTGACAGGATTAAATGATCTGTGGGAGTTTAGTTCTCTTAGAAAACAACTCTGATCTTGCACCTGGAGTTCTGATCCTTTCTGTGCAGAAAAGGAGAGAATCCCATGAACATTAATGGAGAAGTTGTCAAGGAGCAGCCTGGTACTCCAGGGCAATGAAACTTGTAAAAATTCAGGCTATTAACCGGTGCCTCTATTTTATCTTGTGAGGAAAAGGGATAAATTTCAGATTATAAAAATCAATATAGGAACAACAAAGTATACTAAATTACTTGTCTTAAATTTAGTTGTTTTTAAAGTTTATCCATTTCTTCTTAGATCCCATTGCATAAAAGCCAGCTCTATTATTAGCTCAGCTGACTTCTGCTAATATTACTTTCATGGTTATTCTATTCCCTTTGTAAAGGCCCTCAGAAACAGGCTCCAAAGAATAGTTAGTAGCCTTGTATATAGTAGATGAGGGAGAAATATAGTTGTTACATATCCAGCTTTTTTGTTTTTAATTAACATATCTGTGCACTAAACCCCATGTCCTTTGAGTCTTTGTTTAATAGTCCAGTGGTTAATCTTGCAATATCTGGCAATTGTTGAGATTGCACCAAAGCAGTTCTGAATTAAAAGAGATGTGTTCAATTTTAAAACTTTTTGGTCACTGTAAGTCAGTCAGCAAAACTGAACTGAATAAACCTTGTTCTAACAGTAACTCTCATGTGTCTCCAAATAAAAACAGCACACACCCCCACAATGATAAAAACAGCAGTGCAAGTCCGACCGGAGGGGTTACATTGCCAGGACCCTGAAAGCACCAAGAGGCTTTAATGGCTCTGAGCAACACCAATCATCAAGTCTAATATGAGAATATAGCTGAATTAAGTTCTTAATAAGCTAATAAAGACAAAACTATCTCTTCTCATTAAATAATGTGATTACCTTGAATCAGTGTTATTATTAATGCTTAGATAAATTTGCCAGTTTCATCTCCAACTTCTTCTCCCCAACTTCCACTGAAGTGTCCAGCACTTGGCACCAGTGTTAAAAACAGCAGTGCCCTTGTTTCAGCCATGCTTTGAGGTCATGAAGGAAACACAAATTGAGTTTTCTTTGATACCAACTGTTTCCAGATGTCCTTATTAGTCCAATTATTCGATTTAGCAAATGAAGCTATGGTACTTTATTTAATACCACTGATTCTGGCTTTTAAGTCCCAGAAGAGGCCAGAAATTCCCTGTTGTTATTCCTTCTGCACATTTTCCAACCATACCTAGAATTGATTTTGCACATAGAATTGACAAGATTAAGTTACAATTAGCTGTCTTGCTAGATTTTGATTGCATCTGTGTGGAAAAAAAAGTCCTTCTGCTTATGAATAAGTTGGCTACTTGTGCTTCTATGCCTGGCATGCAACATTTCTTAGTGGCTTAGGGTATGATATAAACGATTCAAATATCTTTGATATGTTTAGATTCAACACAGCAATGCAGCACACACAGAAACACTAGCACGAAAGGAAAGAAATTTCCGTAAGTTTTCTATCTTACCCTCAGTACAATAAAAGAATCAGCAGTAGATCTCATGAATCAGTAGAGGGGAAATGTGTTTTCCCTTTCCCTCCTCCTTCCCCTCCCCCCAAGACAATCTGATATAAAATAAAAACATTTTTTATGAAAAAAATATTTAAAATAAAAACATTTATTTTATTTATAAATATTTTTAAAATTTATTTTCAACCTATGAGCTTCCTGAAAGCCATTTTATTTAACCCTGAGGATTTTAAACTCCACTGTTAAGGGATTTTTCTCTGGTTCTGCTGAGAATTTAGAAGAGATCCACTCTGAGGGAGGATTATCTGCTATCTGCCTAATACAGGTTTTGCTGCCTCTCCTAAAATATTTAGTGCTGAGGGCTGTTAAGAGCCATTTTATTGAAATAGATGGGCCTCAAGTCCAGTCCAAAAGAAGTACCTATATTCTTATTTGTTGCTGTCTGTTACACAGGATCAGCTCCCACTTGAGTTTGCTAACCAGGAGAACAGTAAGTGCTGGATACAGGAATAAGTCTGGAACTGAACTGAGATCTACCTAGCTCAGTTGTGGAAGGGTTCCCACTTGGATTGGAGAATTCATATTCTAAACATTTGTACAACTGCAGATCCTTTAGTGGGAAGGCTTGGGATGGGACAGATACATGCAAGAGCTAAGAAATTTCTCTTAGCTTTAACAGAGGTTGCTCAGCTCTGGGCTGGAATTGTTCTGTCTCTCTGCACGCCCTGGCTGCTGCAAAGAGAGGTACTAAGGACAGTGTGAGCATCCTTGTTTCTGTGCTTGGATGGACTCAAAGCAATGATCTTCATTTCTGAAAGAGAAAACTACTGGTATTTCACAAATTGTAGGCACTTGAAACTTTGGTGACCTCTTGTCTTATGTTAAAAGCAATCATCCTTTTCCCAGATACAGGAGTGCAACTCACTGTCAGTGTGTCAGGTGCTAATGTTCTCTGTGCTGTAAGGAAGCTCTCTAGAAGGCTTTAGACTTTAAGAATTGCCTCTTTCCTTTCTGGTTACTAAAGGTAACTCTTTTCGGAGATGCTCTGAATGGGACAGGATGGTTGAAATTGGTCTAATAATAGAAATCTGTGGGTTTACATAAAGTCTTCTCTTTTTCTGTTTATTGTGTCTTGATGCTTTTTCTTTCTGGACTTCCCAGCTTTTTCTCTGGTCTCCAAGATGTGTTTCTATCTGAATCTTCAACGCTAACTAGTCTTGAAAATTCAATAACTGCTTCTATGAACAGTGAAACCTTCCTCTTCCATCAAATCCTAAATCCTTTGGATGCATGAATCTTTCTTTATTGACTCTTAACACATGCAAACATATGTATCTCCAATTTGAGGTAAATATTTCAAAGCTTAAGGTAAATTAGTATTAATTTAAGGTAAATATTTCCAAAAGTATCAATACTCACTGAACTATTTTTTTTTTTTTTTT
>VXAZ01001300.1:765546-867440 GCA_013399875.1 Gymnorhina tibicen
TTGGTCAGGACTTTAATAGCTAAAATATTGCTGAACTCTTTAGGGGAAACAAAAACACCGGAGAGTCTCATGGCTTGGGTATTCTCTTGAGCTAATGATTTCTCTAGCTTAAAAAAATGAAAAAATGTGATTTCCTTATTTCTCTGTTATTTTACTGGATGAAGGGAGATTTGATCATTCCTGGCACACAAGGAGTCTTTTCTGAGGGAACCTTAATATGAGAATGCAATGCTGCCACTCAAATGAAGGGGAAAAGGAAGGCACTGTTGGTTAGATGTGGCCACAGAAGTGTTCCCGTGTGTCATTAGGACCTCTGGGAATACTTCTCCCTTTAATCTTCACTTACTTCAGTTACAATTCCTTGAGAAGAGCTTCTCTTAGGCTTGTAGTACAGCGAGGACTAATACATGTCAGGAGAAGAGAGATTTGACATTTTTTAAAAGTGTTTGGTGTCTGTAAATACCTGTTCTTATTCTGTGCCACCAATGGAAAGGGGTAGATGAATTTTGAACATAGAAGGAAATGATCTCTGGTAGTACAACTCTTCGTTGCATCAGGATTCTATGTTCTAAGAATATTTACTTTTCCTTACTGGCTTATTCCTCTCTGGCTTTTTCCCCCCTCTCTTGGAGTGGATTAGCACAGCTTGGGCTACATAGAGCTGGTGTGAAGAAGACAAAGCAGAACAAAGCCAGATATTTCTTTCTCTGAAAAAAACCTCCCACAATTGATGCAGCTGCTAAAGTGCTTTTCCTTCTCTAATCTTTCTGACATCTGGAGTTGCTGAATCCAAGCAAGATATACCAGTACTTCAACAGATCTGTTCAATGGAGTCTGTAAACAGATAAGATTTAATTCAACTAATGGAGAAAAAAAAAAAGGTGAGGACAGTAGTTTTAGCAGACATTGCCAGCACTGCTTGCTTTTTTTCCTTTATCCCTCCCTTAGCAAATGCTATTACTGTAAGAGGCAGAGCTGATAGATTTACCTTCTTTGCTGTTGCAGTTTAGGAAAGTTCAAGAAGTCAGCTGTCAGATTCTGGGGGCCTTGCAGGCAAAGGAATTTCAATTTCAAAGTACAAGAGATGGAGGTCTTGAAACAAAAGATCATCAAACACTAGTAATTCCTGACTTTCTTGAGCTGTGGAGTGGGTAGGAAACTGTGCCTCTTTTTAAGGGGCAGAGTGTAACAGTGAATCTTGCACTCAATTAATCCTTTGGGACAGTATAAGGCTGATACCAGGGAAGTCAGGTGTGAACAAACAGATTATTTAAGGCCACTGAAAAAAACCCCAGCATGTGCATGTCCAGGAAATTGCTGAAAAGTAAGAGAAAGGTCTATGAGAACAAATCCCATTTCCAAAGCACCTCAGGAAGCAGCTTGTCTTGGTGAGTCCTGCTGTGGAAAGAGAGTGTGGTGTCCTTCAGACCTTGGCTCTGGCTCCAAGCACAGGGAATGTTCACTGATAACTGATGGTTACTCAGTGTGGCACTCAGGTGTTGTTAAATGCATGTATATCTCCATAGACATGGCATGCACGCATTTTATGCTTAAACTGCAGAAAAGTAATATTCTGCAGAGCAAAAATCTCGATTTTCACCTTTGAATGCTATTTCAAATTTCACCTTAATTACCTAACAAATTTTGCCTTCCCTAAAGTGTAGTTAAGTGTATTTTTTCAGCAAATAAACTATTTGTCACAAAAACTGCAAAACTTTCTAAAGAGTTACCTTTAAATCTTCTTGTGTTGCTGCTTTCCCAGACAGGCTTTCTCAGCCTGTAGATTTACTTTGAAGATTTGCCCATAGATTTAGGAGACTCACTGTGTTCCCAGTTGTATGATGCTGCATTTGGCTGTATTAAAATGCATTTTTTAGGTTGCAAGTGATTCACATCTCTCTGCAAGAGTAAAAGTAACCTGCCTCTGCTATTTACTACTCCTCAAAGATTTGTAGCAGCAAAAAATCGTAGCAGCAAAAAATTCATAGCGTGGTCTTACTGTTGACAAAAATCCACAATAATGTGGGACTGAGCTCTTGCTTTGACCTAAGACTGAAAAGGGACCGGCTCTCATTTCTTCTTGTCATCATCTACATCTTGAATCCAGTCAAGCTACCATTTCTTTGGTTGTCTTGTTTTTATTGTACAGAGAAGTTCTTAATCAAAAGTAGAGTTAAAAGCCAAGGTATCAATGTAGCTGCCTCTATAACTGACCCAAAATTGCTTAAATAAGCAGACTAAGTAAATAATAGATTTGCAACATCATCTACGTGGTATGAAAGCACTGCTGGGTGGCTTTTTTTTTGGTTTTGATAGTGTCCCAGATATAACATTAAATGCTTTGTCTACTGCCAATCAGAGAAGGAAGTGTGTGGGATTCTGTTTTGAATTCCACCTGTTGATCTTGCTGTGCCTTAAATCATTCCTCCCCTGCTGGGGGAGGACTTCTGAGTCCTTGCCTGGATTTTTGTTAATTAACGGACATTCAGCCTTCTCTGCTCTCAGACAGTTTATTAAGTCTTATCAGAAAAGTTAGAAGTACAGCAGAGGGACGTGCACGCTGAGGAAAANCAACAATCCTCCATTTTGGAGTTTTTTTGCTTTTTATCTATTTGCTACTTTAACAAACCCAACACCTTTATATTTTCACCCTGTGCTACCTTACATAATATTCTATCACCTAGTTCACACCGCAGTGCGTTCAACTTCTTCCCAGAGAGTTGGCAGCTTTCTCCATGGACGAAGGTCAAAACCAGTGCTGTCCAGGGGGGTAAAACTCCTTAAAACAGGCAGGGAAACATTCCCCGCACTCTGGACTCCCACAGAAGTGATGTCTAGTTCTCCAGGTAATATTTAATAATAATACATTTTGAAATACTCTTGGCAATCACAGAATCTTCTATCATTAATGTGAGAAAAAACCCACAAACATCCACAAACAAACCCCAAAAAACCAGAAAAGCAAAATTATGAGCATTGCTAATTCTGAAACCTGTGTAACTATTCCTGCAAGTCATTGGTGTATATTTTCTAGGTTTGTCAATATAGAAAAAAATTTGATTTAGGAAGTGGTCCCCACTAACTTTCTTTTGACAGAAGGTACGCTCTGTGTTTTACATACAGCCATAAAAGACTCCTGTTTTTTATTGCAACTTGGCAGCTATGCCAAAAGGCCCTACAAACCCCCCAGATTTCTTTTATCCATATTTGATCTTGTTGCGAATTAGTTCTTCTCTCAGATGCTAGCCCTGTTGGTGGGTGGGGAAGGAGGTGGGATTGGTATTTCTCCAAAGCAATGTGGCATTTTAACTGGCAGCAGGGTGGATTCCTGCAGGGGAAGGATGGGACAGAGATGGGCAAACAGAGCTCCCAGGACTGCACAGGCAGAGTGACTTTTGAACAGTGCAGAAAACAAACCTGTACTTTGCACTTGAAGGTGGAAAGATGGAGGTTTCCCTGGGCATGGGAAGGACCTCACAATATTTGTTTTAACTCAAGAGGCTGCTGGAAGCCTCCATGAAGCAAAATTTAAGAAAAGGACTGGCCAGACTGGCCCTATAGGGATATCATGGGCTCTCAGTGGCTTTGTTTGCAATTTGCTTTAATTGGTTTCCCTCAGAACATCTGACCTCTCTGTATTTTAAATCATTACTGACTTAAGTCAGTAGTTTGTAGTCTTGCAAAACCTGCTCTAGTATAAGCCCGTGGTGTTTCTTGGTATGTTTACTTTAAGGAGAAAAAAAAAAAAAAGCAAGCTTAATCTCCAGACTCAAAGTGATTTAGGATGGCAATGCATTGTGTGACACGTTTATATGATAATACGTGAACACATATGTCTGCAAGACACAGTTAGAATTAATGGTACCTTGCACTGAAAGATGACTTGGAAGAATTTATTGCATTTTCCTCACTGGGTTGAGTGTTTTGGAATGGCAAGATGTACTAATCCCCAGGAACATGTGAGAAGTGAATCAGATCCCAGATTCTCAGGACAGAAATTCAGGCGTATGGCTCCAGCAAAAGCCAGTGGATAGTGTCAGTGGGAACGCCCCGTGGATGGGTGTCTGTGGATACAGAAAAGCCTGTTAGAAGGATTTTTCCAAATTCTTGCAGTGTTCTGTGTGAATCTTTTCTTTCTCATACAAACTATGAAAACAATCGATGTTTTTCTGTAACTATCTGAACATCTGGTGTTTGTCTGAGTCCTGTTTATGGTACACCAGTGTAATGTTATTGAAATAGATGTTTTAAGATTTCATCCAATCACCCTGAGGGGTGGATGGAGTACTGACCAATATCCTTATGGGATTAAGACATATAAGTGGACAATTAATTAATTAAATATCACGTTTTCCTGCTGACTGCGTTTGGATTCATTTCCTCATCTCCGCAATACTGCCACAGGTGTCGGCGGGAACGCCCCGTGGATGGGTGTCGGCGGGAATGCTCTTTCAGCTTGAATTGTCTTTGGTCCATGGGACATGCATCCATAATCCTGCAGACACACAGAGCAGCAGTTTGTGTGTCCCACATACACCAACACACACATGGTGGGGGAGTTTTGCTTCTCACTCGGAGTTTGGAGCTGAGGTGCAGCTGCTTTGACTGCTGAGGACACTGTGCCAGAACAGCAGTGACATCCTCTCCAGCACACTTAGGCTGCTGTGAGGCAACCAAAATAGGCTGGGCAACCAAATTAGTGTGTGCTAATCTGGCTCTATGGCTCCCAAAATGAGGTGAGCTTGAGTACAGCCGGCAAGGCCATAGGGATCTTGGAAATGTTTCCATTGTATTGCAAGGACAGAAATAGATGGTACCACAAACAAAAGAGAATTTATATCCTGGATATCAATAGATTCCCCCAAAACATCTCAAAGGGCAAATTAGTCAAGAACTTTAATCAAGTGGCTGGGTTTGTTTGGATTAAAAACTTTCAGCTCTGTTTTCACACAGCTCCCATGTTTGTGTGATTGTTCCAATTTGCATTTATGGGTCTAACATATTGAAGTATCAGCATTCAAATCTAAAAGCAGCAGTGTTAAGATTATGCACTAGGAATTTTTATTTAATGAAAATACTAATTAAAAAAAAATTTAGACAGTGGAATAATGAGAGAATACCAAGGAGCAAACAGGCCACTTCATTTTTAAAATCTTCCTCTGCCACTTATGCCTATGGGAGCCATTACAATAATTTATTTTCTTTATCAGTTTATTGCTTTTGCCTTTAGGCTGGAGAGAAAAATAAGCCCCCAACCTTGCATGGGTGTACTGAGGACGACAGCAGCATTCATTACTATGAAGGCTTTTGGGGTGTTTCCCTTCTTTGTCTAAAGAACTGATAATCAGGGGAGAAATAAGCCTGTTTTTCAAACCTGTTCAAGTCAGAAAAGAAGAGTTGGTGTGGTTTTCTCGGTGATGCATCATGGTCCCCTTCCCTTTCCGTGCAGTGATAACTGCTCTTGCAAGGTCTGTGCAGTCGTGGCACAGCTGGGACGTGAAAGTGATAGAGGAGTTCCTGTTTTCATTCCAGCTGAGCATCAGAAAATGGAGCAAACAGCTGCTTTGGGGCAATGCTAAATGTCCAAGTAGAGGCTACCACAGCATGGAGAAGCAGCTCTGATACAGAAACCCTAGTAGGGATGTGAGGGCAAACTGCAGGGAGAAGCCTGCCAGCACTGTTCCCCTCACTCACAAAGAGAATCATCATGAACAAAAAGCACCTTCAGTGCAAATGGGCACTAAGATTTGTTTCGTCTGTCTAACGCTGCCAGGGGCAAAGTCTTTATCCTCTCGGTTGTCCCAAGTCCTATCCAACAGCTTTTGAGATGATTGACTTTATACTACTTGAGTCAATATTCTCCCCTATTATTTTTTTCTCAACTGACTGTAGATAATAGCAGCCAGTTTCTTGTGTGCTGATAAAACTTGTATATCAGGGAATGCTGCTGTTCCCTCACATGAGAATCCCTTGGTCTCATCTCAATATTGCATTTTTAAGGCCAGTCAGACTGAACTTGGAATATATGAGTTTCCCTCATCTGAATTGTGAATGGGCGTTGATGGAATAGAATATTTATTTGTATTTGATCTGTATGTTTTGCATCATTTGCAATGAGTTTGTATGTAGTGGTTACGTTTTAGTACTTAAATGATAAACTCTTGAAAAGTAATAGTCCATTCACTCCTGCACCAGCCATAATGGGATGCATTGCACAGGGCAGCCCTCTCCGATACAGAGAATTTGTAGTAAAGAGGTTTTCTAGTCCTTGAAGCACATCAAGTGTTTTCTAGCACTTTAAAACACTGTATGTGAACATATTACAAAAGAAACACCAGGTATTGTGGTTTTTAAAACAGTTCTACTCTATCAAATCAAATATCTCTCTTTTTGAGTGTTTTATGGAAAAAAGAACCCAAAATCCACAGAAAACACCCAAAACGTAGTGAATTTCAGATGGATTGTGTAGGTGTTCAGAATCGGGTCCTTGTGCCAACAAAAGTCCTGCTTATTATTTCTTCATGCATATTGCAATTAGTCACTCACCCCAAAGTGGGCATGGAGTTAAGAATGGCCCCCTTACTCCAAAATCTCCTACAAAGTGCAAGTTTGGGAGGAGGATCCAGCTGGACTTAAGCTATTGCTAGCTCAACTTTGTTCCCCTTTTCAGCTTAGAAACTGGGGAAAACTGGTGCCCTTGTCTCAGGAAGGCTTTGTGCTAAATGTGCCTGACCTCAGCAGTGCTGGGGCAGGGAGTGTAAAATGCTCATGCGTGTTTCATGTAAAAAAAACCAGGAATGATGGAGAGACCAGGGAAATGGGTGGTGCCCAGAGTTTTGGAGTGTGTGAAATGGTCAGTTGGTGAGCCCTGTTAAGTTAAAAATTGAGGCAGGCACAAGGAATTCTTACGCTGAACACGAGGATTTGCCATCTACCCCCAAGAAATAGGAAATATCCCACAAAGCTAAAATAACAGAAAAGGTTATTCATTCCAAGTTTATAGAGATGAAATAGACTTACTTTATGACTAAGACTTGGTAGTAAAAGTACATATATAAGGCAGTTGATAATGTTGGTAATGTGGAGCAATATTTGCAGTAGGAATCAGGGGATTTCAATACTTAGTTCTGCCATTGATTCACTCTGTCAGACTTTGTCAGCACTGTGCCTTCATTTCTATTGTGGTAAAAGATGGCTGATAAATGTACTCCTAAAAATCTAGTGGATTTTTAAAGATTTTGGGACTGGAAAATTTGCAGATGATCGGTGTTATGATAGTTTGCAGCAATATTTTTAATTCTTTTTCTTCATAAGGAATTTTACTTCTTTTTCTTTTTTGAAAGCTAATTTATATTAGGAATAAGTGTTTCATGATACACCCATAGGAAATGTTTATTTACTTCTCAAGGTTTCATTAAACCCCAAAGTGTTATGTCTTCTGTGCTGATGAGACAGCTTGTCTCATTCATGGTCAGCTGCTAAATCATTCATGTCAACCCTTATGTTTATGTAAAGCCACTGCACACAGAGCTGAAGCTGGAGTCCTAAAGCAGTTCTAGAGTAATTTTTGTGAGTTGCTCTTGCGATTTTTCAAGGGTCTGACTCTACTGGCATAAATTATTGTCAGTGGGATTAACAGAGGTAACAGCAGGGAGCACGGACCCAGCTGTGTGTTCCCCAGGCACTTGTTCCACAAGCTGTGATTGCCAGCCTGCCCTCATACCTGCAGGGACCCATCGCCTTATCCCTTGTCCCGAAAAGGCTTCAAATGTTTCATTTAAAAACGCTAACACTAAAAGGAAAAACTAGGAGTTGTGTGAAGGCTGTGGAGAGGAGGAGGACTGAAGATCCTGCAGCTGGGCTCCGACAGCCTGGATTTGCAGGCAGGAGTACCCGGGATGAGAGAGATTTGATCTGTGGGCAAAGTGTTAAACTGGGATTGAGACACACAGGTTCCTCTCTTGGCACAGGCTGCAGGAGTGCAGGCAGCTCACGCTCTGTGCTCGGGAGGCCTCTGCAGAGCCGAGATAATAAAGTTCCTCTGCACTCACCCACGGCTGGTATTGTCTGGGAGGAGGCTGAACTCTCTGAGAGAGGCTGCTGTTCTCTGTACCTTGTACAATGCCACACAGGGTTATCCAAACTCCAGAATGGTTACATCAGTGTTACTGGGTGCAGTTTGGATCAGTAATTTATCACAATTTTATGGGATGGTGGAAGGGAGCACCACTAGATTTCTTTTATCTTGAGGATAGAGATTTTGATTAATTTTTTCCCTTCTCTTCAGGATAAGCACTTTTCCTTATATATATTTCAAGGTAGGGAAATTGCTCACTTGACAGCTGTGGATAAAACATGAAATTTTAGATAATGTTTTAAATTCACCAGAGACAAACCTGCTTCAAGGTAATTTATAAATTAAACTAAACTCAAATATTGTCTCGTGGCATTTACCTGTAATTAGAAAACTTTCTTGAAGAAGAGAGAGATGGCTGGTATACAAATTATTTTGCAGCTAAAAATAGGACTGTTTAGAGATTAGGTGATATCAGGTGAATCACGTGTTGAACAAGCTTCCTTCATTTTGTATTTAAGTTTTTCCCTGCTCACCAGCCTGACTAGTTTCAAGCTTGCTATCTAAAAGCTAATGGGGAGAGAGTCAGTGTATGAGATTTTGCAGTTTCTTTGGTGTGAATTTGATTTCAAAATTTTGTCTTCTCCCATCTCTTTTTTCTCTCTCTGTTATCATGGGATCACAGATTGGTTTGGGTTGGAAGGGACTTTAAAGCTAAAAAACCTACCCCCTGCCATGGGCAGGGACACCTTCCACTATCCCAGGTTGCTCCAAACCCCGTCCAGCCTGGCCTTGGGCACTGCCAGGGATCCAGGGGCAGCCACAGCTTCTCTGGGCACCCTGTGTGTGGTGGTTTGGGCCAAATTCAGGGCAACGTCCAAAAGGAATGTCTCCTCAAAGGAAGGCAGGCCACAACCACCCCTCCCCCCATCCGGGTTCGTGCAGTTTTTTTCTCTGTCTCTTGCATCCAGTTTTAAAGGCATAGAAAGGCTCAGGAATCATGTCTGGGCATAAAGCAGTGATAGGGGATACAACAGCATAAAGTCACCCCAAGACATTGTGCCAGGGCCTCCCCACCCCCACAGGGAAGAATTTCTTCCCAATATCCCATCTAACCCTGCCCTCTGTTAGCAGGAAGCCATTCACCTTGTGTTATCAGTATCTTTGCCTAAAGACCCTCTACACTGCTCTGGGACCCCCTTTATGGACTGGAAGGCTGCTCTAAGATCTCCCTGGAGCCTTTTCTTCTTCAGTCTCCACAACCCCAACTCTTCTCAGTCCATCTCCACAGCAGAGGTGCTCCAGACCTCTGCTCGTCTTTGTGGCCTCCTCTGGATTTGCTCCACCTGCTCCACATCCTTCTTATGCAGGGGCCCCCGGAGCTGGAGGCAGCCCTGCAGTGGGGTCTCAGCAGAGCATAACCCCTTCCTGCCCTGCTGCCCGTGGGGTGGAGGTGCAGCCCAGGGTACCTCTGGCTTTCTGGGCTGCCAGCACACAGGGACAGCTCCGGCTGAGCTTCTCATCAACCAATGCTTCCAAACCCATCTCCTCAGGGCTGCTCTCAATACATTCTTTGCCTTTTAGCTGTCTTTCTGATGCCTGAGGGGAGGGAAAAATAGTAGTTTGAGAAAAAGGGGGATTTTTAATTTTTTTTTTTTTTAATTTTAAAACTTTTTAAAAGTGGGATTGTTTTGGGAAATGTTGTTTCAGAGCTGCTAAATTTTTCTTTCTTGGATTTGATCTCTGTGGTTACCACAGGGCTCATATGGAGAGCAGGGAAATGCTGAGTGAGGCTGTGCCTTAGTTCACTTCCAAGGCTGAGAGCCTCTGAACTGCTCTGCACTGCTGAGCACCCGCACGTGTGCCTGTCTGGCTCTCCCTTCTCCTCCACTCTTTCCCTTCCCGTGTACTTAATTCAGTGCACAGCATTCCTCTCTGCCTTCTTGCCTTTCACCTACCCTGCCAGTTGCTTTCTTTAGAGCAGTTCCTCACCTGTCACTGGCTGCAGAGGCAACATCTTTAGAAATGGGCAGAGAGGAGAGGGCACTGGACACATTTGTTTTTTGTCACAATCCTCGTAGCTGCACTGGGGCCCATGAACAAGGGCTGTGCTGCCAAGCAAAGGCCACTGGCTTTCCCAGTTTTACAGTTCTGATCAAAATTCTGAGCAGTGAGAGATCATTCATTCAAGCACATAAATCAGAAAGGAAAAGAAACAAAATTATCCTGTGCAAGTAGTAGTGTGCTGTAACATACCTCTAACAGATTGCACCTTTATTCAATTTCTTTGTAAGGGGCCCTGTGTCAAAAGGTTTTTTCCCTAGACCTGCTAAAATGGTAAATGGAAGGACAGCAGATTTGCTTCACCTTTTACCTTGAAGCAGTAAACACTGTTGCTGGGAGGTGACATCAGTCAAAAACTGTGCCAAATCCAGGTATGGCAGGTTCCAGGGCAACCTGTACTCAGCAGGTTTCTAATTCTGACCTGTAATTGCAGTCGTTTTCAGAAACTTAGTGCTTTCCAGCTGAGTTTCCCTTATTCCACAGTAGTGTAGAAGTAAAGCTGCAGCTGTCTTGCAGCTGAAGGACATGAGAAAAATGTGTGGGTAAATATCCATCTGAGGTAAGTGAGGATTGGTAACATTTGGGCAGTTTTCAAACAGGAAGGGCAGCGCTGCTCCGTAGTTTAGAGGACATGCACCAGCTCACGTACCCTCTGCTCGTTAAGTGACTTAGCACACGCCAATCTATGTGAGGTAGAAACCCCCGAGCAACTACTCATCACTGAGTAACAAATAACATTAAATTATTTGTTCCCAAATACCTTTGTCTTCTCACTAAAACTATTTTGCAAGATTGCAGTAGTTTTGAAGGAGACGAATGCTGTGGAAAGCAAGTTATTGGGGTTTTCAGTTTTCAAAGGAAATATCACATTTGTTTCAAAAGTAAAAATGAAGATAAAGATGACATTAAACTCAGAAAAGGCACGAAACCAAACCCACTGTCCTTATGTGGATTGAAAGATATATATTCTCCCTAAAGTTTTTCAAGGTTTTTATTTCAGAAAGTTAATTTTAAAATCAGGTTTTGATGATTATGATAATAATAATAATAATATTGGGGCACAAACATTCAGTTTTAGGGATGATTATTGGGAGCAGATTGCAAATGTGATGTGGTGGAAAAAAGACAATATAAACATTTTGGCACATGTAAATAGACACAGAAAAAAATGTTGAAAAGAAAGAGAGCAAGTCATTTCTGCTCACTGTAAGGGTTCAAATAATAGGAATGTATACTTTGAATATGTTATGATTAGACCTGGTGGTAGCCTGGTGCACTCTCTGCAGGGTAACATTTTGCTTAAAGATCTAAAGAACTTCAAACCTCACCTTCCCAAATGTTTCTCTGTCATCACTTTAATGCATCCTTGGTCACCAAGCATTGCTGATGATGTTGCAGGGTGAAACACTCCTTGCTAATTATTTTAATCTCTTTTTATTAAGCTTTTTACCTCCCTTCCCAATACACAGGACCTACCTTGAGCAGTTCTTTTTTGCTTGTGTTTACAAAGTAGTTTATTTTCTCTGAATGCTGTGAAATTGAATTTTTTAATGTCACATGGTGATGGATATAACTTTTAATATTTTAGCAGAAATTACTCCATTAAACTAATTACTTTCTCTAACATGTGGTATCTGGTCTGAGATCACAGGTAAAAGAACTGTTTGCTGTAAACACCAGGGTTTGAGTATTTCTTTATTTTTGCAGCACAGCCCTCAGCTGTCAGTGTGTTTTCTGGATTTTGCCTTAAGAAAAAGTCTTTATTTCATAATCTCAACAGTTTTGTCCTCAGAAAACAGAGCTTTACCCACTGTCTTGAATGGAGGACCTGGAGGACAAATGCTCCTGCTGTATTTAATATACAGCCATCAATAACTCCATGAGGTACCAGCAGACTACATGGGAAACCTTAGGAAGGTGAAGGAGACAACAGACATCAATGTGTGATGATCTCTTTGTTGTTTTTGTATGATGTAATGGGGGAGTATTAATGAAGATAAGGTAATTTGTTCTTTATATTCTGGAGCGAAGTGTGAGGGGGACACCTGAACTGTACAGCTTCTTTCCAGAGGTCATCTGCGGTGGTATTTCCTGGGTCATCACCCTCAGGAAGGAATCTGAATGCTGGGGACTTTTAAGATGACTTTGGGACAGGAAAGAGGACTTTTGGAGGCCAAACTTGTGGTGCTGGTGGCACACGGATGCCTCTGCCAGGTATGGTTTTGCTGGGGCAGGGGATGGAGGTCACTGCCTGGTGCTGCTGGGGTTTGGTTTCCAGCATAGTTGGCCATGGTTGCATTTGGTTTCCTGGTAGTGCAGAAGGTCTAGACAAGGTTATAAAATGCCTTCCCCCCCCTCCCCACCATGTTCCATGGCTCCTTATCTTCTTTAGTGTGAAGATTCGGGGCTTACAGGAAGGAAAAGTGATCACAGACATGAAAGTCAGCTCTAGTGAGAGAGGAAGTGATAACACCCAGTACTCTGCTGTATTGCTCTGTATCATGCAGTTGGTTTTCCAGGCTTTTTATCTCTCCTTTGGATTAAGAGGCTCTGAGGCACAAGAAGGCTTGATATACTTGCTGCTGCATAAAGGTAGAGATGCGTCTACAGTGTGTTGGGTAAAAAGCAACTGAAGTGTGAGTAGGCACACTTCAGCTTGCCCTCCTTTAGCTGATATGGATTAAAAAGGAGGGAAAACCAAAGAGCAGGAGCATGTGTAGACACCTATGGGCTGCAAGCAGCTCAGGCAACTTATTAAAGTCCTTGTACAAGCTAAAGTTTGGTCAGTCATTTGCCTTTACGTCCCTGAAAGTGCTGTCTGCACTTATCAATGGACAACGTGCAGATCTGGGGAGTGCAGAGCCAGGGAGCCATCACAATGTCTCAGACCAGATCCTGCCAGTAGGCACAAATCATCCCACTGGAAATGTGCCACGGTGGTCCTTGTGGAGTCAAAACAAGCAAACAGAGCTGATGTTGGAAGACAGGTTCTGTCCAGGGCTTGTCTGGGTCTGACTGCTTAATCCAAGTGTTTAAAACATGTATTGGGAATTGTGGACGTGTTTGCGACTGATGTGATGAGAGTGCTGCTGGGAACAAGTTGTGTTATTGACAGCTTGTGGATTTAGGAAACATTGTTTTTGGTGATTTATTGCTGAAGGTTAACTAAGTAGTGGCAGGCCAAAGGCATGAACAGGCAGCTGCAGGCAACTTAGATTTTAGGCAAGTTTCTGAAGGTGTCATCAGAGGCTGCTCCCTCCCAGCATGTCCAGCACGACTCCAGCTGGGCTTTTCTTTCTGTTGCAAGGGAGGATTTAAGCTACTTGATTGTCTTGTCCATCTGTGCTAGAGAGAGCTCGACTGTCCACCCACTGCACAAAACAGAAGAAAACAGGTCCTGTTTCACTCATGGATCATATTTGTCTGACACTTTCTTGTGCCTTTCAGTCATTTTTAATTTATACACTGTCTTCACACATACTGCATTTTTTGATTCATTGTGTAGGAA
Source organism: Gymnorhina tibicen (assembly GCA_013399875.1). Taxonomy (NCBI): domain Eukaryota; kingdom Metazoa; phylum Chordata; class Aves; order Passeriformes; family Artamidae; genus Gymnorhina; species Gymnorhina tibicen. The sequence goes on from VXAZ01001300.1 coordinate 779,193, forward strand.
ATTACTGCAAGCTGGTTTTTCAGTTTTCCTTCTAATACCTACACAAAACTCAATTAAAACTAATATCAATTAGCTGTGAATGACTTTTGAGAACCCTATTAAACAAAAAATATGAGCAGATGAGAACTATTTAAAATATGGGAGCATGTCAGTTTTAATATCCATTATGTTGCTGTATTTCCAAGCCATAAAAGTGACAAGAATGGCACACACTGTGTAAAAGAAACTTGTTATGGTCACTTAAAATTTGTTTTTATTATTATTAACTAGTGGAAAGTCAGATATGGATAGTAAATATTCTTTGATATGGCGTACAGGTTTTCATGAACTGACACGTCATATTTCCCAACTTAAAATATTTGTTCCTGTTAATAAGTGTTTTGCTGCTGCTCTGGAGTCCTTAAAGTACTTTTAAATGCTGTAGAGGTTTGTGAGGTGTGTGTAGCTGTTACTACTTTATGCTTGCTCTGTGAGAAGGTACAAGTTGTGCAAAAACTGAGTGTTGTGTTCAGAACATTTGCCCAGGGATTGAGGGGGATAGGAGTTTGCCTGAGTGATAATATTAAGCCATACCAAAGGTTCAGCTAACCAGCACTGGTCAATAAAAGGTGTCCAGAGCAGACAACAAGAAAAATACATGAGTGCAAAAAGACCTTTTAGGATACTTCCCCAGTTATCTGTGACTTACAAATTTTTGCATACTTGTAGTTGTTAACCCTGAAAGAGATTTTTTTCTTGCCTCTGAATATATGAATATACTTAAGTCTTGAATCCATGTAAAATTTCAACACCAACAGAATCTCATGGGAATAAATTTCAGCAGCTCTTTATAATGAAATGTATCTTTTAAACTGTCTGATCATAGGTTAAATAGCTTTGTTCTTTTGAATTTCAAATTTGCATCTGACAATGGTTTCTTATTAACCAACTCCAGTTGCTTAACTTATTACAGAAAATGTCTTGACTGGGGTCCTGATTTTTAAACATGAGTTTATCCCTCACCCCCTTTTTTTTTTCTTTTTTTTTTTTCTTCCTTCTTGCTCTGGCTGATTAGAAATCAGCTTGAAACTGAGCAAACCTCAGTCACAGTTTCTGGGCTTGCTGAGTGGAAACGGTAGGAGTTGAGAAGCACCTTCAGAGCAGGTTGTACATGGCAACAGCCAGAGCAGGAACACATAAAAAAGACATAATAGATGAACTGCAGAGCAAACTGAATTAGATACACTTACAGCAGTGTAATGAACTGGTGCCTTTAGTAATTAGCCAGAGCTGAAGTGATCTACTGTGGATTATATTCTTTGACTCTCTAATAATCTAAGTCACATTTCCCCTGGTTGACATTTAGCAAAGGCCTCAATTTTCTGGTGTTTCATAGCTCACTTTTGAATGCTCAAAACCTGGATGTTAATGTTGAGAGCTTCAGTTTAAATTGTCCTTTCTGCAATTTTGTGCACTTCTAACTTTATTACAATTCTGTCCTTTAAGTCAGATATATCAGACATTATTGCAGACGTATTAGAGTATAAAACTTGTCTGGACTCAAAAATGGTAATAAAATTTAGATCCTTTTCCATGAAACTTGCTCTTTATGGCCCTGTTTTCCCAGTGGAATATCCACCAGCTTCTTCAGGGCTTCACTGGTGTCCAGGCCTATATCAGACGTGTGGTGCTGGATATATTCTGGTTCCAGGCTGCAAAGGTACAGCACAGGTGCACCCAAAGGGGTGACTTCAGTGTTGCTGTGACATCTTCCTTGACATTCCCAAAATCTCTTTCTCTCTCAGGCCTCAATCTTTTTTTACTGTTTTTGGTTGGTTGATTGATTTTGTTGGTCCTTTATTTCTTAACATTTTACTTCCTTTTTCTTCTTTTTTGAATCTGAAAATATTGCTCACTGTGTGCACTTTTATATTACTGCAAGCTTCAAAAATTAAAATAATGTAGCTTTAAATAATTTTAAATGACAAAAACATATAAAGGTTGAAATGTGCATCTAAATTTTCAGTGTTTAATGCTTCCCTGTGAAGAATTGAGGAACCTTGAACTTTGGAGTATTTTCTGAAAGTTTTATTTGTTACTTCGAAGCCTGTAGTCTAATCTTGATATGGAAACTGATATTCTTGTCAGTTTGTTGCCTTTGAGAATGGAAGCTCCAGGTGAAGAAGTTCAAGTGCCCTGATGGTCGTGTCAGGGTGTTCATGTTTCACGTTCAGGGATCCTGACTCTGAGAAATTCAAACACTACTGCAAGTAATGAGTAATGGCATGCAGTTAGTTAAATGTGTTTGCAGGTTTCAGTTTCTCTCTTTTAGGACATCTTTGGAATCATCATCTCATAAATCTAAGGCTGATGCATGTCAGGTGTTGGCATCAGGATTAGACTTGAGCAGTCAACAATTTTTTTATTTTCATCTTACTCAAAAATATGTGTATGTTGATAGTATTTACCAGCACTTATTTGTGTAGGGAAAAAGGCTTTAAATGCTGCTGCTTATCTGGTCTTTAGCCCCATAGCATTTATAGCAAAGATGCTAATAGCTGAGTTGTGTTATTTAATCTGGTGTTCAAAAGAAAATGTCAACCAGACCAGCTCTGAAAATTAAACTATTCAAATGCCTTTAGGACTTCTTTCTTCCATTGGCTTCAAATGAAAATAAACATAGAGATTTTTCTATTCTTTATGGAAATCCATCTGTTCCTGTTTCTCTTTTTGTGTGATTTTGAACTATTGCATCTGCTTTTCCTTGCTCCTTTCCAGTATCTGTCATTGCTCTTGTTTCCTGTTGCATTTCATTTCTTCCTCTCTTCTTTTAATATTTAAATCACTCAAACCACCTGAGTTTTTAATGATCTAATCTTCCAAATCAACCAAATACCTAACCCTGTTGGGATTTTCTGTCATTTTGCCTGGAAACATTGCTCTCCTTGGCACCCATTCAGTGACTTGTAATACACCCACAGCACTTGAAACAAAGGTTATATTGCTTCCCTGCAGTCTCTGCTCAGTCTCTGGTACCTTGGCAGGATTCACAATTAGCTGTAAATAAATTTCTGGTTGCAACTTCTCAAATTTAGCTCCTGGAACACCACCTGGAGGATTGTGTTACATTTGAATTTGCCAGCTATTAGAAAGGAAACTGTTAGAGTTACACTGGGTTTTTCCTTCTATTTGTACAGCTGATTGACTCTCTTTTATACTGAGTTCTCTTACAAATGAAGCTGGGACAGCTCTTGGTTGTCTTAGTTGAAGGTATGGACTGTTCCATTTAAAGCAAATAACACTGCTAATCCAAGCCCTGTGTGAGCTCCAGTAAAAGATCATGAGAGTGGGACTGGGCTGGGAAGGGCATAGGGCAAAATTGACTGGAGACACCTTGAACTTAGTGTCACAAACTGAAGCACCCCCAGCAGGTCACTGTGCCAGAGGTTATGGGGCGTTCTGGGCTTTCTGGTACAGTAGAGTTACCTGAGCCCAGCCAAAACACCTGAGGGTGCTTGAGTTACTTTGGACTGCAGAGGTGGACATGGCCTTATGATCACTTGATGCTCTCAACAGGGAGCTTAGCAGGGAATTGAGGGAAAAAGGTGAATATCTAATCTCACAGACCTTTCAGAAATGTCAGTTTGTGCAACAGCAAAGCTATGCCTACTCCTGCAAGCAAGAAGAGGGCTGGGTGCCTTCTGTAGCTCCTGGCCATGCTGACCATGCCAGGGCTGACCAAAGAAAGAAAACCAACGTTTCAGTGAGGTGGACTGCTCCAGGTCCATGCTCAAACACATTCCCCATCATGGCATAAACATGACACAAGTCAAATGTTTGCTTTAAATTGTCTCAGCATAACTGAGTAGGTTCCTGTGCATGGTGATCACATGCAGTAGAGATGTATAGCATGTGGCTGACTTGCTCAGAGATCTCTTTCAAGAGATTTGAAATTCTTGGCTCCCTCCTATGATTTCTGGACAGTCCATGAGGTGCATAACATGAATTATTCCACTTGCTGATTTCCAGTGTCATACAGAACTATTCAAATTTTGTTTGATTTGCTGCTTCTGGAAGATGATACAGTGGAACTTATACTTGGCTTGCTTTAATTGCTTCAAGTGGAAGAGGCTATTAAATGAGCATTTTTCAAACCCAACCTTTGCTATAACAGAGTATTTTATTCCATTTCCATTACAAGTGCGTGAGCAGGTATGCTGGGAGATAGGCCTCTCCTCCTCTGGAGTGTTTTTATAGAGGCACGTAAGTGGAGAGCATGGATTTTATGAGCCTCCTGCTCAGCAGTAGATAATTTAAAATCCAGACAAATGACCACTCTGATATTTTGTGAAAAGAGAATCTGAAAGATGTACAAGAACAAACTGAACTTTTTTAAGCGTGAATGAACATTACCAATAAGTGAATAGTCCTGGAGGCCCATTCTCTTTTGCTATTCAGCTGTTTCAAACGCAAGCAATCACAATGCAGACCTCTCTGTTTTGCAGCCAGGACATACCTGCTAACCCAAACAGCAACCTGGGGCTCTTAGAAAGCTGTTTTGAGGCAATAAGGGGGAGATTTCATCTGAAAACAAACTCAAGTTTATTAATGGGAGCAAGGTATTCTTTCCTCCTGTTTGAAGGATGATTGATATTGGAGTGATTGTTTGTGACCATGATGTACTACTCTGCCTGCTGGCTTGCTGCTGACTCCTGTGACATTTGCCTTGCACTCACAGATAGGTTGGCTCTGGGGATAGCCCAGATCTCCCACCAAATACCTCTAGTGAGAAGTGCCCCATGAAGGAAAAACAAAAAAATCTCATTAGTGTTTTAGAATGCTAGCTGTTGAGAGACTTCTTATTTTTAAAAGTTTGAATTATGTTGTAATTGCTTAAGTTTTACACCAAGTTTAAGGTGAAAACTTTTCTGTTTGATGTGAGACTGCTCCCATCTCTCATGTCACTGCTGTTAGTATGTTGCTGTTGACTTTCAGTGCAAAAATAAGTTTTGCATGCATCTCTTCTTCCTTTAAATGTAGTATCGTCATAATCCACTTTTACTTGGCAAAAGTTAGAATTTTGGTTATCCAGGGTCAAAATATTGTTGGAAGAATTGTTGCAATAAGGCAAAAGTTAAGATGGGCATTCATCCAGAACTCCAGCCAGGCTCTAAATGAGCCATTCTTTATCTCTGTGTAGTTCAGATCACTTTCCTCCCTTTCTCCTTGTTTAGCTTTGTGTGCTTTCATCTGAGACTGAAATAAAAAGACCTAAATTCTGAAAAGATATATGTAGTGCTTTTTCAGAGACTCAATAGAACTGGAATAGTTAGGAGTATGTTTTGGGCACTTATCCAAGACTAAGCAAATCTCTACATAGTCTGAGGAACAAGAACTGAATTGCTATTACAGAAACTGCTTTCACAGGTGAAAAAGAGAACAACCAGCGAGTGTGATAGGCAGAGTAAAACAATTCTGCCTTTCCCAGCTAAATAACAAGTTTTTTCTGCCTCTAGTTTTTTTTCCTTTCCACTTCACCTGTAAAAGCTGTGGATTTAGGAGCAATATATTTTAACTCAACTTAGAAAAAAATAGTTAAAAATATCAGATCAAACCCAGACAGCAGTGGGGCAGAGAATGGAGCTTAATTTGTTGTTCAAAGCAATTCTACAAGCCAGTTCCTGGGCTGGAAACTTGGTTCATTTTGTTGTATGCAGAAGCAACCTGAAATGCTGCTTTACCCCGAGTCTGTATATTCTGTGCAATCATGTAGTCTTGGAGTGAAATAACGACTTTTGATGTGCACATGCTTTCCATAATTTATTTTGAATTCTCTGTTCTCATTAATATTCTAGTTTTAAATACTATGAACTTGGTCAAAGTAAGTTGTTTGAAATATTTAAATACAAATATATAGAAAATAGTTGGCAGTTCTTACTACCCTTCCGCTTTTGTTATTGATGACTGTCCTAAAGTCACCCAGTCTCTTCAGCGAGCATTTCCTCATCTTGGTCAAAAGACCCTGGCTGCTACCTGACTTGAATGGAGAGTTTTGTGATTTGTGTTAGGAGAGAAAATCTTGTGGTCTTTGTGAAATGCAAAACCACATATGGAAAACTTCTAGGAGATATTTCTGTTTAAAAACTGTTTGCTGACACTATGGAGTGGTGCATCTGCAAGGTGGGGAATCGATGTGTGTGTTGGTCACTGCTTCCAATATACTGCTCCTCCTTTCAGGAGGGGCCCTTCCCTGTGGGCTGGTACCTGAGCAGAGGGGAAAGAAGGATCCCTGTTTGTTTGGCCTCAAATTTGCATGTTTTTGTGTAAGTGCAACATAATGCGCCTTTAGTCTGTAGCTTTAAACTTGCCATGTTAATTCTAAAGACACAATAACGAGGTTTTCACTTTGCAAGAGAGGAGAATTGTTTCAGATTTATTTCCTCTCACAGTGACTCTTCTATATGGACACTCAGACTATGCAGGAGGAAATATCTCACAGTAGTCAGTCTGCTGCTGCTGGTTAAAGAGGCTTAGAAACATCATAAAAGTCAAAAATGTCATAGCTACAAATGGAAGTGTTTAAAGCTGGAGAGCGATTTATGGAAGAGGACAGCATGAACTGGCACTGGAACCATTCTTTTCCATTATTTCTCTAAATGACTCTTTTAGTAGTGTTGAAATCAAGATAATCAAGTTTGAAAATTAATGGGCAGGAACAGCAAATAATTAGAAACAATGCTATCAAGTAGGTAAGTACTCTGACTACTGGCATACCTGATTCTATAGCTGCAGTGAATGTGACTGTAGAATGAAAATAGGAGTAGATTATCTTTCCATTCAGCTCCCCCCACCACCCTCCTCCCCCAAACTATTAGAGTGGTGTGGTGATATTGTCTAAGGGGTGGTGTAGACATAAATTTAGTTTATCGCAGTTGAGAAATAAAAGATGCATCTTTATTTTTCCTAAAAGTCAAGCTCCACATACAGACTTCCAGTACAAAGAAACTGTAGGATTGAGCTGAGGAGGAGCTCTGTATTGGAGGACTCTATCATATACCACTGGCTGTAGTTCTTCAGCATGCTGGGTACCAGGCCATGGGATACCTGGAATGTGATATCCAGAGTCTGAGAGCACAGAGCTGTGTACCTGTATTTCAGGAAGTGTATGGGCCAGATCCTCGGCTGATTTATGCTGTTGCATTTCCAGGGGTTTCTGCACATTATCACTAACAGCAAATTACAGCTACTCAAAAATCTGCTCAGAGAACTCTCTGTTGTTGAGTCAATTTTCTCCAATAAAAGGGGCAGGAAAGGCAGCAATGCTCTGTGAGCATTATTATGGTTCTGCAACAGAAAGTTTTGAAGGAGGCCACTGTAACAGAGGCAAAAAGTAGACTCTAAAGTTGATGGCTCTGGCATGGGATGTTTAAAGGGTGCCACGGCTGAGGTAAGGACTGCACCTTGAGATAAGGAGGAGCTCTGAGACTGCACATGGAGGGTAGAAGATGCTGCTTCTGCTCTGTGAATGAGAGCTGAGGGGAATGGTCGACATGCCCTCCCCTGCCTTACACATCTGGGCACTTCTGGCCTGGGCATCCATGCCTGAGTAGGTACAGGAGAGACAAGAGAAATAATTTTCTGAAAAAATGAAAGAAGAAATTCAAGAGCATGGACAGCATCAAAGACGACTCGGGTAAGCTGGAGGAAACTTCCAACAAGTCTGTTAAAACCCACGTGTGATTTGAACTTCCATATCTGGGCTCAACCTGCCATTCCTGAGCATACAAATCCAGAGCTTAACTCGTGGTCCTTAGCAAATATTTTGTGTTAGACGGTGGCTAGAAGGCAAATGTTTCGTTTTGCTCTTTAGAAAGCTCCAGAAAAAGTGCTGGAGTTTGAATCAGTCTTGAATTCCCTGTGCTACCACTGTGGTGTTGAAGGATAGAAATTCCCTACTGTGTTGCTCTCTGGTAAAGGGCAGGTCCCTGTTCCTGATGTGCTAAACCTCCAGATAATCTTTACCCAGCTATTGCCATTGTCACTTCATCATGGATACATGATATTATATTAGCACAGCTTTTATCCCTTGCTTTGATTACTTGAAGTGAGCTGTTGGGTGAAAACTGTTTAACCCCCCTAGAAATTCTTCCTCTGCAGACCCAAAAGAATAATTTAAATGGCTGAAATTTTCTGTAAATCACTGAATAACTTTACAGCTCTTTACTGATACCAAAGTGGCCTTCAGACCAAGATCTGCCTCTAAATAATGAGCCTTCATGAAAGGCGTTGGATTTTTGTTTTATTTGTTTATTTTATTATGAATGAATGACACTTAGAGAAGAGTGCAAAGACTTTCGGTGATTTTTTTTTTTTCTTAATGAAACTTGTGGTGTTAGGTGTTCTTTGTGGCCTAGATGTACCCAGCTATCATGCTGTGTAGCCCATTCCTGTTTCAGAGAATCCTGAGGACCAGATGCCCATTCCTAATGGACTATCAAATTAATATGACTTTTTAGCACAGTTGTCTTTGGGGGTTTTTTGCTGTCATTAGGATTTTTTTGCTTTGGGAAAAAAAATCACTGCTGTGGGAAACTTTGGGAAGTTGTATGGAGTTTAAAGCTTTGTAGTCTTGAATGCATGTTCCACACTGGATCCAGTGTCCTGTGTCTGTGAACCATGAGGCAAACTTCTTTTCACTTATTTTTCTATTTTTAAAGTGCTGTTGCTATCTTGGGCCACTGTCTTCAATTGAGCTGTCATTTTTTAACATTGTTAGAAACACTCTCACTCCAGTTGGATTATTAGTGCAAATGGCAACCGGCTGGGAGATCTTTTCAGCCTTTTGAGTGCTTTGAAAGGAAATCTTTCATGGCCCTTTGTATCCCACACGGCACACAAATTGTAGTGCAGCCTGCTGCACGTTGTGTGTGATATTGGCCTCTGATCTAAACTGGCTTGGGTATACAGTGAGGATGCACAGGCAGTGTGGAGGAGTCTGAGAGAAAACTGTCCCTGTGCATTGTGCAGTGCTGTGGCTGCACTGCAGTGTCTCCCAAAGGGCTTTGTCACCCTTGCTGGGGGCACAGAGAAGTGCCAGCCACACTCATTTCTACCGGACAAACCAGGGACACACATGAATGCAGCAGAAGTAGACTGAACTTGCAGCAAATTCTGGATCTGCTCCTTCCCATCTTAACTTTAGTTCTTCAAATAAATTAATATTTTTTATGCTGATGATGGTGTTTTCTTTATCACCATAAATCATTGTTTTATGCTGATGACACTGTATTTCTCTATCACCATTAATCATCTATAATGCTTGAGAAGGAAATGTTAATGAAGAGTACAATTTATTAAATGTCACCCAGTGGGTGGGCTAAAAGGTGGATTAACTGCAAACCTTGTTATAAACAGGGCCAAAATAAAGTAATGACCCAAACAGACTTGTAGATCTGGTGTGGGAGGTACTGGAAGAGGTGAGCAGGACATGATCAGTGCCTGGGACAGCAAGGAAGGGTTTTGCAGAGTGGGACAGCACCTGGGGAAGGCTGGGACAGCCTGGCAGAGTGGGGAGGAGTCGCTCTGGAAAACAAGGGGTTCCCTTGTTGTGTCTTCAGAAACGCCCAGCTTCCCACCTGGCACTGCTCTGCTGCTCTTTGGGAAGCCATGGAAGAAACAGACAGTAATTGAAATGTAACTCTCCTCCCCATAAGGTTCCCCACCTCTTAAGAAACACAGGATACCCTCTGATATTTCCCTTGTCTGATTGCGGAATAACCAACTCTTGCAAACCAGGGAGAGGGGCTTGAATGGCAGAAAGGCTGACAAAACAAATGCCTCAAACCATAACTATTACTTAGAGAGTGCTTCAAACCTTAATCCAGCTCAATTTTTGATTGGCTAGTTTGTCTCTGCTATAAACTTTAAAGACCGTGTTAGTTACCTGTCATTTTAGAGATTGCTTCTCTACCCTGTCCACTTGTAGGCTGCCTGTTTCCCAGAAGGCACAGATTTCTTTTTTGTTTTTAATTTTTAATTTTTGCCACATTTTGATGATGGTGATATTATATGGGGTCAGTGCTCAGTCAACTGTTAAATAAATTGCAAATTCTACAAAACACAGCCAGCAGAGTCATTACTAACTGTAATGCTGAAACTTCAAGCAAAATTACATCTGGCTACAATGCTATTCGGATGCATAAATTATACAGCCTCTGATTATCTTAAAGAAAATTCAGCTATTAAACTTATTTTATGGGCACAAAACAAGAGGAACTGCCAAAAGGAATCTGTGCATCCTAAAAGTCATGAGAAGAAAAATAATTGGCAAACCTTTTCCGCCTGCAGTTTTATGGAATGTTCTCTCTCCCTCCTGATGTTCAATCAGCCTCCACCACTGGCACAGATGAAATCATACAATGTCAGAACTGGTGGGGGAATGCAGCCTGCGTAGCTTTTGAACAGCAGGTGGGTCAAATATTTCAAATCTGACCCCAAACATCCCCCATCTTTGCACGGGGACCTAGAGGGGTGAATCTCCAGGGGAGAAAATTGTAATTCAGTGCAGAAAAAAATAAGGATTCCTTGATGGTGGGGTGTTGAGTGTGCTGCAGAACTCCTCCTGGAAGCTTTCCAGCTGCCCTGGAGCACCCGAGGGGTCAGTCCTCTTTGTGTGCCAGCAGGTCACTGAAGCCTGACTCATGTCTGAGAGTGGGGGAGGATGAAGAGCAGAGCCTGGAGTGGCTGATGGCACAACAGCCCAAATGGCATTAGATCACACACCACAGCTGTGTCAGAAACCCCCAAAACCCAGGGGGATGGCATATTACTTCTTGCCTTGTTCTCCCTCATCCAATTTTATTTCAGTATTGCCAGTGTTAAACTCAGAGTTATCTTTGAAGAATAGTGAGTGCATTGTTTAAAACAGTCCTGTCACCAGATTTCTTGAGTTGCTTCAGTGTGTTTTAAACCATTCTTATATTTGACAAGTAATTGCCAAAATAGGTTATATGCCACTGACCTTTATCAAAGTCTGATTTTTTCCAAGCCTTGTCTCACAGTTCCATCCTGTAAAGACATTCAGGGAAGATAATTGCTCCCTAAACTAATTGCCTTCTCTGCTGTTCTTTTCTGGACTTCTGCAAGACAGAGGAAATTTTGCTATTATTTGTTCTTCGAACAGGTCTGAGCTCCTCAAACTGGAGATAAGAGGAGGTACCCCAGTTCTGTTTTTATTTCCTTCCTTCGTTCTTGTAACAAGAATTATGATTGAGGTGCATTGTTGCTTTCTTTCTGGAGTATTTCTATGCAGAATTTGTGGAGGAAATCATAATTTTATAGTCCAGTATGTGGTGTTATATCAGGTATAAATATGACTAACAGGAGTAAGGGATAGTGCCTATGAGTACGTGAGGAAGTACTGCGTTTCTCTTCCTAGCACTATGCAACCTGAGTCAGTTTTTTCTTCACTGATTAATCATAACTATTCCGTATTTCAATATATATTGATCTTCGAGACATGGGAACGGGAAGATTAATCTTGTTTTAACAAAGCTCTTCTTTTTAATTCAGCTCTGTGATAGGTAGTGAGTGATACACCAGGTGGCTGGCACAGTTTTAGCCAAGCTATGAGCTACTCCTTGGCTGAGGGATATTGATAGCTACTAAATATGAACAAAACCATTAATGGCACTGAAGCATACCAGGGTTTCATGCAAATGGCTGGTGTCAGGACAGAGATAATTCCCATGCTGTTGCGAAAGGAGTTGTTTTTTAACACTTTGACATTGCAGTTGGAGGAGGCTCTTTGCCTCCAGTGAGTGTGGTTCTGAGTGTGCAGGGTGACTACTCTGCCTGGGCTTCGTGAGCAAGTTTGAACACACAGCACTTGGTGAGGACCTAATGTTTCACCCTTCCTTGGAGTCAGATTAAAGCAGTTTAAAGTCAGATTAAAGAGTTTGCTCCTCTGCCTGTTTTCTGATATGCAGACAAGGTATGTGACACTCTCCTGACCGTATGTCCTGGAGATCTCTGCTTTTACAGCAGGAATCTTCCATAAATCCTATAGATGTCATCAGGGAAAACGCAGTGGTCTCACCATGTGAGAGGATGATGCAAACCTGTTTTCCAAGTTTACTTTTTTAAAATAGCTTTATTTAGTTTTTGAAGGTAAATCACAAATTACACTTAATTATATGTGTGAAGTTTTAAAATAAATTAGTACATTTCCATAGAAAAACAAATGTTGATTTTTTTCTTTTATCACGATTATTTCTTGGAAAAATCTGAAAATCCTTTTGTAGAGTTCATTTAGTAGCATCTTTAAGCATTTACAGTAAATTCCATTAGTAATTGTGAATGACAATTTTTCCAAAATCTAAAAGTGCCTTTTCATTTTCAGGTGCAAAGAAAACAAGAACATACATTACTAAGAATCTGCTTAACTTAAAGACAATTTCTGCCTATTAATTTTAGACTGTTTTAGTATAAAATCTCATTTCTCAACTTGTTATCTGTGTGAGGGTCTGCTTTCCCTGCTTTGTTTGAGCCCATTCCATGCAAGTTAAAAAGCAGGGGTAGGAGAAAGAGAAATTAAAAATGAAACAAAAAGATCTCTCTCTCTTGTATCATGTTTAGCCTTTTCTTAAATACCAGTAGCATGATATTCAGAGAAACTGTTTCTAATGATGTAAAAAATATTTGAAGCTCTAATTGACTGAAACGGCTCCCTTTGCTTAAGAACAAATAATATTTAAAAATAGAACATATTTTAAATGTGAAAATTCTTTTCCATCATGTGAGTGATTCAAGGTTGTGTGTCATGGAAGAGATTCCATGTTGTGAGCTCTAAATTCATAGAAGAAAATGTTTAGACAGATATCAGCATCAGCTATAAAATTATTATGATTCCTAAGAGACCACTGTTGTTTTTTCATATCTAAATATTTGAGACTTATTTTTGACAGTACTTTCAAAATTTAAGGACAGTGCAGAGTTTTAATGCGTTGTTGAAAACCTTGCTGTCTACTAAACAAAGGAGCCAACAGCCCTGGATTTCTAGCCACATTCCTTATGCTCCTTGCTTTTCATCTGGAAATATTCCTTTTCTGATAAACGAGCTTTCAGTTTCATCACCATGTTAGGGAGTTTACAAAGACTGTGTTTCAAGGTGTATGGAAGAAATTCTTACTTTTTGGTAGAAAAGGAGGAGAATGCTATTCTCTGAAAAGAGCAATACACTAAAGAAGAAATTATAGAAGAAAACTTTCCATTCTTGACAGAGAAAGAATGCCCCTTTTAGGTACAGGTTAAAAAAAAAAAGTAGGACCACGTCTTGTAATTGCAAGATTCCTCAGCCACTTCACTTCACTCTTTGAGGGGTTTCTTCACTCCTTTCAAAAGATATTCAGTATATTGCATCTCTTCTGAGTTTTATTTACTCCTTTTCCAGTATTAAGCTGAAATTATTCCACAAAGACATCTCCTGACCTAGTGTTTTGTACTGCTGTATCTGACAGCCTTTCCACTTGGAGATTTTAAAGTAGTAGAGTTACACTGCAGACTTGCACTCTTTGTGTGTGAATGTGAATCGTGATTTTTTAGGAAAAAAGAAACATTTAGAAATTAGGAAGCTATTTAGAAGCACAAATATGTTTGGGGATTTTTTTAATGCAGTTAAAATGCATTAACATCTTCTGTGTATTTCCTGTAGCTTCCTATCTTCGGTTTTGTGACCTTTAACAGAAGTTTTAAAGGAAATTGGAAAAAATATTTCCCTCAACTGAATGATTAAAAAAAAAAATCTTTTGCAAATTCTGTAAGCAGTGGATTATAAATCCAATTTTTTACTCCCCCTTCTGGTTGTGGTTTTAAGGAGTGCACATACATGGAAAACAGGAGTAAGATTGTCAATTTGTTATTCGAAAACGTTTTAACATCTATTTCTAACTGTGAAATGTGTCAACTAGGGAGCATATAATTTCTTCTATTAAGATGCTGTGTGTATATAATTTAAAATAACAATGCAAGCAAATATGCTAGTGTTGTGGTGTTTTTCATTTCAAGCAGCTTAAAAGGAGAACAATTTCTGTTTGCTTGGGATTGCAATCTGATAGTCCTTCTCACACGGAGCAATGGTTTATTACTTAAATGTTGCTGCCCAGATCAGTGTGTTTGCTGAAGACACAAAGCACGGGTCAGACGAGCAAAGTCACGGGGCCAGCACACCAAAGGCTTATTAGCAATGTCGGGTCACTAAACAATGCAATCACAAACGGGTGTATCATAAAATGCCACTTCACAAGAAATGCCTAAAATTCCACTGTGTAGCGTGAGATGCAATAGCATAAAATAACTGGGTTTTGGTAAAGCAAATCATCTTCCATCTGTGTATGCAGAGATGGATTTCAGGATGAAGCCTTGGCAGTACAATGATTTTAGGTGTTTTTTTTTTTTTTTGGGCTGCCCCACCTCGCTGCACACATTGATTTGTTTAAGAGCTGTTCTGCCGGTGTGAGCGCTGGCAGAAGCACACACGTCCCTGCAGGTGTGGGAATGGCTTGGATACAGCTGTGCCAGCTGTGGATTGGGCCCAGGGAAGCCTCATTTATTGGAGACTTACATTATTAAAAGTGTGCTATTTCATCCATTAGGGAAGCCGCCGTCAGTTTGGGAGTGCCAGCGATGCTGAGGAGTTTATATGTTCTGAGAGCCCAATAAACATCATCTACTTCAGTTACAGAGTGCAGCAGTTTTAGATGCCTGGTTGCTTTCCCAGATTTTGTTGCCTTTCTAATTAAATCAGACTTGGGGATTTGAAATTGAATTGGTGTGAAATACACAATAAAAGTCTGTAAGTAGTTTAAGACTGGCAAGGCCTGGGCATGTATTTAACCACCATGGAAAGTCAGAGGAACCTGACTATAGGACTCTCTGCAAACAGTTGTAATGCTGTTCTCTATCACTTTTTATTCTGTAAATGACTTTTGTTCTGAAGTGAGATATGACTTCCCTTCCTGTAGTGCTGCATGAAATGAGATGACAGCAGCATCACATCCTTAAATTTAACTACCATCATCAGCATTGAGAAGGAAAAATTGCATGGCCCATAAAAGCATCCTAAAGCTGGTTGCTTTAGGACAGAAGATGACAGTTGGAAAGTGAACTGTTCTCCTAAGGAATATAAACCATGTATTCAAAAATAGGAATAAGAGGTATTTTTGGATCATAGCACTACTTTGTGTTTGTTTCAGAATGAGCAGTAAATGGAAACTGCAGATCAAACCTACCAGCTCTATTGGCATCATGGCTGTGTGTTAAATGGAAAGAAGACAGGCCTTCCAGGTTTTCCAGAAAGAATAACTGAGAAAGTAAATTATGTGACAACAATATCACTTAGGAAAGAATAAAGAAGAACATCTCTGATCACAGTGTAAGAGATATGACATCATGAAAATGGCAGCTATAAACCAAAGAGGTCTAAGGAGGGCAAGTAGTGTTTCAGATAAAAGTGTGGAACAAGGGTTACTTGCAGTGTAAGGAGAATGAGACACTCTGAAGAGCTGCTGCCTTGGGCAGAGGGGCATAACTGTTGAACAAATAATTAGATGAAACCCTCAATTTCTCATAAATATTTTTCTATGTGTTGCAGCTAAGATTACTTCTCTGTGAGCTTTTTTAGCTTTTAAGATATGTGCAAGAGTCCATTGCTTAGAAAATTTTCCACAATGACAAAATTTGTGTGGGGCTTCTTAAATATTGCCACTTCACAATGCCTCATTTCAGGGCCATAAAACTCCAATATAACTAGACAAGCCACTGCCATGATACATGACAAAGCTGCCATCCCCAAACAACATATTTTTGTATGCATTTAATTAAAATACATATACTGTTTGCACACGGGGCTGAAATAAAAAGCAGTGCCCATACATTCATCAGAAAATGAAGCATGGCAATGGTTAGAGCACGAGGAAATAGGCTATGTCTGTGACGGTGCAGCCTGTATCAGTGCAATGCAGGGGCTAATGCATATGCTTAATGCAGCACAGTTTTAAAGATTACTGGGGTATCAAAATCAGACCACCTTCCTATCCTTTTGAAAGCATTTTTCTTATTTCATACCCCCGTAATCCTTTTAAATATGTATAAATCGTGCTCAAGTTATAAGGTAGAATGATTTTTACATGTATAAAAATATGTTGACTAGTGCCTAAATGCTGGACTCCATGGCTGTCAGTGCCTATTGTATATAATTTTCCCAGACACACAGCCAGCCTTAGGCTGTGAAGGTAGGAGCTCTGTGTCAGAAAGACTTTGACAAAAGATATATAGCTTTTAATTTGCCCATGGAACAGAGGGAGCAGATTTATGACCTAAAATACAAGGCTGAGAATTGGCTGTATACTTTCAGCTAATGGGTATAGAAATGAGGAGATTCACAATGGCTACTTCTTGCACAAGCTGCCTTTTTTGCATGTTGAATAAACAGTCCGGAAAAATTTACAGGGCTATAATTTAAAACAAAAATAAGGCAAGTGGTAGACCAGTGAATGCATTTTCTATCTTCTGTCTCTTCTCGAGCTTACAGTATCTTGTAAAACTGTAATTCTAGCCTGCTTTACCTGATTACTTTGTTTGTATGTGTATCAGGCTAGATTATTAGCATTTGTTTATTGGCTATTCTTCATTAAGGGCCTTTGCAGACATTGAAGAGGCTCACAAAATTGTGGAACTCTCAACACTGGTTCTACAGGTAGTAAAAAATCCTGTCAACTTTATCTGAATGAAGTTGCACTGATTTATGTTGCCTGAGGATTTGGCCTGCAGAATTGATCTTGGGATTGTAAGAGAGAAACTCTGACGGTGTCCTCTGTTCTTAACTCCTTTGACAAAGACAGCTTTAGAAAACCATTTTGATTTTGTGCATTTATCCTTTGTCCTGGCTGTCAGAAGACATAGCAGTTTAAGATCAAAGGGGAAGAGATTTGAAGATTAAACGTCTTTGAACTGAAAATGTCCTGCAGCCCCATAAATTCCAGCAGAGATCACTAAATTGAGAGTGCAATCATCAGCTGATTTGTATTAATGATGCACAGATCGAAACCTTGGAAGTGCTGTGAGCTCTGTACCTCTACCCAAAGTGTTGGAGCCCTGTCAGGAATCCCATCCAGGGATCCTGGAGCGCCTGGAGCAGCCTTGCTGAGGCTTCTCATGCTGCTGAGCACAAACAGGACTGGCTGCTCAGGATGGGCTTTCAGCCTCATGAGAGCTCCTGGTGGCACAGAGCTCCGTAGCCACAGAAGTCTCGTGGTGACACTGATCTCATCGCTATGGCTGGATGAAGGGGTGCCAAGGAAGGGGATCTCTTGCTGGATGTAGCCAGGACGGTACATGAATGGGACACAGCTGCACTAGCCCTTAAGCAATCTGGTCTAGTGGCAGGTGTCCCTGACAGGTGGCCGGGACTAAAGGGTCTTTAAGGGACTAAAAGTCCCTTAAGGGACTTTAAGGTCCCTTCCCTAACATTCTATGACTCCATGATCTGCAGCAGCAAGGACAAAATGACCATAGCTCATAATTCCTGCTGAGGCCTTATTCTCTGCTCTTTTATCTTTGCTTGTTAAAGACACTGAGGAATGGAGGCTCTACCTCATCTTAGAGAATTTCCAGAGGTTAATAATACGATGATAGCTGAAGAGCTGCAGTGCAGTAAAAGCACTTTAACAACTCAAATCCTAACAACTCAAAATTGTTTGGGTTTTGCTCATCAGCTTCCACCAACTGAATCTCATTATGATGTATCCTGTTAAAGTGCCTTCCACCAAAGCTGTAACTGCCAGGTTGAAAGGAATCCTGGACTCCAGTAGTCATGGATGTCTCTTTGGAAGCAGTTCTAAGGAATAAGTACTGTACAGGAGCACCTGCAAAAGGCAGAGACACAATGACTTGCCTTATTCTTTAATTCTTCAAAGATTTAAGAACATGAACACAATAGACTAGAAAAAAATCTCTGTAAGGATTATGCTGCTATAATCCCTATTTATTCTTTTGTTTCTCCATGTAATATTAGTATTTGCATGCTAATTGGTGATTAGAACGGAATTTTCTAGAAAGAAATTTGTTTTTCTCACAAAACTTATTTTAGGAGGTACACTTTCTACTACATTCATTTTTCATAGATAAGCAATCTACTTAAGCCTACATGCTAGAGGATAACATAAAGATGTTATTTGAAAATAAATTACTGCCTCAAGTAGCTTCTGCAGTGTATTTGCAAAATGCCAGTTCTAGAAGGGCAATGGAATTATTAACTTAAGATAAATGGCTAGAGATGATATAATTATGAATTCTGTGAGAAGACCTTGTCACAAGAAAGATGTAGATTGAATTTTTTTTTTGCTTTGCTAGCATAATCCATATGAAAAAAAGAATTGAGACATCAGAATGACAATGATTCATACTTTCTGTGACTTTCAATGATTTTATTTATTTTTTTTATTTTCTTACCAAGAGAGGCTTGGATATTCTTTGTAACTCACTAGATTTTAACAAATGCTGCATTTGCTGGACTACAAAATTGAACTACATTTTCTGAAGTGAAAAGAAAAATAAAATAAAATGGTTCTTCTGCATTTAACAGTGAGACAACCCCTGGAGCAAACAGCATCTTTCCAGTGAAATCATCTTGGGATTTTGATAGAAGAAAGTAAAAATGAAAATTCTAGTACCCTAGTACCTGGGATAATGATGCACAACTATGTAAAATCGGCTTAAAGAGCTGGAGATCAGGTTTGGTGGCACTGCCCCATATGGTTTCAAACAGTAGACGCTTTAAGATGTAAGCCAGATGGTTTTGAAATTACTGCATAAAATCCCTCTAACTTTGGCTAAGTTGTAGTAGTGGTTTCTAGAGACTGATTTCCTTGTTCAGATGGAAATTTTCTAAACTGTCTTTTAAAGGTAGAATTTCTTTTTTTTGCTGTCGTCTTCATATTCTGGCAGTTTCTAAATGATGGGCTCATGAGTCAGGGCCAGTGATGGCAGGTTCCTGGGAATGAAGGAGAAAGAAGTTTGTTTCTGTTGCAAAGATTTTATAGACTAAGCACTCTACATGAAAAACGGTGGCATTTAAGTCAAACTCCTCTCTTATTTCTCTCCAGCTCGTTCTCTGTTCTGCATTTTAGCATTGAATGATTGCAAAGAAATATCAGTTTGTGCATGTATGGAAAAGGCTTTATTCTTGCATTTTGATTGTTGTTGTGCATTCAGAGCTCTCCCACTGATACTCATTTCATCAGTAGGCATAAAAGTTGTCCAGGGCCCAAAGAAACATGAAAACATGTAGCTCTTACTATTCCCAGGAGACAGATAAATGTCAATGTCAGTCAGTGATTAAATATGCGAAAGATCTCTTGTATGGGCTAGAAACTTGGTGTTACAATTAATCAAAAAAAGAAGAAATCTTATAGATGGAGCAGAATAAAGAAAGTGTATCAGATCACCTCAAATTCAGAAATGAAAGAAGCAATTTTTAGTAGCTTCTCAGACTATAATGAAAAGCATGTGTAAAATCAGCACTAATCAATGAGCATCTAAGTGCTCACTACAGCTAAAATCTGCCCTGCACACCTGTGTGGCTCTGTGAACCTTCCCCATGGCGCCCCAGCTCCATCCAGGGCTTTTTTTGTTTGCCATCTGCACACACTCCATAACTTCTGCCTTTGCCCTGGTGGCATGCAGGCAGCCTGGTGACAGGGACGTCAGCTCTTGAAGTTTGACAGAAAAGAGCTTGAGTGGCTTCAGGACCGTGCCTGTCCCCAGCCACACCCCAGAGAACAGAGGTGGTTCTGCCTTAGCACCTTGAGCACTCCCAGGCACTAATACCTGCAGGAACATCCCTCTGGTCCCCACGCAGCCCCTGGGGAAGCTGCCACCAGAGCCATCTGCTCCCCAGTGAGTATTCCACATGCTTCCCAGTGGCTGTGCCTGCCCAGTGTTTCTGCTTCCTGATGACACCTACAATTCTTGTCCAAGGACTGGGGAAAAAGGAGCCAAATGGAGCCCCAGAGGGGTTTCTCTGGGGAAAAATTGCTTTTACTGCACTGCAGCTCTTCAGCTGTCATCATATATGCATGTATGTTCTTCCCCTCTGGCAGAAGAGAGAAGAATTTTCTAGGATTTATTTAAGAGCCCTTGAAAATCCTTAGGAAAATGAATGGGCAATTTCCATCCCAGTGGGAGGGGAGTTTTCATTGGAATTGGCAGCTTCTAAACACAAAATACGCATACACAGGGACACCCAGAGTCACTCTTTGGAGTCTGGTATGTCAGGATGGTGGAGGGGAATAAAGATTTGCTTACTATTACCATCATATACATTTCCTTCCCATTCAGGAAATGCTGGCATGGCCCCTCTGTGCCATTATGTCGAGAGGCAAGAAGACATTTTTAATAGCACTGTCGCTTTTCAACCAATCCAGTGACAGATACGAGTGAATAATATAAATTCTCTAGCCATTCCTTGGCATTTATTTCAATGTAAGTGTATTTTTTTTTCAAGTAGAAAACCCAATAGTAATTTATCAAGGGACAAATCATTTTTTCTGGGCAGTGGAGTCTGCAAAATCCCCATTTTTAAAGCACTAAATCTCCCTCCTTTGACAGGAGTAAGAAAGCATTAAAAGCTTTGATTTAGCTGGATCATACAAAATAGTTTCTCATAATTATCCTTTTGGATGATATATGCTTGTCTTTTTTCCCCTTCTTATTAAACCTGAGGTCTCCATTTTTCATCCAGCTGTATTACTAAATTAAATTGCCTTTTGTTGTATTCAAGTTAAGCACTTTGCCGAAAGCTTTCCTTGTTCAGGAAAATAACGTTTACCCAACGTGCTCCCTGTTTTACTGTTTAAATTTACTGTTTGCAATTGTTTGGTTTGCTAAGCAATTGGAGGTTATTGTTTGTTTTAATAGGAATAATGAATCAGTGGAATTTAGCGTTGTATCTTAGAGTACAGTATCTGGGGCAGGGGGAGGGGACGAGCTCCCAAGGAATTCTTATTTTGAATTGAAAAGTAAATTGCCAACATGACAGAAAAAGCTTCTTGCATGTCCAGCTTTAGAAACTTTTCATTTTTATTGCTGCATGAAAAGGAACTCTTGTTGGCTATGGAAGAATTCCATGGGGGATATAGTCACACTCATTGACAAAATAATAGAAAACAGTTCAACATGCTACCTTTCTTGGACAGTTTGCATCTGCACATTAAAAAATTGCTGTGGAAGCCAGAGGCAGCTTCAGCCAGAGTTTTAATTCTGTTCTTGCAAGGAGAAAGCTAAAATTTGGACTAAACGGACCAAATCATATAAAAATCTATACCAAAATTTAACAAAAGACTAACCATGATCAGCATAGCAAAATAAGTTGCTCATGTGACTTATGAGATGCTGTTCAAGATACTACCCAAAGAAATTAATTCAGAAGCCCCTGTTTGTTGTGTAGCTCTTTCAGGTGACTTTGGCCTGGGTGAATTCTCAAAGAGCCTGGGATGTGTGAAGCAGCCTCCCTGACTGCTGTCTCCTTGCTCGGGATATTTCAGATCATGCCCTGGCTCTGTCATTGCTTGTCCTTTGCTCCATTGCTGGGAACGTCACTGTATTGGAGCTGGCCTTCCCTGGGCTGTACCAGCCAGGCTTTGTGGCCACGGTGGCCACATTATGATCTATAAAAACACACGCAGATGTCTTGAACATTGATTCCAAGGTTAATAATGGTATGAATTATACAAGGCCTGATAAATATGGAATTGAAGGTGGTAATGCGGGTCAGTTCAGCTTTATGAAAAATAGAACGTGTCAGACTGTGTGATGGGCTTTTGAAGAAATCCTAAATGTCATTGATAAAGACTGACATTACTGATGGAGATCCATCTGTGGGCTTGGTTTCTGTGGTGTGGTGTCTTCACTCATAAGTTAAAGTGGTGGAAGATTAACACGATGCCCCAGTGGGTCTGGTGTGAAAGAGACTCTGAATGTCACCAGGCTTTCCTGGCATGATCAAGTTAAGCAGGAACTGGCTTTCTGTGGAGAGGCTGGAGCAAAGCAACGAGAAGGATCAGAGAGATGGAAAAGAAAACACAGCAATCCATATAAAACAAGCAAGACTCAGGCTTTGACACTGTACCTACAAAGGTTTACTTTGACACAGGAGGATGCCAGCAGGTGCATGAAGGGCCTGGTACTTCTCTAATTTGGGGTGCTTTTAAAACAAGGATACAGACTACCCTAACTTGGAATAAGAGGAATGGACTAGATGACTTCTGAAAGTCATGTGCAACTTCCATGATCCAAGGATTTGTGAGGGCACGTGCAGCAGTGGCAGGAGTGAGAAAGCCCTGAGGGAGAGGGGAGACACATGCTTGTATAAATATGGAGCCCCCAAAAAACAATTAAGGTACAAGCAACTGGTGCTCTGAAGGAGATTGTCAAACTAGATGTTAGACACTCAGAGGATGCAGGTACAGGCAGCAGAGCTGGCTCACACGTTTATGACTGCATTTGTGAGATTTTATTGAAGGGAATGGGGAAGTAAATGGGAAGGGAAGACTGAAGAACCTTCAGGAGCGCCAAAAGATTTGTGGGGTGTGTGAAGGTGGAGCATGAGTTTTGGCTTGTTGTACAGGAAATTATGATTGTGGTGGCCTCTGTCAGCCCTGAAAATCTATGAATGTGTAATTTCCAAGACAGCTTTGAAAATCTCACCTAAAAGGCTCTATTTGCCCTTTGTATCCTTCATAATAAATTGGAAAGACAGTCGTTTAGAGAGAGGCTTTTTCTTCTCCATCATACACTCTTTTTTTCCTGGTTTTCATTTAAACCCTGCTGCTATTAACAGATGCTGATATAACTTCTTGTCTTGATAGTTTCAGGCACAGCAATAGTTTGTTGCCAAACTGATCATATTATTTATTTATTTAATTAATAGTCCATAGTATATTGTCTTTTAATCTTTTTCTTCCCCTGTGGTGCTTCCTATAAAAGCCTTGGAAGGGAATGTAAGACTTTGTAATAAAACATTGCAGGGAACATTGGGCCTCCTGTATAAGTTAGCCAGTAGCTTTTCTGCACAGTTTCTAATGTTCTTGTGATTTTAGTATTAGTTACGTGGAAGTATCAGAAAGGTGGAGCTCCACCTCCAGGCAGCTAAATATTGTAAAAGGCTTCTTGAGGTTTGTGAGGAAAGCACAGACCTGTGAGTCAGAGAAAGATGAAAATTTCATAACACAGCATTTTGGTTTTGATGCTTTGAAGTCACAAACTATTCTTTTTTTTTTTTTTTTGATATCTCAGGTTTTACAGATAATTTAGATCATAATGTTGATAAAAATTAGAAAGGTGTGGGCACTGAATTTGTTTTAGGATTGCTGCCAACACTGCATGGGTATTTGATGTGATAAAGGTGCACCATATTGTTACAGGCTAGTGAATGCTAAAATTTGTCCCATGGATTGTCTAATTGTAATTAGCACTCTTTCCTTTTGCTAAGGCTTTGGACCATACAAGCCTTGCACATTCTTTCCCAAGTTAACATTTTTTGGCTCTTTTTTTCTGGGAAAAAAACCATAAACAAAAACACTGCAGCTCAAATATTACCAAAATGGAATTTGTCTGTACTGGTCTAGACACATGCTCCTGCACTACTGATTACTTCCTGTTACAAGATTAATCAAATATTAATAAATAAATGGTGAATGCCAGATCTACATAAGTCAAGTTTTCTTCTGGATTAACAGTACTTCTCATTGAATTTTCTCTGGACCTGCCTGACAGCCCAAAGCTGGTTATTAGTTTCTGAGTATTCTGAAATATCAGCAAAAAGGCAGTATGAAAGTAACAGTTTTTCTTATTGAAGTATGCTGCATGAAACATCTACCTGGTTTCCAGGTTCTTAAAATAAACACATTTTTGCTGGATTTGCGCTGGAATTTGCATCAAACTTTCAGATAGGAAACTCCAACTTGTTTCTAAAAAGTACAGTCATGATACTGCAGAGCTCTTGCATGATTCTGTTAATTAGGTGGTCTGGTTTTGATTTAGTCTTGTCAGTAAAAGCATCTAATTATTAATCAGAAATATCAAGGGATGTGTCAAACCCATTTAAACAAACTTGAGGGCCTCTAAGTAGGGGCAGGCACAGGAAAACTGAGGAACCAAGTGATTCTACCAATGAAATGTAAATTGCAATGCACAGAACTTCATTTGGGCATGTCTCGAGACTTGGGGTGTTGGTTGCTCTGTGTTCTACAAATGTACTTTAATTTTTTTGGGGAGATCAAGGAGGAGACATTCTGGGCCCTTCAGAGCCCATGGTATTCCTTATCTCAGGTGAAGCTCTGTCAGGTTTTCAGAAAGGGGTACAGTATTTGAATTGTTTTAAAGCAAAAATCATACTTTCCTTAATTATTACTCATCTTCATGTATTTCCGTGATTGAAAAAGAAAGAGGAAAAAAACCCCAAATATTCACACACCTCCCCAAAACCCAAAATAACAAATGCTTCCAGAGTCTCCTGAGTGAAGATGTACAAATGTATTAATATTTAGATTCCACATATCCATGTGGTGCCGTGTGGTGGATAGAATAGTTGAGAATCTCAGGCAAAGACTGAGGAGTGCCACACTCACTTTTATTTTTAATGAAATTATGGTCATCTGCGCTCTGTTAGGGATTATGTAAATTGATTCAAATTCAGACTTTTTAAAGTACAGCTAAGAGATGACCAAAAATCAGTTCCAAAGGCAGTAGAACTACAAGGCAATGCAGATATTTATTGTCATGAAAGCAATTTCTGGCTCCTTTGTATCCCCTAGGTATAAGTTGAGGGCTTCATTCATTGCCTCCTGGGAGTTAGAGAACCACAAATGTTTCTGTTATTCACTGGCCCTGTAATTTAAATAGAAAAATCACTATGCATTATCCTTGCTTGGCAGTCTTTTATCTAATTATTCAGGCCAATTCTTTTCTGTAACTGAGGATGTTGAACTGATAAAAAAAGGGCTGGTTAAGTTGGAACTTGGAGATATTAATAAAGTTATTTATTCTGGTGGCTCTTTATGCTGACAGAGAGCTGAGCGGTATGGGGGACAATTCTGAAAGTTATCACCCCATTCTAGAGAGCCAGCAGCTCACCTCAGCTCCTGTCATCGGGAGCTGGAGGGAAAGGGAATCCCAGGATGGTAGATTGAGACAAGAAAAGGCAAAGAAATTGCCTGGGATCCAGGGAGGGAGACAGCATTTTCCCATGTGTTGCACCAGTGGCTATGCATTCTGGAGACTGCTTTATTAATGTGGTATCATATAACTTACCACAAATGTGGGAATTTAGCTGTGTGTTCTGGGTACTCAGTCATGTTTAAGTTCCTCATCTGTATGAAGTTTCTCTGATATAGGAGACCTCTTCTAGGATACTTTTCCAGGAAGCAGCTTCATGAGTGGTCATCCCTTTACCTTTGGCAGTCTCTGGCAGCTCTGGGCTTAAGCTCACCTTTCCACAGCACTTGGTAGCTGTGGTGCAAGCCTCAGTTCTTTCTGATAAATAAACTTTTATCATCTGAAGAAGATATTCTCCTAATGGACAGTGTTAAGCAAGTCTCAGAGAATTCAGCTGATGCATGTCCCCAGTGCTGCTCTGTGGAGCGTGGTGAGTGACAGGGGTTACTACTCCAGACTTAGGCAGAAGCAACCCAGAAACTTCAGTCAGATTCAAAAAAATCCTTACTGCAACTACTGGATGCTTCCAAACTGGCATGTGGGAAAACCAAAAAATGTTATTGTTGGTGTTGGAATGGTAGCTTCAGAGTGTTGATTACCTTTAAAATCAGTATTTCCACAGTGTGACCAGACTTATGACAACAAATATGAAAGGAGAGGAATTCTCAAGTTCATTTTGAAATCTGTTGTGAGGCTGCAATGAAAAACTCATATATAGAGCAAATTATATATAGATATAGATGATATAGATATATTTGTGACAAGGCTTTCATTTATTCAAACTTCTGAGGAAATGCTTAAGTCCATGTCTAATCCTAAAGCACTTGGGCTTAATTCTAAGTCTTGCTATAGAGAGAAGTGACTAAAACTTGTCGAGTGCTTAAATGTCCTACTGATACATTTGGGTTTAAAAATTGGAGATGAAGCTACTGTTCTTGAGGTCTTTTGATGGTGGAGGCTTCATTCCTTGAGCCCCCCCCTTCACAGCAGCATCGTCCCTCTGCAGCACTGTCCAGCCCTCCCAGGGGTCCGGCCGAGGTGCTTTTTCCACCTGGTGCTGGAGATCCAAGTGAATGAGTTGGTGTGGCATGGTTTGAGGAATTGTCATTTCAGTCCGAGCAAACACCTCAGAGTTAAACTTTGTTCAATTAATACTTTAATAGAAAGTTGTTCCCAATGTCTGCAGGTGAGGCAGCCAGAACCTATCTCCTCAGAGCTGCATCGATATTGATTTCAGAGCAATTTAAGAATGCAGAAATCAAGAACAAGAACTGAATATTAACAGTTGTCAATTGACTGCTTTACCACCTGGTTTTATTATTGAATTAAAAACGCTCTGGCGGGTACAATTGGCTCCACCAGATGCCAAAAGGAGTTCTTAAGATGAATAGTAAAGACTGTCAGATGATGTAAGGAACATTACTTTGAAAAAGAAAATCATATTCTTGTTAGAACTGATACAGACTGTAATGAAACATCAAGCCCAAGGCTGAGAAGATGTTTTTTAAAAACAAATTCTTATAAGATAGGCTCATTTAAAAGAGACTTTGATGAACATCAACTTCCTTACAAACATGGCAAGGGTTTCAGGCAATCAATTCTTCCCATGAACATTGAGTCGACTCCTCACTTTCATGGCTGACAGGAAGAAATGGTTTTTATTAACACTGTTGTGGGGGAACTCATCTGGATGATAATAATAATAATACCACTATCTGATAGCCAACTAAACAAAAAATACAACCGATGTTTAACACTCTCTTTATACCCACAATGAATTCTGATAATGTGTGTTTTCTTATACATACCTGCATACCTTGGAGGTGATTAGAGGGTATTTGCATAATCAGAGACTCCCATTAAAACCAAAGGGATTTTGATTATGCAAGTAATTATATATGAACTTTTCATTAACAGAAAATCGACTGTTATGTCTGGATTTCATTTCCATTGTGTGTGCTTTTGGTGATTTGCTGTGCATCCACAAAGGAACTTTTTTTCCCAGACTTGTTACTGGTGAGGCACAGGATGGATAACAGCAAGTGCTGCTGTATGTCTCATTTACAGCTGGGGTTTGGTCTGACTAAACAAGGGTTAGGTTTGTGTCTGCAGTGTCACTGCCTGAAAGGCTGTGCTAGTCTAGAGGTCAGGGAGGAATTTTTTCCCCTGCAACATATATACAACAGAACCCTCTCTTCATCTCTTTCCTCTCATAAATTTCACTTTATCCGTAATATTTTTGCATTCCTGCAGAGGCACAGGTACAGTCCCTCCATCAGGCTGTGACTTCAGCTTGGGAAAAGGCTGCTCTTTTGATAGTGAAGATGGATTTGGTCCATCTATTTTCAAATTCTGGCTTTTAAAGAACAGCTTTGCCATCTATCTACAAGGTAGATTTATCTATCTAAATTTCTCCTTTTCTCTTTCTGAATTTGAATCTATGGCTGCTACAATTCCTCAGCTTCATTCTGTGGGGTCACTGACCTTCAGTCTGTCGGGTCAACTTTAGCCAGGCAAAAGTAATAAAACTACAACCTTTAAAGCAATTACTTATTGGTTAACACAGAGAAATTATCCGGGACTTTGCTTAAGTAGCAGAATGTTCACTGGCCCTCATAAGACACTCCAAAACTAAATACTGCCTCAGGAGGCATCCTCTATGACAAGTGTTGGCCTCCTAGGGTGAACCTTCAGTGTGGAACAGGTATTTATTTGTCTTTTCAGGTAGGTTAACAGAAGCATGTATTGAACTCATCAGATTCACCAGCATTCTGCAAAATGAGAGAACAGCCTCTCATGTCTGTAATCAGGAAAAGATAGTTAAAAATAAGAAATCCTAATGAAATTTTTAAATAAAAATCAGCAAGACAATTTTTACTTGAATTCAAGTCAGTGTATTCCACTGGGTAATATCCTGAAAATGGAAAACTTTTCATGTCAATGATTCAGTTCTGAAGATGCATATTCTTTCTCATAATTTTTCCCTTTTAGTTTAATAATGATGCCTAGGAGAAGGAAGGGAGCTGGGATTTTCTGTAAATATCTCTCTTTAAAAAATTTATAGTGAATTCTGACATTAAAAGAAGTGTGGTAATTCTGATTATATATTGGTATACTTAACAAGTTCAAGAGGCTTTGTCTGTATAAATACCAAGATGTTTCCTGGATCCTGTTAGATTTAGTTAACATGACTGCATACACAGACTACAACATTTAAAAGAAAATTACTAAAAAAATTATTAAAAATATCAAGGTGCTTTACATCTATAATCCTGTATTAATATTAAACTGACAAAAAGATCTGTACCCGATCTATTACCAATCCAGTACTGTTGTAAATTCAGGTAAATTTGACCAGCACATTACCCAAACAGCCTTGTGAGACCACGCACAGTGTGGATGTGTAAAAGGCAGTGGCTGCTGGTCCCTCAGCCCTGGACTGTAATTTCTGTCTCTCCTTGCTGTTCAGGCACTGCTCCTGCAGAAGATCTAACTAAAATATAAACTAAGAATTTGCATGCTGACTAGCAGATGATTCAAATAATTTAAGTTATCCTCAATCTTGCTAATTTTGAGTGGCTCCTGATATATAAACAAGAGCAGGCTCTCTCTGACTGCCAGTCAGGGTTGTTTGTGCTGTGGTTTTGTACTTTATGGGGCAGGCACATCCAGCCAGGAGCACTTAGACCAAAGCATCTCTCAGACATGCCCTCCACAGCAAATGTGGAGGGGTCTCCTGGGGACAATCTTCAGACTTTGTGACATTATAAGATCCCCCAAGGGCACTTGGGAATTTTTTGTATCTCACCGAATCTTCATTTTTTCTCTGTAAAGCTGGATGCACACCAAGCTCCTCTATCCTTCTGAATCTTTATGGGACAGACTTATAATAAGGTGAGGGAGTTTCTACTGAGTTGAAATAATTGCAAGAGCCAACTTCAAACCAGAATGTTGTGTGGTGTCTGATTTGCTTACCTTTCTTATCTATTTCAGCACAGGGAGTATAAATTTTATACTCCTAACAAATGACCAAGACTGGAAGTATATTATAGTACTGTACTGGGTACTGTAGCCTGTGCGTTCCTATTGTTCAACAGTGTAAAATGTGCTTTTGGGAGACTTTTAGAAACACAGTTCTTTGTTGCTGTTTTGTTTTCTTAATTTTTTAAAGCTTTATTTTCAGAGCATCCCACTTTTAAATGTAAGGTCCCTAACTTCTTTTATTGCAGGAATAAATTTGTTCCAGTTATCTTCTGTGCATTTTTTGTCACTAAAAACTCGATCCCTTAAGGTATGAGTTGTTTTTTCTCTGTTTTAGCAGAGTCTGATATGAGGGGATGACAGATAATAAATGACCCCAAACTAACAGAAGTCACTGTGGCCTTGGGATTTTGTGCACCCTATAAAAATCTGTTCAGAGCTATGTGTTTCAAAGATTTGGATAGATACTTCTTTGACAGCTACACGATTCAATAAAATGGAGAATGTGTATTTGGCCAGCAGATTATATATCTCAGCAGTCAATGTTGCAAGAGCTACGTAAAGGTAATTGATAGTTTAAGACCTTACCAAAATTCATCCTGTTGGACTTCTTGTAAAAGGCTGGGGAATCCAGCTGTTCTGCACCTTAGCTAGTCCTATAACATACTGGCACTATTCTTGCCTCCAGCAAAGACAAGTTGAAAGAAAGGTAGATCATCCATCCAGCCTGTGGAACAGAAGAGAAATTGCAATGTGAATTTTGCCTCTTCAGTAGATCTGTCTTCCTTCTGAATTTTTCTTTTCTTTTTTGCTTTTCTATAGTCACTTTAATCCAAAGGGGGGAAAAATCCAGTAAAGATAATGAAACAAAAAGCAAAAAGCCCTTCAGAATGCTCCCTGCTCTGTGGAATTAGAGCTAGTCAGCAAGCAGTGTAGTGTGCACCCAGAAACGATACAGAGGCAGCTTTTTTACAGGGCCATGCTATTTACAAGAAGTAAAGCCTGAAGTGAGTTATGGAAGTCATTTCCTCATGTATAGAAGTGAATTTTATCACATCTCTCTCCAACTTTATGTCTTCTACTTTATCACTAGAATTCCTGCTGGCTTATAGCCACTGTCCCATTTTAATAAAGAAAGGAGAGAGGGCCTAATCCAGAAAATGCTTTAAGTCCATATTTAATTTTAAAGCTGCTGAAGAGTTGATGGCATTGGTGGAGATGTTCATGTTCACATAAAATGTACCATGCATGTGTTTAAAGGCTCAGTTGGACTTTTCCCAGAGGGAGTGGCTGAAGTCATGTACACGTGTTTCAAGTAACACTTCTAAGCATAAGTGAAAGTTTCTCAGGGAGTTCAGAAACCTTGGTTTGGGTAAGATACAGCATGATTCTCATTTGTGACTTGAATTTGATAATATGTCCTAGAAAGGAAGTGATACTGCACAAGAGAACTCTGTTGCATGTTTTGCTGCAAAAATTGGGCCATTTTGTAAAAAGTGCTGGAAGAAAAACATCATCTGTTGGATGCTTCAGGAGATTGATGGAAACACTGAATGAGGTGTACATTTTGAAGCAAAGCAAATTTTTCTTAAAAATCAGAGTGAGGAAAATTGTCTCTTCTACTTTTCTAGTTTGATAAATCCGCATTTGGGAGTGTAAACTCTGCTTTCTTTGTTTTAACAATAACACATCTCTGTGTACACTAAAGAACAGGCTGATTATTCCTTAGCAGCTTCTAGGATGCTTTTGCTTGGTCATTTTTGTCTTGATGCCTGCACTATGGTTCAGGTGGACTGTGAGAAAATCACAGAGCAAACCTGCTTTTTTATATGCTCCATCTATTGTATTTTGTATGTCAAATGATTTCTCATCCTGTTTTGCAGTAGCGTTCATGCATGAGTGATACTTGGATTTATCATTCTGTTGGACTCATTTGTGAATTCATTGTAATAAAACATAATGCAGTTTTGATGTTTTTGGAAGCAGAAAACTTGGCTGTTGAAGTCTCAGAAATACTCAGTTGATCCAGTTGCCCCCGACTCTGCCCCCTCATAATCTGCCAGAAATAATGTGGATTTCCATTTTGCCTACAGAGGGTACTGAGTTAAATGTTCTATAAGTGACATGAAAATATTCTAGAAATGAAACAAATACAATGTGACTGTGGGGTGTAACCCCATCTGACACAATTAGTTTGAATTAAGCTGTGATTAAATCTAGTCAATATTACAGATTATGCCTTCTGAAATAGAATAAATTTGTAACTGCTGTCCTATTCTTAACATAGATAAGTGAATTGCTCTTTAAAATACCATGTAGACCTTTAATTCTTTATTGATACTGCTAGAACTCTGAATTCCTTTTAGAATATATGCTGCAGTGTTGTAAAATGTGATCATTCCATACACTGTATTGAATTTCATGGCAATTTAAATCCACTGAGGATATTGCTGAAATAATTTGATGTAGATACTTTTTCCAGTATAAACTGTCAGATTGATCTTTGTTATCTTAAAGTCTAAATAATCATTTGTAAATGGTTTAAAGTGACTGTGAGTACTAATAGTCAAAAGTTGAGGACTTAAATGAATACATTTCATGTTCCTCTTCTTTCTCCTCAGAACTGACTTTTTCCAGGAATGCGTGCCAGCATCAGTTCTTTAAAGGAAACCCCAGAGAAAATTATCTTTAAATGTTCACACAGGAAAGTTAATTCTATGAATAAGTGTTTTTTGAGGGAAAATTCTGATGGATATGGTGAAGACAAACATTTAAATTTGGCTTGATGTTAGTTGTGCATCTGTACAATATTGAAATCTGATTCATTTGGCTCTCTTTCGTGTGGAAAGCTAAATATTCTACCCTTACCTACATCTAGTGCCTTTACATTTTGCAGCAGTTTTCCTAGCCAGTTTCCCACAAATACTTGAAAACCTGAGAGATTGTGTGAAGAGCAGTGACTGTGATCAGCACCCCAGATTTCCTCAAGGACTGCTGCTCACCATCCAAAGCAGGAATGGGTTCAGAGTTGTTGGAGTTGGATGTCTGGTGGCTGGGCTTGGCTGGTCGCAAGTTTGAGATAAGCATGTGGGAATGAGCTTTAAAAGCTGGGTTTAACCATCACAGCTGCTGCTACAGGCCAGACACAGAAATTCTTAGTTTGTCAAGCACATGAGAAATGGCTGTAGGTGAAATCAGCTCTTCCTGCAGTCAAGACCAGCTTTCTGTGTCAGTGCCCTTCTCTGGCACTAGGGAAAAGATGACCTAACCCCAAAAGGGCCCCGTGGGCAAAATCCCAAACAGGTGACTTTTGCAATTGCCTCTTCTCCACGGGCCTGTCCAGCAGGTGTGTGCCCCCCTCTCCCCTGCACCCCGGAACCCTGAGCACAGTGAAGCCCTGCGTGTCGGCTGTCTGGGACAGCCACTGCTGACAGGTGCACCACTACCAGCAGTAGGCAGGTACAGGTCATTTCAAACTTGAGAAAAATTATATTAGGCCCCATGGACATTAAAGGCCTTTTAAGTCCCTAGAGCTTTCAAATATCTGAAGAGAGCAGGTATTTGACTTCATAACTGTTTTCTCCACTGCTGTGGAAGATTTATATATTTTTAAAAATTTATTTAAACATTATTTTATCTTTAGCAGTCTTTGATGGGAGGATGAGATTTAGAAGGTCACATGAGAGAAAATTTATAGCAAACCCCCTGAGCCATTAGAGAGTTAAATGAACATGGCCAGGAAAGGACCTCTGGACTCTTAGA
The DNA here is from genome assembly GCA_013399875.1 of Gymnorhina tibicen. Classification (NCBI taxonomy): domain Eukaryota; kingdom Metazoa; phylum Chordata; class Aves; order Passeriformes; family Artamidae; genus Gymnorhina; species Gymnorhina tibicen. The sequence continues at coordinate 812,184 of VXAZ01001300.1, forward strand.
ACAGAGGTGAATTTCACTTGTTCTCAGGAAAGACTGATTTCTCCAAAAGCTGTTCTTCTGTCACTGAAGATTGGGGGAATTTTACACAGAATAGTTCCTCCTGCATATTTTGAAGTTGAAGAGCAATATGTTTTCAGACAAACCATGAAGATCAGTGTTTTTCCTTCCCTCTAAATCTTCCAAAGATCCCAGTTTGATCTCAGCATGATTTTGAAAGCTTTGATCTTTTAAGGTTTAATTTAGTCCAATGACAACACGGTTCTTCAAGGCACTTCACCTTTCCCTGACTTGTTTAAAGGAAGAAGAAGAAAAAGGGTAAAAAGGAAAGGCAAAAAACACTTTGTAAGTGAGGCACAAAACCTTCACTAGAGAGAAAGCATCTGAAAATATCCTCTCCAGCAAAATAACCCTTTGCAATCCTATTAGCCTGCCATCAAAAAATTGTTCTCTGTGGTGGTTATACTCTCTACACACCCTTCTTAATCCATTTTGAGAGACTAAAAAAAATCCAAATAAATAGTTTATTTACTGTTTCAGTTCAAAGCTAATACATTTAAAAAGTGTAAAATTGTTTCACAGTTGTGTAGGACAACCTTTGCTAAACTCAAATGGAAATAAATAACAGTTCATTGTACCCCAGCTGAATCTTTTTGTCAAACACTCAGATGCAGCCCTGTGTTAAAAATCTCATTATATCTCTCATCACATGGCTGCACGTTCAGTTTAAGTTGCAACAAGAATTGGCTGCAGTAGCCATGCCTGCTGTAAGATATGACCTTAATAATGAATGTTGCTTTGGAACCTAATTCTCTTTCTGTTTTCCATCCCTGTATGAGAAAGGGAAAGTGCTGGTAGGAGTCCACAAATATGCTTTTGCTCTCGGGTTCATTGGTTGTTTGGGGGAGCACTGGGCTGTGTGATTGCAAACATGGGCTGTTTCATGGTCATTTGCCAATTGTCAAGGAGCACAGACAGAAAACAGGGGCTACATTTTAATGGATGAAATTAAATGCAATAAGAGTAACACGTCTGGAATGCTGCTAATATATTTATTTTGTACCATCCTGGTGGGTAATGGGCACTGGAACAGAGACTGCTTACCCACCTACCCCAGTAGAAGTTATTGCTGGTTGCCTGTACCAAGGCTTAGAAAGAGCTAAGAAACCATAATGTACTTAACTGATTATGTAATTCCATTCCCTGGAGGGGAAAAGAGAGTTTCTCAACACTGTTTGTGATGAGCTTGTTCCCTAGAGCATGAAACATTAATCTACATTACTAAAGCCTCTTAGCTGACTATTAGTTAGTGGCCTGTGAACCCACTAAGGTTCAGAGCAGGGTGAGTTGTTAGCGGGTGACTGAGGCTCAGTTTAGTGCTGCCTTGCAGTCCCCAAGATCTGTCTGTTTGTGCATTAATGTTGTTCAAAATGACAGTTGAACATGTTTTCTTAATTGCCAGTAAGCTGTTCCCTTTAATTTTCATTTCATCACTTTTCTTATTCTTTTCATTGTCAATTTGATGCAACAGAAAAAGAAACAAACAGCATCTCACTTTGCCACTGTCTTGGCAACGCACTGTGGTGTTTCATCCCACAGTCATTTTGGCAAGTGTATAGAAAGGATTATATAGCAGAAAATGTATGCTTTGGAAGGAGAAAATTGAGGGTGGGTTAGGAATCTTTGGGCACTCAGCATGCTGGTGTCTCCTGTGGGGTTTAAATAAAATTCCATTTGTCTGCACCACATATATCGCACTAAGCTTTTGAGGCTTGCGGCGTACACTTGAACAAATGAGTAACAAGCTAGTTTGCCTCTCAGAGTTCTTGGGCTGAGTTTTGTCCCTCTCCATCTAACTCTGAAATGCCAAACACTGTAGCAAAAGACAAATTAGGATCAAGAAAATGGTGTGATGTGCTCTCCATTTGCAGGGTGTAGACGATGCGCTCGAGCTTAAACCTGCACGTGAGATGCACAGCAATTTTACCTCCCTCAGAGCAGCTGGACCTGGGGCAGGTTTTTACCATTCTCCTATGGAAAAGTGGTGCAACAGGAGATGATCAGGAAATTTTGCTTAAACTCCCTACTGTTACAGGAACCTAAAACCCTGGTGGTAGATTTGCTCCTACTTCTACCCTGTGACATTTTATCTTTTTTATGCAATTTCAACTATTCTGTTGCTATTTGTTGAATATTGGATACTGCATTTGAGGTTCAGTTCAGTGTTCTTAAGCAATGCTTAATATCTATTTAATATTAATATTCTTCATCAAAATCACAGTTTTATTTTAAATAATGCTTTTTCTCATTATTTTTTAGCCATTGATCATGTTATCACGGATCTGTACTTGATATGACAGCTTGGAAAGTTTTTATTTTCTAATAATGAAAACTGAGGTTCTCATGTTATCGCTAGCATCTGAAAATGATAGTTTTAGCCAGCAACAAGAGTAATGAGACTTTCAGTTTGGTCACAAGAGATGGCAAAACTATTTGTTGTAGCATTTCCAATTTTTTGCCCAGGTGAGAAATAGAAAAAATATTCTGATGTGTTTTGACTGTCTGCTCTGTTCCCAAAAGGATTAGAAAAACCTCTTTCATATTAACTTAGAAGGAAAGGTTGGGGATGTTGTTTCCACTGATACATTTCATACATTTCAGTACCCCAGGTCTAAATAATTTGGAACTTCAGGGATACATAAAAACAGCCCAGGATCAGTGATGGCATCTAAGACAAATGGATTCATACCTTTTTTTTTATGCCATGTCTTGTCAAATTGGTAATGCATTTACATTAGCTGATTCTACAAGATATACAGCTCTGTGTGCCCACATATCTAACATAAAAATCAAATCCTTTATCTTTTCCCATCATTTGCTAGGTGTTTCTCTCTCACTCTTGGTCTTGCTTCTTTTCTTTTTTTATGGAATTATGAGAACTTACTGCTTTATATAATTGCAGAATGCAAGGAAGACTCCACATAATTGAGATTTTAATTAATTTTGTGGCCTTAATTTTTTCATCATGCCAATAATATCAAAGAGAAGGGAGAAATTTACAATCAAATGATAACAGTAAGTTTGACAAACTGTAAAGAAAGTTTTAGTCTAAATCATTATTAGTCAAGAAGAGACCTTGACAGATCTATTTGTGGTTCTTTGTCTGGTACCCTGAAACAGGCTGATTGAAGGAGAAATTTAAACAGAATTTGCGTGTTTTCAACTCATTAAAAATAAAAACATGACATCCTCCAACTGTTATCTTGGAGTAAGACATTATGGATGTATTCAAACCCAAACCAGAGCTGGTTCTTCCAGAGTCCCAAGGGGGAATCAGGTAAAGAGAGCAACAGAGTAACAAAGCCAGGGGAGATACTGAGAAGTAGTGATCCAGGACCCACGGAGCAGTGGGGCTGGGAAGGGCTGCCAGGGCAGTGTGACAGCTCTTACTGGAGCTGTGCACTCAGAGCTGATGGAACAGCTTCTGCTGCTGGCCTGGGGCTCAGGCTGTGCCTGGGGACGAGACTGCAGTGAGGCTTCTGAGGACAATAAATCTCAGGTACACACTGAGGGCAGGTAACAGGAGATGCTGCTGCAGAGAGGCAAGAGTGCAGCCAGGCCACTCTGTGAAACAATTAACCTCAGGGTCTGGGGAGTCCCATGGGTGTTGTCTCATCCTAGAGTGAGATTTGGTGTTTGAGGAGGAAGCAGAGTCATACAGGCAAAGAGGAGCTGACAAGTGGCTGCCTGTGTGATCCCTCACTGAGAGCACCGCAGGGCTGGGTGGCTTCAGCTCAGACCCCAGCTGGGCTTAAGATTCAGAGAAATCCTGTAGAAAGAAAGGGGCTTCAGAGATGTTTTGAACAGTCAAGTATGAGTTACTCCAGAAAAAAACCCACTGTACAGTCTTAGCCTTGGACATCACCTAACTGCATAACTACAGGCGAAAAAAAGCCACAAACCATAACTGTTTTGACCCTTTGTATTAGAGGATTGGGTTTGTCCTCCTGAATATGTGATCCTTCTCAAAATTAGGGTTCTGAAAAGGATCAGTTTGTGGGGGCAAATCCCCCAGGAGTAGCACAGTTAGTACTTTCATAGGCTTTTCCCTCTGGCATTGCCATGAGATTTGGCTTTCATGTAGGATTCAGAGAGGGAGAAAAGGGAACCTTAGAGAGATGCTGGCCTTGCCAAGGTTCCACGAGAGCTGCAGTTATGTTCTCTGCACAGCCTTGGGGATATTGTCATGGGAGGTTTGACCCCCTCAGAAACTCAGACACCTCTGACAGTCTCTGAATCCCATGTCACCTGCAGCAGGTGCTCTGTCACAGCCCTGAGCCTGTGGGACAGACCCGTTCCTGCAGCAGCACAGCCCTGGGTGACTGCTGGGACTTCCCATGGCCCTCAGGCTGGTGCGCTCTGCCCAGTGCCAGTGTGCCAGAGCTGCTGGTGTGCCAGCCTGTCCTGGGATTTGCTGAGGTAAATGCAACCTACAATCTACTTCTGTAATTGATGTTTATGGGATTTTTGTGAAATGTCACCTGTTTGGGGTTTTTCAGTGTTCATATTGATGATTTTTTTTTCTGGTTTGACAGTTTTTCTTGTTAATCTCTTTTTAATTAAAAACAAAACAAAGCGAAATGTTTTTCTGTACATGCCTTCAAGCATGGAATTGAGTGTCATATGTCTCTGCACCTGTCAGGGCTATGCAATAGGTGACAAAGATCCAAAATGTGACACAATCATTACTGAGGTTGGGAATGTAAAAGGAATGGGATCTGTTCCCCTGGTTAATAGCTCTTTGTGACATATTAAAGTCTTAATGATGTTTTATTTTGGATTGAGAACGCTTTCAGTATGAATTTTTGTCAACACTGGCACGAAGCATTGGGATTTGAGGATAAATGATGTGTCTTGAATTAAACCATTCATAACATATTGTTAATAGATAAACATAGGAAAAAAGTACTGGAATTTACAATTCTGGGGAAAGAAAGTGGAACAACCACAGCAAGCACATTATTAAAAAACACTACCTGCTTTTTCACTGTTTGGAAATGTGGAGATGGCTAAGCTCTGCTTTTGTATTAATTCATGGCAAATCATTTGCCCAGTTCTGACACTAACAAGAGCCTATTTCATATTTGCAGGCCCCCAAACCTCCCTGGTAGCTGAGAGCATTTCAGCACGATGGCTGATCAGGCCTGCACTCTGACACATCCTGCACTGATCATTTATCACAGTCAGAGATGATTTATTTACTTCCGACCCTTCCTGAGTCGGCAGCCTGCCTTCAGGATAATGTGGCTACTGAGTTTAGTTGTGTTGTAAATTAATAGATTCATTTCACTTTGTGCTCACAGATTGTGCTTGCTTGAGTTTCATTTTAATTAAAAATACAGTGGGAATTACTACTGAACCTCAGAATGCTGATTTTGACCAAATTACCTTTGGATGTAACTCTGACTGTGAAAGAATTTGGATTTCTGCACCACTGGAGAATTTGGTGCTCCCTTTGCTGTTGTTTTACTGCTCTGTTTTATGGAACCATTGCAACCATTTGCCTCATTATAGTACAGAAGAATTTTTGTCCCACTTGTCCTTTTGTGCAAGTCAGTCTGGTGGCATTTGGGATGAAAATGTACAGAGGAGATGAAGGCAATTTTTTTTTGTATCCCTCTAAAGTAGAGATAGCTTTACCAACCCAGTAATGTTCCCATGGTAAATTCCAGGGTAAGGGTGCATGTTGGAAGCAGGGGGTGCAGAGCCTTCCATGGCACATGTTATTCCTCCTGGGCTTCTGTACTCTGAGGCTCCAAATTGCAGGTGAGAACTTAATGGTCTTTTCCCAGCTACTCTATGATTCTATATCAATGCTGTGCTTTTTTAAATTTTTCCTACCATGGAAGACTACTGACAAAGCATGGTCCAGCTGTATGTCTAATTTCGTTGTTAAAAATTTTAGAAATGTATCAGTTAATTCTGGGGAGATATTTTTTTCTATCTGCTTCTTTAACATGTAAGAATATGTTAGCATTTAAACCTGATCAGAATTTGAAGGTACCATGAGGCTGCTTTGCTTTAGCTCACACTCTATATGTGTGCATATTCCTGTAGGCATCTGTCATAAAATCCTTATGGGGTTATAAAGATTTCCATTCTGCTGAGACTCCAGGCAAAGCATCACAGGAAGGAGCTTCACTGGAACCCATTCCTGTGAAGTAAAAACTCTGCCAGTCCAGCATTAACATAACAGTATCAAAATAGATGACAAGTCTCTGGATCTTTGGCACACAGACTATGCTTTATCTGTAATAGGGATGAGTTTAGCTCATCTTTCCTAAAACGAGTGCAGCAGTAACACAGATCAGTAAATGTTGCAGTCAGTGCTGCAAATGGGAGAATTATAGCTCGTCTGCATGTATGTGCTGTAACCTTTCAGAGTGAAAAAGCAAATTTATTTATATATCTTTCATAATTCTCTCCGTTTGCCCGATCACTGCCCTTGCTGTGCTGTGTTACAGCTTCTTATTAGCCTTCCCCTTTGTAATGGAATATTTTATGTTGGATACTCAAATATCTATAAAGACATTAGCAAAAAAGTCTGCATTTACAACATAATGCCAAGAGGGCTGCTGGGATGTCTGTAATGCCCCTGTATTGGTACTGGGCATGGATTTAATAGCAGAGAGATGCAACCAAGATGTTCCAGCAAAAAGATTTATTCCAGTTCGAGATCAGAATGTTTGGGCCAGGCTGTAGGCAGCCTTCCCCAATAACCTTCATGCCAGATTTCTTAAGGCCAGGGAGCTCAGCAAATAAATGGGATGAAAATTTCAAATGTAGAGGAAGGTAGGCTCATTAAATATTTATTTGGCTTTCAGCATTTTTTTTTCCTTCTGTAGAACTGTCTTGTCTTTCATGACAGCAGACTGAGGTTTGTCTGTTTTGGGTATCAGACTCTTGGACACGGCTCTTGTAGCAATCCATTCATTTACTGGCAGCTCATGAGCCCTTCCATAACTCGCTGCTTTGGGGTATTTTTTTCCTCCATATCCTTGCCTGAAATATTGTGCTGAGTTTCAGTCTCTTGTTTGATTAAACATAGTTCAAATTTACCTGCAGGCTCGTGAGGTTTTGTATGACTTTCTCAAGTTCAAGATATGTGATCCTGTCTTGCTCCTACAGCTAGAAGGCATCATGGTCATGAAAATCAATGCACTGTTTTTTCTAAACATTGACATAAAGTTCATGATCCACTGTCTGCATGATTATCTTCAATAACATTAATTTGGGTTAATTATGCATCCTTATGTGAACTGATCTGTGTAGCTTCATCAGCTGTCCCTCATCATCTTTCCCTGGAGTTTTGGTCAAGAGCATATTAACAAAAGATTGGATTAAAGAATCTCAATAAGTAGTCTGAAGTGAAAAAGCTGATCATGGAGTAGCTTTTGACTATTCGCTTTTTTAGTATTAATTGCTGTTGAAAAACCTGCTCTTTATTTAGTACGCAAAGTTTCTAGATCATATTCTTGATTGTGGTATATGTCTTTCTTTTTAAGATCAGCAATTCCATTCACCCTTTCAGCTAAATCTTTGTTGTCCTAAAACACATCTGAGTTATTCAGAGCCCTTCTTGACTAAAAATATCATAGTGTCATAATTTTACTTTATTGGTTCAGTGTTGGAAAAGCCAAGTGAAGTTGAATGCTACAGATTCATTTCTTGAAAACTAAAATATTAAGCCTCTGACAGTATATAAAAATGTTGCTTTTGGAAAGACACGCTCTGATTTAACTCTAAGCAATTACAAAAAATCACTTGCATAAGTTTAAAATGCTGAAGAACTTACTAGAAAATGTGTTCCCATTAAACCATTTACCTACATCAGTATTTATTGTGAAATTATTTTTTTTTTAAAGGAATAAAAAGGAGGAGGGAAAAAACCCCTACAAAATAACTGCTAACTAACACACCTCAGAAAAGCAAGTTTTAAGAGAGTATAGCCCCACAGAGACTGAGCCACGAGTATGTTAAATTTTGGGCCTCTCAGTGTGTTAGTGGAGAGAGTTTGGGAGCCACAGCAATAAAGGCAGTGTGAAAAAGTCTGTGAAATAATTAACACCCTGAAACTAACATTCCAGAGCTCTGCTAAAGCACCCAGCTGATCAAAGTGGGTCCCGGATGGCAAATGGTTCCCAGGGTGGTTCAGGGACCTGGTTTGTGTCTCCACTGAGCAGAAGGGTGACTCCTCCAGTCCCAGTGGCACTCAGGCACTTGGCTCAGGTCTCTGCCTTAATCCTGATCTTTTTTAGTCAGCCATTAGTTCTGCAGTAATCAAGATCTGTAGAATTAGTAATTATTTATCATTTGAGGCTTTTTCCCCTCTAGGCTCTGTCTGTTTGATTTATGTACCTGGCACCTCCTTTAACAGCTGCCACCCTGGTATGTATTTATTTATCACTAAGGAGGGAAGAAAGTGTACTAAGTTCAAAGCCTTTAAGCAATTTGAGCATTTCCTCCTAGAAGAACATTACATAGCAATAAAGTGTGGAAATGTAGCAAGGCAAGCTTGGGAAAGTGAGAAATGAAGACGACCTTACCTTTCCGACCAGGAAAAATAATGTTCCAGTTACTGAGCCTAATTTTGAAATAGGAAGATAGTTCTTATTTAGTGAATAGGTTTAAACTAGACAAGCTTGATGCTGAAGTTTTTAAGGGAAGATTCATGTAGGTAATTTTGAATTGTGAATCATTTGAAATGTGATAATGGTCATCAACAACAAGCTCTCACACCTGGACAGTATCTAGCAAATTCATCCTTAATCACCTTATACCATCATATATTCAAGGATGAGTTAAAATCTGTTTGTGACGGCACTTTTAACCATACAGTAGAGATAAAATTATGTTTTAAGTGTTGTGAGAAGCCTCTTGGGTTCATAATGCTAAAAGGCTTCTAAGCTGAAATACTGAGGGGTGGTCCATGTCATAGATGGGATTGATTTTATTGAGTTAACAGTTGGATGCTGTCCCCTGCTCTCTGTCATGAGGCAAAATATATTTCTTTCTAGAGATGTGATGGTTCCTCCTCAAAAAAGCATTTTGGAACTCATGACACCCAGACAAAATCCTTTTCCTTAGTGTTGCCCCTGGGTGCTTCATCCCATAGTTAGGGGCAGTTTGGATGGATTTTTCTCTCAGTCTCATCCCTTCTTTGCTGTGCTGGGTGTTTGTTGTCTCAGCCCTTCCAGGATGCAGCATCACTTGTCAGCTGCTTTGGGGAGCAGGATTGATGTGCAAAGGGGGCCCTTCATCTTTAAATCAAACTCCATTTCTCATCTGCTTAAAAAATTTGGTTGAATATCGTACATATTTATTCTGAGGTGTTTCTGAGGGTGGCCTATATTTTTTAATCTTTTATTATTTTATATAATTTTATGTACATTATTACGATGGGAGATGTTGATAGACCATAGTTTTGAAAGCTTACTGTACTCTTTACTCCTTCCTTTCCTTTTTAATGGTCCCTCTTCAGCAAAATGTTTAAATACGCATTTAACCTGCATAAGTCCATTCCTGTTTGGAAATTCACTTAACAAGCACATTGGGTAAAATTTTGACCCTGCTGAAGCCTGATGGTCCTGCCTTTGGTGGCTGAACTTCCTAACTCCTTTTATTTTAATGGGGTGTGAATTTATGTGTAGGTGAAAGAGAGAAAAATAAGAAAAGATTTAAAAATAAATACATGGAGGTATGTAAAAATCGTAATACAAAGGAAGTGGTGTGGCAGCAGTGATCATCTGTGGTTACAGTGAGGAAGGAGATATAACTGCAGTCTGGTTGAAAATTATGTCTACGATCTTCATGAAATTTAAAGAAATGTGAGAATACCTGCATAACCCAGAAAAGAAAAAAAGGAAGTTTGTTGAGGGTTTTTAATAATTTGAAATTTTGTTAGAACTTAGCCTGGCATTTAATACTCATAGCAAATCAGTTGGTAAAACAATGAGGAAGCCTATCCAAATGAAAAATTTCGCTAACTTTTACTTAACGATAAAGCTATTGTCAAACTTCTCTCTCACATAGAAGCTTTTTCCTGAAAATGTTTTGAGAGCTCAGCATTTATTTATATCATCAGAGACCTCAAGTCAAAATCTTGTCTTTTTTTAATCAATACAATGAAGCAAAGACAACTGGAATGTTAAAGATGGTTTTCTTTTATCCATTAAATGAGGTTTATAAGCTTTGCTTTCTCTCTTTCTACCATGCTAGCCTTTAACTCTTTTATCACATTAATGCCAGTGGCTCAATATTGTGAATTCTGTGTCCTGCAGCTCAAGCTACTTAACCAAATGAACAGAATGCACTTCCCTAATGCTGTTTGGGCCCGAGTTACCGATGAGTTGAGTGACCCTGTTTGGACATCCTTAATATTCTTCAGAGTCTGAAACTGTGCTTCACTCTCAGTTCTGCCTGTGGGAAAGATTATTACGTGCAATTCATGAAAGGAGAAGTTTTTGCCATCCCATCCCTCATAAAAAAAGGGGAAAAAATACAGGCAGATTAAAAGAATTATGGACAGGATTAAAACATGTCTTAGGTATAAAAGAGAACAGTCTTGGTTGTTTAGTTGGGCTTTTTTTATGTGTGTTGATGTGGGACAAATTTAATTGAGCTGTGGCCTGATCTCTGGAGCTTGATTTGGATTTGGAGCCCAGGTTCAACATCCTGGAGATCTGAAGGGTATATCCTCCTGTGCCAGTAATATTCCTCTGTCATCCACCTTACATGTATTTTGTAGTAAGGTTTTAAGAAGCATTTCAGGGGAATTAACTTGTTCAGTTAAGATATTACAACAGTGGCAAAAATACAAAGAGGCACTGCTGCATGGACTGTCCTTCCTCCACAGTGCTAAGAGCAGTAGGTTAGAACTAAAAAAAAAAAATCTGCAAGTCAGAATGTTGTTAAAATTTAGTTTACTTTTGTTCATCTGGTATTGTTGCTAAGATTGCTGTCTCTAGGGATCAAAGAGACTGAATGTTTCAATCTCAGAATTGGTCTAGGAATACAGTTTCTTATAATTAAAAAAAAAAGAAAAACCTTTGTTTTTGCCTCAAGATAAAGTTTTTCTGTCCCTATGAGATGATATTATTAAATAGATTCTATAGATTTTTTGTTGTTGTTGTGGAGCTTTTAGTCACTTACAGTGGTCAGTCTTTAATAATATGTATTTACATAAAAGTGTTGTGCAGAACTTACCTGATGATGATAAGGAACCCCTGGCTACACAAGGAACGTTATTGTTTGTGTGAACACAGTGCTGCAAAATTGATAGACAAATATACAGGTTAATCTGAGTTGAAAGCAGCTGCTATAAGTATTACTTTTATTTGCAGGAAGAAAAGAAACAGAGAATTTAACTGATCTCAGAATACACTTAGAACTTGGGCACATTCATGTTTTTAGTCTATGATGAATTCTCTGGATGATGCAGCAGTACTTTCTCGTAATAAATTCCTATTAAACTGTCAGAATATTCAAGCATTCAGTCTTCCTCTCCTGATTTTGTGAGTCACGTTGCAATAGCATATCTGAAGAAAGGCAAACATTTCTCATGTTAATTAGGAGACTGGGAATTCTTTGTTATTTACTGCTTCCACCATCAAAGGAGGTTGCAGTTTTCAAAGAACTGGTGCGTTTGCTCATGTTGTGATTTCTGCAGAGACACTCACCAAATGTATTCTATCAGTTCAGCTTCCTGTGGACCAGAAAAAAAAAGAACAAGCTTTTATTTTCATTTATGGCACTAATCTGGAACAGACATCTCTGTGAACTCTGTTTCCTCCTTTTGCTAAACAAAACATGGTGAAATGAACTTTACTGGTACAAAGCAGGGCTCAGTGACCACAGGACTGAGAGCTCCTGATGTGCTGCAGGGAAGAGCCTGGGGAATGAAGTCAAGGAGCAGAGAGCTGTTCTCTGACTGAGGGAGCTGTGTGGGCAGGTCTGTGCTGACCCCTCCTGAGACAGGGCTTGGAGAGGTTTGATCTGTTCCCTCTCTCTCTCCTGGGAAAGTAGCCCATACTGCTGAGCTTCAGAAACTGAGAAATCGTGAGCTGAATTCCACAGCATTTAAATGTTTGTTTGCCTCTCTGCTTTTTAACATGCACTTCCTTATGTCCCTTCCTTCCCCATTTGTTTTCCAAAATACCACCAGAAGCTGATTGAGATTTTCCTGCTCATAGCTGATGACCAGCTTGCAGATCCCTCAGTTCAGAACCCCAAAGAACCCATGTTGCTTTAGTCAGTACCTTGTCAGTATATACACCTAGATATTTCTTCTTTTTGCATTACTTTTTCTTCCAGTCAGCTGAGTATGTAGCAGGAATTTGGCAAGTTTGTCTTCAGAAGTTGAGGACGTGAGTTAAGGACAAAGCCTATTGAGAATGTCATCATGTAGGTTTGGAATTAAATGTGCTTCAGCTAGAACTACAGCACAACTGTGTACCAAACCAACCTTGCAAGGTAGTAAATCATTGCTTAGGAGCTCTTACAAACTCATATTTATGTTACAGCAAAGAAGTTTACCTTGGGAACACTATATTTAAACTGTTCTCTGAAAAATTGCTATAATGGATTTTCACATGGCAAAATGTATGCTCCACAGATAGCATCTTGTTTGTGTCAGATAGTGCTGTGTGAATAATTGTAGGCAACATTTTTAAGGTAAAACATAAATACCTGATAGTGAAGAAGTTAGTAACAATTTGTGTGTTTTGATCAAGAGATTTGACACAGCTGTTTTGAGGCAGAAAATACTACATGGCGATTAAGACAGAAGATCTTGTTTAAGATTAAGAGGTGGGCAAACTCTTAAAATAATGTTCAGAGCTCTCAGAAAAGGTATTTTGATATCTGAGTAGCAAGGACATTTGGAACAGTTTGGGAATATTTTAGAGATTTCAAATAAAGTTTGTAGGGTGCTGTTGGCACCAGCTGTGTCAGTGCTAATGTGGTAGTTCTGTGCCTACAGGCTTTGCATCCTGACTGTCTGGGAACGCTGGGACTGCTCTTGCTCCAAGGTGTATTACCCATAGTAACAGGAGAGTCACTGAGTAAGAACTCAGACATGATCACCCAGGAAGTCTGCTGTGAATGAAATTGCCCAGAATTAAACTGTAATATGTCCTCACTAATCAGAATTATGGACAACAGTGAATTTAAGAGATGCACTGAGCTGGCCCCAGTCTGTAAATGTTCCCTTATTCCTTTTACCTTTTGGGCAGCAGAAGCAGCTAAAAGTGCTACAAACACACCAGAAGAACAGAAGAGATTTAGGACATGATACTTCCTATTTGCTGGTCATCAAAGTATCCTGGTGGGACTATTTCATCAAGACCACAAAGTTTAATCCTTTAATTACTTCCATGCTAACTCACAGAGGAACTGTGCTCTGGGAGGTCTTCTGGTCCTCTCATGTGTTTTGTGGTGCACCATGAGGGTTGTGTAGGTCTTAAGTTACTAAAGCCTCTGTACAGCCCTGGGAGAGTTTTCTATCAGAGGCAATAAAGTTAGTTCAATTCATTGATAATCAACTTACTATTTAACCTCCAGGCTTCCTTTCTTAGGTCAGTTCTATATCTCTGAAAAAGACAGAGCTGTGCAGCAGTCTTGGATTCTGACTGAAACCAGAAATGAAGTTACAGGCCAGAATTTTGCTAACTTGGTCTTTCCAGTCTGAGAAATCTTGTGTTTGGGAGTTATATTTAAAGTTTGCAGTATATCTCATACTTCCTTGCAAGGTTGTCAGCAGATCCTTGTGATCACCCTGGTGATCTCATCATTACTTGGAATCATTGCTGTGCAGCAAGGTAACACCATAGAAAACTCTAGTAGGGAAAAAAAATTGGAAAACAAAGTGAACAAAAAAAATTAGAGTGCCAAAATTTGTGATTCAGCTTTAAGCTCCTTGAGGGTTATTAACTATAATGAGAATAATAACAGGAACCAAAGTTTGGCAACGTAACCAATCTTTTAATCAATTATGTGCTTTTGGTTTTGGACATGATAATTTATTCTACAATAATTAAAAAATCTGCCTTTGGTTTTATTTTTCTGTAAAATTTGTGGCTTTAAAGAGTGATGGTAAGAACGACACAAAGTCTTGGCCATGAATATTGTGTTTCTTTATGTAAAGAAATGGTATCTTGATTTTTAGGTTGGGTTTCTGCTTTCATTATATAGAAACACTGTAGTAGATGTCTTCAAGCTAAGGTTTTCAATGTCTCAGAAAAGTTGAAATTGTTTCAAATGGCAATTTTAGCAAATTTTTGGTGGCCTACCCTAACTGTAATTTTAGCTGTGGTACAACATGCTCACTAAAGACAGGAAACTTTTTCAAGCTTCTCTGCCAACAACAGATGATCTCCTTTCATAAATTCTGAGCAAACTGTTAAATGTAACTGTTATTACAATGATTCCTTCCCTTCCTTTGCGGAATTACGTGTGGGGAAAATACAAAGTTGAAACAAGAAGCAGGTAGCCATTATCTTTCAAGACCATGTCCCTTGGACCTTCTGTTCTCCCTCTATGGGATGAAACCCAAAGTGCTCAGGTACTGTTACATTCCCCTGTATTCAGGTGGGATCTAATTGTGTGTATGTCCATGTAGAATCCAACCCCAAGCCACTGTTGGAAATGTATCCTATGGAATCAGTCTTTTATCCAGCAGCTTGTTCAGCTCACCAGGCTTTGCAGTTCCTTACACTTTTCACCCAGTTGTGTTTGTTTCAAACATCCGATTTTACAGAAGCAGCTGCAATTTGTAGCTTTGGATGTAAAATAAAACCAAACAAAACCAATCTGTCCCAAAATCCTCAAATGAGGAAGCCTTAGGGAAGTCAGATGATTTTCAATTTTTCTCTCTTGGTATAATTTACACCTTAATTCTTTCACTCATAGATGTTGGCTATTCTGAAATCAAGATCTTATTGACTTTAAGTCTCTCTACATGAAATATCAAGTGTGGAGGAGCTATTTTAAGAAGCTGCCATTTTGACTTCACAAGTTTGAATGCTTGTAGACTTCATTAGACATAAGGAGACAAAATTCAGCATTTGTATGATTTTTTTAAATTACTTTTTCTGTCTTAAAGTAAGAGTACTTACTATATCAGTTCTCTTTATAATGGTTTTTTCCCTTTCTTTCTTAATGAAACCTCCTTGTCCGCCCAAAATGTTCTTTTCAATCGTGAAAATGAAGCTTAGGTACCATGTAGAATGTTTGCATTTACAACAGGACTGACTGACCTTTATATAAGGTTCAGCAGATGCTCTGGATTGATAGTTCACTCACATTCCTCACTCTGAAGTAAGTATAGCTATTTCCAAAGAATACCAATTCATAGTTGCACAATGATCTAAATCCATCTGAAATTGCTGTATTTTAATACTTAGAGGGTTTCTATAATGGGAGAGAGGGAGGCAGAAGTCCTTATTTAGAGTTCAAGGAGAGAAAAGGTATGTCTGAAAGCTCTCTCAGTATATCACATTTATTGTGTTCTTATGCTTTGTTGCAAATGTCACAGCTCTACAGTTGCATGGAAAGTGAATCTTAGCTAATAAAAGGCTTCACCTTTCTTTTCTTTCTCTATACCATACTTTGTAATAAATATCCAATACAACAGCATTTGTTATTTCTGAGAATATCTGATACAGAGAGATGGGGTTTCCTCATAGGGGAAAGTCTGTGTTCTGTACAATGCTGTTCAGCATTTGGAATGAACTTTCACAGCTATTTTTCTTATGTTAATGTGCCTTTCTTGAGGTTTTGATAATTTAAATTTTGCTGAGATTTTTTTCTTTCTTTAACTAATTCATTTGACATTTGCTATAACTTAGCGTTGATCAAGAGGAAGTCATGTAACCGGTTTCACAGGTACTATCTAATGATTTGGAAAGCTTAAATATAATTAATTTGGTCACTGAAACGGATTGTTGGCTAAATTCATGCAGAGTATCTGTGTATGAATTGCTGCTATAGGTTGCATCCCATGAAATGAAATTCTTTTAAAGGAGTAAATTGTGTTTCCCATCCGTTCCCTGAACATGGAGAATATAGTACAAAACGGAAGAGCAGAATAAAAAATGAGCGCTATTCCCCTTTATTCAAGTTTTGGGTTTTTTTGTCTGAAAATGAGCCTGTGTATCTCTGTGAAGTCAAAAAACCTAAAAATTCTGAACCGTGCAAGACAGAGATACATAAATAAGGCATAAAATTATATGAAATTCTGTATCCTCCATGTCAGGATCATGGGACAGTGAACAAACAGTGTAGAGTCTTTGAGATGGCTTTGTACCAAGGAATTGTTTAAATGGAAAATTACAAAAAACTGCTGACTTCCCTGATGAGCTGTCAATAGGAGATTTAGGGCTCCCCATGTGCCATCAGCATGCTTTAATTGATTAGTGTTACTATCCTGGAGTGTGCTAAAATAAAGGTTAGAGAAATCCTGAGGATATCAACTACCTTTATCAAACTGCACAATTAAGGGTACAGTACATAATCTGGGAACAGGAACCATCATTCAGAAATAAGTGATCCGCTCCACTTGGAATGAGGAAGTTTTTTTCTAAAAGTCATGAAATAGTCTGAAAATGGCTGCTCAGAGGAGGGGACTTAAACTGGATCATTATCTGTTTCAAAAGAGCAAGACTGTAGATTACACCCTGAATTGAATGCAGAACACTGAGAAAGGTGCTTGATTTGGAATCCACGCAGTCCCAGGTGTAAAGTGGCTCTGTTAAAGTTGTTCCCTATTTCTGTGAGCAGTTTTAAAGTCAATCTACTTTTAATGTCTCCCCAGGGGTTCAGAGAGACACCTTCTGTCACTCAGTGGTGAGGCTGGTCAGGGTTGTTTTTATGCTTTGGAGTCCAAATGGTTTGGTAGTTGACCCATACTTGATTCTGGCAGCCCTGAACTTCTCCCTGCAAGGCACAGTCCAGAAGCATGGAAACAGAGGAGGGAGATGATTGAATTATTACTGTGGTTGTGCCTCAGGTGTGCAGGAGCAACAGCAGACAGAACTTGGTAAAGTTTAGGGACAGTGTGCCAGGAGATGGGCAGCACAGGGAGTGCCCTTGGTCAGCTCTTGGTCACTGTGAGACATCTTTACCCCACACTGTTGCCTGTCGGTCAGTTTTCAATTATTCAGTTGAGTCATAGAATCTTTTAGGTTGAAAAAGCCCTCTAAGACCATCGAGTCCAACCATTAACTCAGCACTGCACTAAACCATGTTCCCAAATGCCACTTCTACACTTTTAAATCTCTCCAGGAATGGGGACTCCACCACATCCCTGGGCGGCCTGTGCCACTGCTGGATGGCCCTTCGGGTGAAAATTTTTTTCAGAATATCCAATCTAGACCCTCCCTGATGCAATTTGAGGCTGTTTTCTCTTGTTCTCTCATTCCATCAATTGCTTACTGAATTTCTTCAAAGAAGCCCTCAGCAGCTAAATATTGGGAAAGATAATATTTCCTGCAGATGAGAAATTATCCTAATATTCCTTAGTGAGCATAGATTACATTTAAAATCTCACTGCTATTTTAAACTTTGGGGTTTGTTCAGCTACATTAGCCCAATAAAGATATTAAGGCAAAAAAAGGTCTAACAATTTGCTCAAGGAAAACATCATGATATCATAACACCTCCACAAATCAATTTATTAATTTAGATAAATATCTGCTTGATATAGTATTGAAGTACTTAACATTTTCAGAATTGATTACATTCTTTAAAAATGTTACCACATAGTCAAATGCAACACTCCAAACAAGTAAAAATTTATTAAAACTATTTTTCTAGGAATTTAAAAAATACTGGCTTTCATCTATGAACAAATAAAACCAAAATTATGAAATTTTCTGGTAAAAAAAGTCCATTTTTCTTTATCAGCTCTAAATGCTGCTTGTTGAAAAATGTTTCAAGATACTGAGAATGACAGTAGAGTATTGTGGCTTTCATTAACAGCTGCAAGCAGAATGGTGGTGTAATGCATTTATAGCTATAGTAAACTTAAATTGTTGCAGACTCAATGTTCTTTTCCAGCCAATAATTAACATTTTTTTAATGCTTAAGCATTGCACTTTATTGTTGTCATATATTTGTACAGATGTAGCAAAAGGAAAATTAAAGGAGCTAAGAAGTCTTGATGTATAAAAGAGCATTTCAGAGTTTTGAATACAGAAAATCAAATGACTACTGCATTTGTGGCTTTTTCAAAAAATATAAACAAGTTAGAATCCCATGTTGTACATGACTAAAAGCACTTTTGATCCAAACATACGGTAGCAATCATTAAATACATCATGTGCAGTGACACTGGGGAAGGCACTGCTCTCCATTCTGCTCAATGGACCATGCTGCAACACTTGTTTCATATCTTGAAACCATTTATGATTGCTCTTAAAGAAGTCAGTGCTTTACAGTGCCAATGAATCAAGTAAAGTCATCTCATTCATCTGTCTGTTAAAAACCAAAATGTTGGAGAGAAGAGACAAACACAGAATCTAACCATGCAAAAAGTTTCATTGAAATTGTTCCTTTATCTATGTGTCAGTAGGATCAGAAAGGAAGCAGTCTGTATTTTGTTCAGGATTTAGGTTTTTGTCTCCACCTCAATCCTTACTGTTAAAATAATTTTAATGAAACTAAAAGTTCTAAAGGGTAAGCTGCTCGTCTTTTCAATTGTCCACCTGAAAATTTGGCTTTTTGCAAACCAGAGTTAGGTGGGATTTTTGTTTGTTTCACTTATTTATTCTTTAATGTGACCTTGTCTTCCTCCTTTATAACACAGAAAGGACAAAAGGAGAGGAAGGACATAGAAAGGAAAAAAATTCTTTAATCCTAGTTCCTGTGGACAATGTTAGTTCAAGGTGAAGCCCTCTGAGTGAACAGACTTGAACAAACTTGTCTGAGTCTTTTTTCCATGCAGGCAGGTCATTGTGCATTCAGCCCTCACAGACAGAAAATAACAAATTCTAGCCAAGAAGGACAGGGTATTTTGCTTTGTTTGTGAGGAGAAGAGGTTTGCCTGGAGGATTCTCTCATTAATGCCAGGAAGAGAAGACCATCAGGCAAGCTAAGCCTGCCCACAGCTCCAACCTGTAACGAGTGGATCACTTCTTACTGTTAAGCAGAACCACATTTCCAAATGGGTCTCAAACAAACAGGCAACTGCTTTTTCCCAGTGCTCACGTGGGGAGTCTAGGAGTGTTGGAAATACTGGGAAAATGAATGGCAGGGAATGACATGAGTGATCTGAAGTCATTAGGATTGAATCTAGATTCAGGAAACTTTTAAAGTGGTGGGAGTAATGGGTGTAATGAGAGTGAGTGGGGAGCAGGAATTTCATGTCTCTCAGATACACTGTTAGCTGATGGGTCCTTCCATTTAGAAAGGAAGGATGCCCCAGAAGCCAGGGTAAATCAGATTTTTTAAATTCCAGATTTACAGACAAACACAAAAAGTTGTTGTGAGTTTAGCCATGTCTTTTCAGCTGTGCCTCTTATACTAATGTTTGGTGGAGATGTAAATTTTCTTGAGGTACTTACCATGTGTTCATTATTATCTATTCCCACTGAAGCTACAATTCAGAGCTGCTTTTGATCAAGACTTGGTTATTTATGCTTCATTACATTCCCATGTTTGGACTGTGAGGTTTTAGGGAGTAAGGACTATGTGAGGGGTTTTTTTACATGTTTGCATGGTAGTACTGTAATTAGACTTTTATTTCAGGTTGGAGTTAAAAAAAATTAGCGATGGCTCTGAGCAGTGATATCGATGTTCACGTTGAATGCAAATAGAAGAAGAACAACAAGGGCTTTTTTACTTCTTGCTAATGAATAACACATATTGCTAAGGCAGGCTAGAGGTGTGCTCCTCAGAAAGTCAGTAAGAAAAGTCAGTCAGTAAGAAAAGGAGCTGCATAAAAACCTTGTGTGGATGTATTGATTGTTTCCTATTGTATAATGAGATGTTGGACTAGGGAGAGAAGGAGACCCCAGACTGGAATTACACGGGTTTTTTTCAGGATCACGGTCTGGGACAGGACCTGCTAATTGAAAAGAGCAAAAGGAGTGGAGCACTTATATCACACCAACCCAGAGCCTAAACAAATACTCTTCTCCTTAGTCCTTGATGTTTATATGTGTGAGTCCATTTCATTCTCAATACCTGCCAGTGGCTGCTATAAGCAAAGGTTTTTTGCTCTTCATCTACTCCCTGAGAACACACTAAAATTATCATTTTACCGATTTGTCAAATATTGCATCTCCTGTAGGTACTGTCACATTGCTTGTTAGATATCCCAGATCATGGGAGTCCCAGATAGGGTGCTTGTGTAAAGTAGGTGATAAGTGACCACAGTGGGAACTCCCCAGTGTTCTCTCTTGATTTCAGCTGGCATTATAAAGATACTTGTTATTGAGATTGCAGATAAAAATGAAACTTTACAAGTGTGCCAAAAAGGTGTTTTGGAAAATTGAACAGTGTATCTATATTTCCTTAGAATTACAGGATTAGGTTCTGAAATGGCTGAAATCAAGAAATATAAATTAAGACTGGCTCAGCACTTGGCTACTGCTCTCAGATTTTTAAAACACTGTGATTTTAGAACTTAATTCCTTGTTGGTTCTAATTCTTGTGAAACAAGGAGCTCTTCTGCAGTAAGATTGTATTTACTAAGTATTTATGTGTGCACACGCATGTATACACACAAATTTATTACTGAATGTTATATATTATATGTGTGTTAGAACATATACCTGCCTGTAACAAATTTGAATATAAAGCTCATTCCTGTTTTGGATACAACTGTCTTATTCTATTATTCATTATTTTGATGTCACTGGAGACTTAGGAGAAACTATTTTCAAAGCAGGTGTCAAAGAAGTAATATGACTTGTGTTTTATATGGGTAAAACCTATATCTGATCATGTCAATTGGATGCCTCCAATTACTTTCACAGACTTTGGATCAGGACCTGAGCAGCAGGCAAGGTCTTATACTCAAAAACCCCAAAGAATGACTGCTGCAGGAATAAATACAGCTAATGGGAACCAGTTCATTTCTGCAGCCACATCTCTTAATTTATGTCTGAATTTAGGGATCTGTTCAGCTTTCCTTGATTCACAAGCCTCCAAACTGCAGGTTTGTATCCGAGCACAAAGTATAACACTGGAAAAACCAAAGAAACTCCTCCTAGGTGACTGTCGTAAGAAAACCGCAAGGCTCACCAGGCGGTGTCAAAGATCTTTATGGCACAGTTGACCCAAAGCCACTGGGAACAGACTGAAACCATCAATTGTTGCTTAGAGGACAGTGCCGCCTTCTACAGTCAGTTTTCAATATGCCAGTTAATCACTGGGTTTTACAGTGGATCCTTGGATGTAATTAAATTATTTATACCAACCACTGCATATGAAAAATTAAAGGGACTGCCTTAAAAATGATGCAAATATTACCTATAAATGATTCTAGGTTTTACCTTAGACCTGTGTATGAAATATTAACACAATTCCATTATGGATCTTAGTACCAGCCAGAAGAGGGCAAAAATATCTGAAATTGCTGGGTTTCAACCATCTGTTTACTGAGGATCTGTAGCAGTAGGACTGCTAACTCATTGATTGCAGGCTCATGTTGTATTTTCAGCTTCCGAGGAAAATGTCTGAGTTTGAGGACTTTTATTCAGACTGACTGCAGAACTGCACCTCACCAGGTAAAACCTTGTTTACCAGGGAGCCCTGGGTTATTGCTTTGGTTAAAGGCTGATTTTGTGTCAGAATTCAGTCCTTGGCCCTTCCTTGGGCTTCCTTGGCTCAAGGCTGGGTCTCTGTAGGTTGTGGCTCACCTGGAGCTCTGGCCAGGCAGCAGGACGTGGGCAGGTGTGACGTGCTGGTGGAAGGGACTGACTCATACCTACCAGTGTGACAATGGGTTTTGTCCAGTGACAGTGAGTTTGCTCACCTGTGTTAATGATGTTATTGCCCAGCACAGCAAAATTTCGCTGAAGAGCTTTTTCATTTAAACATGGTGAAATACAAGGCGGGGCTGTGCATTATCAGCTGGAGAAAGGACGGAAAGGAAAGGAAGGGCAGAGGGTGTTGCACTTGGCTGCTGGGTGAGCTGCTGCTGTGTGCTCCAAGCTCTGCTGCCACCTGCGTGGGTGACACGAGTTTCTGAGGCCGTGCTGTGCCTTCCTGCTTCCTTTCTCCCTCAGAGTCTGTAGGCTTCACAACTGTGTCCTATTTATGCAGTTTAGGATAAATGCATCAATTCCCCCTTCAACTTCTTTTGCCAGCTACTGAAAAAGTTTTGAATTAATTCAACAACCTCCCCCGCAGACAGGCAAAGATTTCTGAGAAGCCAATGTGCCTTTTGTTTCAGTTAGGGATAAAAGATTTAGCCAGAGATGGTTGGCTACTTATGTAAAATATTAAAGCTTTCTCAGCTATCATATTGTACTAGGCTGAAGTCTCCTTGTTTTATGCTGTTAAACAACCCATCTTTTGTCGTACAGGGGAATGATACCTGATTTAAGATAATATATTTTCTTTGCTGGGTCTGTTTATGCTTGGAAATGATCTTGCTATATCCCTGTATTGAAAATTTATGAAAGGTACTAACATATTTCGTGCTATATATTTCTTGTGAGCACACTTTTGCAACTTTAGCATGGTTTGAAAACTACTTCTTGCCCACAGCTAGCAAGAAACAATGATTTCATATTTCCCAAAGTGGAAGCCAGTCAACAGCATTCCTCTTTATTGCAAAGAGGGGATACAATAATAAAAAGGCATTTGCTGGTGGAATATTGCCAATAAAGTACAATAATACATTAAAACAGATACTTAAAGTTGAAATTTATGAGTTTGTTTTTCTGTGCCAGTCAATGTATTTTCATATGTTAACATCAAAATGTAGACTCTCAGCAAAACCTTTAATAATAAAAAACAGCAGCCATCAAAAGCAAGAGAAGAATTTTAGCTTGTGATATGAAGAGTTTATCCTGTAATTTTAGGGGTGGACTTCTTTTTCAGATTCAATTTTATTTTCCTTTTTCTTTTTTTCCTAATAAAATATTTATCAGTTTGTTCCTTCATATATCCTTTAGTGGAACTCTCAGACCAATAATGCTTCTGTTGTGCCCCTTGTCTTTGCAGAAGATTAATTTGGGAAATGAATGTTTCATTTAGAGAATAACGAAACTAATCAGAGCTGGGGATAGGATTGTTGCTAATGAAGGTAAACACTTCTGAGTGCCATGTGTACACAGTGCTAAGACCAAAGCTAGCTCTGCACATCTTCCAAGTCCAGTTATCTCATATCATCTTTCCTTTTTTATGAGATCTTTTGGTATTTAACAGGCCATTTTTGAACTGAATTATTCTAGAGTTACTTAGCGTAATCCCAAACAGGCAGTGCAATAATTCCATGGATTTCCTTATTCATTTACACTGTTGTTACCAAAGTCTGGATCTAACCTGGAGTTTGCCAGACTCCATGGGCATGTGTGTGTGCACACAGGCAACAGAGTATTTGGAAATGAAGGGTGGCTGTTGCTTTAGGACCGGAAAAATCAGGTAGGTTAAGGTTGTTAAAGTACTAAAGTAAATGCCAAACAACATTGTGTACAGACAAAGACCCTATATTGTCTCTAGCACCCTTAGTAGAAGGTAAATTTATTTTCATCAGTGCATAAGGTCATTTGGAGCCCCGGCAGAGGTATGATAAGGTCCCAGAAAAATTAGTTTCAGATATCAAACTGGCAGAGTCTCATGACCAAAAGGGTAATGATTGTTTTTCAACCCTCAGACCTCTGATTATTGATGTCCACATATCTAAACCAGATCTTCTGCTGACTTTCCTTTGAACTCTGAGCAGGGTCTGGAGACAGCAGCAGCCTAAGGTTCATCAAGGAGAGACCAGGCAACTACAGTATGTTCATAATGCACCCTCCAGTGGGCACTGCCTGGAGAGGTCATGAGGGCAGAGAAACACAGTAAACTTAGGCTACAGTCTCATATTTTTAAGAATATCATTTGATTCAAAGGCACAAGAGAATGCCTTCTACCGAAAAATTAATTAGTGACTTAGACTCTTTATTATTTTATTTTTTTAAGTGAATATTTGTCAAAGGCCTGCATTCAGTCATCACCTGTGAGCTTTCCAGGGGTGAGGGAGAGCAGCATGGCAAAGTTTCAGTGCTTTCTTCTCAGTACCCATGAATGTGTTGCAGCTTGGTGAGGGTGTCTTAGCAGGACCCAAGCCTCGGGTACTTGGTGTGACTATTAAGGTTTCAGAATTAGTTAATAGATAAAGAAGGCCACAAGCTGCAGGTCCACAGGAGTAGTTTTGAGGAACTGTGAAAGCACTGAAGAGTTGACAGAAGTGTTGGGAGAGCCAGAGGAAGCAGAGGCAAAACATCTGGTGGGCTTTTGGATCATGTAAGAACAATCAGGAGAAAACAGTGTTGCTTTTTGAAACAACAACTGGAACTTCTGTTAATACGTAACTGGGGGGGGGTAAATGAACGGGGATTCAAGTTGTTACCTGGCTAGAGTATCCTGTGCTGCAAAAGTCAGCGTTTTTAGTGTTTTTAGCTTTGTTCACAGCACCCCTTGAACTGAAAATGAAAGAATGGTGTGTCACCGCAGTTGCTGTTACAGAGGTTCTGTTATTTTCCCTTGCACAGTTACGTGTGATAGTAGGGACAGATTCACATCTGTTTATGAGCAACAGTAAGGCTGCACTTATGTACAATAAAAAGGT
This sequence comes from Gymnorhina tibicen, assembly GCA_013399875.1. Classification (NCBI taxonomy): domain Eukaryota; kingdom Metazoa; phylum Chordata; class Aves; order Passeriformes; family Artamidae; genus Gymnorhina; species Gymnorhina tibicen. Next base: position 837,022 of record VXAZ01001300.1, read on the forward strand.
TAGGCAAAAAATATAGTGAACCATAACTTCAGGCCACTTAAAGTTATACTTCTGGTTTTTTCCCTACTTCTGAAACTGTCCAAATGTACATCATAGCAAATAAATTAGTAAGAACTAAAATAATTAAATAACGTAACATTAAAACAGCAATTAATGCAGAATAAGTGTTTTATTAAATGTCTCCATAGCAGCGACTGTCTGAATCTGGCTGTGGTTTTCAGCCAACAGTTTCATTTTAAGGACATTTTCCCCCCTATAGCCCTTGTCTTTTATAAATGGAATTAGAGGAAATGTTACAGTTCTACAGGAGCTTGGCTATTGCTCTCCTTTTGGCTGGGAAGCAGATATTGTGTGGGGTTTTGGTGTCCATCATCCACTGTCATTTCCCCTACCCACTCTTTCAGACAGCCGTGCTTTTCATAAAAATGGTTTGAGATTTCCTTCTGTCCAGTTGTGTGTGATACAGTCAAAAGTTTTCTGTCTCTGTTTTGGATATCTAATGAACAAAAGAATGGCTCTTGTCTGGCACAAACACTATGTAGAACAGACTCCCAGTCCTGAGCAGGAACTTCCCTTTAAAATGGAATTTCAGCAAGAAAGCAGAACCTTCCTGTGCTCTCAGTCTCCTGGTTCTTTCTCTGTGCAAGGTTATGTGTTGCAGCTATTTCTGAGCCTGGAACCTCTAAACTGCAAATGTGTTTAACATGATATTTATCATGTTATCCAGTTGTTGATGATGTTAATGACCAGGAATTATTGTATAAAGCAAAGCTGTACCCTTTTTTTATTTTATATTTAGCTATTATTTTACATTTAGCATTGTCGGTTTAATGTCATTCTCAATTTTCCCTCCTCTACCCTGCTCCAGCTGGGTTCCACATAGGACATCTTTGAAAAATTATTGCATTACTTGCACATTTCTGGGGTTACTTCTGTTTTGCACTTTGAAGCTTTGAATGAACCCAGGCAAGAAACCAAAATTGTTAAATACCGTGGGGTGAAGGAACAGTAAGAAAACATAATAATTTGCCTGGGGAATGGTGAGAAGTCAAGATCAAGGTTATTGCTCAGTAAATTCTTCCAAGTAGGAGACAAATGAATTGCAGAGGCCAGAGGTAGTATCAGAATGTCATAAGGGGGGAAAGGGAATTTACCTGGGTCACTGTCAAGCTTGCCAGCTCTTTTGAACCAAATTGATACTGGTTTATTTTCAAGCTGCTATTTTGGTGCTTTTAGTCCTGAGTTAGATGGAACTTGCAAATAGATGAGGTGCACTTGGAGTGGCTGCACATCATGGGGGAAACACGAGCAGCGTTTAATACCTGAAGATAATGTATCCACGTAAACCTGTAAGGTCTGACATTGCCGACTGGAGAGCTGTATTTGGCTTCAAACCACATATTTGACACGTCTGAGTGTGGAGAACAGGTTCAGGAAAGCTCTTACAACCTTCTCGGTGGTACCTGTCTCCCTACCCAGAGCACGAGTCTTGCTTTGATTCCCACAGTTCTAAGGGGATGCTGAGAAACTGCACAGGGTCCTGAGGAGGGTTATCCAAACGTCTGGGGGCCTAGGGTACATGAGCTGTGTATGCAGGATGAGGGACATGAGCAGGTTTAGTACAGCAAAGATGAGAGGAAATCTGATAACCTGTAACTAAAGGCAAATAAACACGGCAGAGCCAAACTCAACATGACCAGCGGCCACAGCCAGGCAATGGTCAGGTACTAGGGCGTGGTGTGGGGTTTATCACTTGGTTATTTTGCAGGGATTATTCCATGACCTTTGTGCTTGAAGGCCCTCATTTGTGCTTAGTTGTCTATTGATCTTCCCAAGTACTAGATGATGGCAAAGACTATAGATCAAAGTTTCTAAATTTACAAGAACTGCCTTGAAAGCTGAGAGCCCCTGCAGCAGGACCTGTGGAACGTCACCATCTGCTCTGCTACAGATGTCACCAGCCTCTTGATTAGCAGTCATATCCCAGGATTGCTGTCTGGTGTCTTTCTGGAATGCAAATCTGGTGTTGCCATAGTTTTGTCATAGTCAGCCTAATAACAGATACTGCACTGAGACAGCTGCAGAGGAGGCAAAGAAATGCCACGCTGGGTACCAGGTGTAAGTATCTCATGTAGAAATATATTTAAGATGCCCAAACAAATCTGCCAAAATTTGGGAAACAGGTTTTGGGTAGAGTGACTCTTCTGGAGATCTTCCTTCAATGGTTGTTGGATCATCAGCCCAAGATTAGGAAACAGTTTTGGTGGTTCCTATTCTCAGTTTAGAGCAGAGTAAACCAAGATTTTTAGCACCAATACCAATTCTCCATGCTGGTCATCAAACAGCCTCAGTTTCTTCACATCATTCCATAGAGACAAATTGGCCAGCCCTTCTAAGTCAGTTTTTATATTGAAAAGGAAAACCGTTTTCAGCCAGGTTGAGTACATCCCAGAACAGCTCCTTATCGTGGTCTGCATAAGCAAATAGCAGCCTTAGGGAACCACAGATTTCTGGGATCCTGGGGTAAAAATTAATGCTGGGAAGCAGTAGTGGGAAAGTAGAAACTCTTTACCAAGTAAACAAGCGCCAAGGATTGGATTGGTTTTGGTGGGGGTTCTTTGTTGGTTTTTTTTCTGTATCTGAGTAAATATCTGCATTCTTCATTTATACCAACTACAAATCAACCAATTACAAAGAGCAGTAGGTATTAGAGAACTGATTTACTCATGCACAGGAATCACCACCATGTGATATTTTGCTGAGTAGGCTCATCTTGACCAATACGAGATTTGGACCCCTGAAAACTGGAGACCTGAGTCCCATTTGGAACTCATCCTATCCTGTTTCCTTTCTGAAGCAGGTTCCTTTTTAAAATCCTTTTCATGGGAGGCTTGTCGTGCATCACAAAATTATGCCAGAGTAAATACAGATGGAATATCGAGCTGCTTCATTAAAATCCCTGTGATTTGTGTAAGGAGCTCCAATCTATTGGAACCTGACTTGCTAGTTTAAATTCCCTTACTGAGATATAGGTCAGGTTTAAATTAATAAGTGGTGACTGCAAAATCTTAATTAAAATGATACAGTTTTGTGAGTAGACAAGCACTGCTTAATTCATGTTGGGCTGGGAATATCTTTTTTCTATTGGTAAAACCTGCTTGTAAAGGTGTCAGACCAAATTAATTCCTGTGGTTAATATTAGTGGCTTAAATTACCAAAAATTATAAATCTAACCCTTCAGTCACAACTACCTTCAACTATTTAGGAAAAATTGCCTTTTTGGGGGGGGTGGAGGTGGAGGTGTGTTTGACTTCTATTTTTTCCGTTGAACAGCAAAAAGCTTAATCATAATTTAAAAGGATCCTTGATGTTGTTAAATTATATCCTTCATGTGGGTCTTCATTCTACATTGCCCTGCAGTTCCTGTGGTGCAATAGCAGGATGAATATCAAATGGCTCTGAATTACATTTTTCAAGTGTGCTGTGCCTTTTCCTCCCCATTTGCCACTCACAGCACCGGCATAAAGTCTGAAACAGTGTGATGGCAGTGTGGGATGAGATCCTCAGGCAGTGATCCCCTCACATGAGACACCTGAGAAACTGTGCTGCAGATGTCAGTGCAGAAATCCAGAGGTGCAATGGGCCTGACTTGCACAGCTGGAATGGTCTGGCCAAACAACAGGCTGAGGGCAGGAGAGAAACAGCAGCACAGGTTTGGGGGTTTGCTTATACTCTACTAGAATTCTAGTTCACACAAGTTCTTGAGTCACCTTCAGAGGTACAGTGCTGAATATAAAAATTATTGCTAATCTCCCTACAGTTTTCCAGCAGGCAGAGGCAATAAAACTCAGGTTGATATTCCTCCCCCCCACCACATTTTTTCCGCTCCTTTTTCTCCTTTGTCCTCTGCAGAGCTGCTTACAAGTGCAGCTGGGAAATAATATAATGTTTGGTCTAAGGATATATTGTGGAATCTGCTTTTTACCCCAAGAAAACTTCTATATTTCTCTGCAATAGCTTCCATGGTAGGCACAGTCTGGATTCATTATGGCTACGTGGAGGAAGGGGATTGTATGAGCCTCTAGCATGGCTCTTGCTATTCTTTTGTCTCTTCCTCTAGCCCTAAGTAAGTATAAACAACATGTAGACAAGACAAAACCTCAGCAGTGAACAAAAGCTGCCTGCATGTTATCCATCAGTATTATTTAAGTAGGACATGCTGGGCTGTTCATGATACACTCATACTGTAAGTGATAAGCTATAACGTATGGTATTCATTTACTTCTCCATTCCAACAGTAATATAGCAAAGACAATAAATTTTCCTGTTTGTTCTCTGACCCACTGTTCTTGGGTTAAGCAGCATGTTTGTCTACATTTGTCAGTTGTTACAAGCTTCTAGCTGCTGCAGACTAGGGTATTGATGAACCCTGGAAAATGGAGCCTTGAATAATGTATAAAGCATTAAACATGCAACCATTTCGCTGGGAAAAAGGGGGGAAAAGTGTATTATATGTTTTCTCTGTTGTAGTTCCTTCATTTACAAAACATATTTGTCAAGTCTTTTGCTAAGAATAATGCCAGGATGCAGTTTCCCATCATTCTTGTTAATGGGACTGTCTTAGTGTTACAGTAAACAACCATAAGTCTTGTGTCTCAGCCATTGTGCAGCACTCTTAGTTTTTTCAGCTTCCAATTAAGGGTATTTTAAATTTGTTGTCGACAGTCATAGGAGTGGTGGTGCAATTTCTGGTCTTGCATCGGGAGAGGGGTACTAAGGAAAAAGGTGTTTTTCAAAGGAACAGCGTACTTGCAGAATTACTGCACGACTGAAGTACATATATTGGGTTTTTTAAAAGCTCAAAACTTATTCCTACCTGTTATAGCGATTTATTACTAAAAAAGCAGCACTGATTCATGCATTTTCCTGAACAAATTTATGTGATAAACCATCAATATACATTTACATTAGCAAATGGAACTTTCTATCATATTTCTGAGACCAGAGTCCAAGACTTCAGTGGCTGTGAATCAATGCAGCTGCATTAGCTTCAGAGGAATGGTGCTGATTTATATCAACTGAAGCTCTCGTTTGTTAAATTCTTCCTCTTTTGGAAGCATGTATCAGAGCAGTGGAAAATTGCTGGATTTGATTTAGCCCCTATTTGATATGCCCCAGAATTCACCACTGCACTGGGAAACTTCAGTGAGCCTGTGATGATTTTATTGACACGAAGTTTGAATTACCCTCTTATCCTGGCTGAGGTTGAGAGGTTTTGGTGAACTCTGTTGAGGACAGTCACGGTGCTTCCATTTGTCCTGTGTCACTTCTGTAGGTAAACGAGAAATGGGATGTTTAGAGCTGACAGGCTGTTTCCACAAGGACTAAATTCATGTGAAAATACTAACACCTCATCTTAAAAAAAAGGAAAATTGCTGCATGTAGATGTGAGTTTTCTAATGCTAAGCATTTCATGAGTTAACGTGGTTACCTCTGTAAACTAAGGATAGCGTTTTATCCTGCCACACGCTGGTTTGTGCACATCAATCCCGTAGAGAGCGATGTGGATGCACGGAGATGGGAACGCAGCCCATCAGTTTCCCTGAGCCTGACACTCCTGAAAGCCTATAGCCCTGCACAGAGGTGAAGAGTCTGTGCGTGCACAGAGACGGAGCTGCAAGGCCCCCATTAACATAAACAGCCAAATCCCTGATTATTGAAACAAGTATTTGCCCCATGCGTGGTTCTCCTCAGCAAATTATTTGGGAACAGAGAAGTAGAACAGTTTATGACACAAGGAAGGGAGTGGGCATGTAATTGAAGTCAGAAATATAAAAGGTATAGGACATGAATCCTCTTTTCTACCTTTCTTGGAGGTCTTTACTATCTTACAGATATGATAAGGAAACAACCACTGGACCAGAATATCTGCTTCACATTGACAGCTGGAGGGATTGGTATACAAATTATTTTGGCAGGGTTATTCACCAGAAAAACAGAAGGGGTTAGGAACATGCTTATACAATAAATTGATATAGGTGCCATGTATCACTAGTGAGTGACTTCAGTTAAACAGGATCAATACAATTACTCTTAAAGGTGAATATGACAGCTTTGGAGTGATGGTTTTTAGGGTGTTTTTTTTTAAAAAAGAAACCTATTTCTAAAGGTAGGAAGTTTTTTTTTTCCATTGGTTGAACATGTAGCTTTGTGATGCTGGAGAATATCCCCAGTGGTGACTTCCTAAAGCTAACAATATGGTTATTGGCATTGTTTATTAGCATTTGGAGGGAGCTGCTCTATGGCTTTTGCTGCATACAGGCTCTTCCTTTTAGAACTGGTTGACTGAGGCTTCCTTCTCCTCCATATAAGCAGCAAGGGCGATTTCCCTGTTCCTAGGAGCGGAGTGCAGGTTTCTGAACTAGAACACGTGGGCATCTATGAAAGGTTGGTGTTTAACCTCATAACTTCATTACCAGACTCCATCATAAGCAGCATCTCAGGATACTGTCAGTCTACTGTCAGATTTTGAATCTCTAACATTACTTTCAGTTTTTGATTTACTGACTATGTTCTTAACATGAACCTTGCTAGTTTAATTCTCATCAGTGCTGCTGTCCGCAATTCGTCTTCTGAAGAAAATTATGGATCCACTGAAAAGCAGGAGGAGATATATAATTCAAGAAGTTTTCAAGATTCATTTTCAGGAAGATGAAGTGCCAACCACATTATGTGCTGAGTAGGGTTCTTTGAACAGTAACAATGCCACCTGCAGCACTAAACATGTATTATGAATAAATGTTTTATTGCAAGCAAGCCAGGAAAAAATGGTCAATCACTATTGTCATGTCTTTCCCAGCAGAAAAAGCATTCCCCTTCTGCAGCTCTAATGACTTCTGTAGAAAAGTACACACCAATATAGAACTGGGATCCATTTCTGTGTGGTCCACATTTACAATGAGTAGAGCAATCCATGCATTTCTGGGAGAGATAAAGAGAAAACACCTAAGCGTGATGCTGTAAAAAAGAGCAGGAAGCACATTTGCAGTGCTGCAGTGTGCGTGATTAAAGTGGTACATTCTCCAGAGGGAACAGATGAGGGGACCAGTAGGTGCTGCTACTGACTATCAATAACACTGGAGTAACGTGTTCCCTTCTCCATTCTACCATGTAATCAAATTAACAGTGGCCCAGCTTTACATCACTGATGCTGCGCACTAAAACAGAATATGAAGGCAGAAATGCTGAGTGTTTAATTTCAGGTGAGAAGCTAGGCTGGGTGGCAATGCTGGATGGAGAAGCAAGAGTAGGCTGAATTCTGGTCCGGTTTCATACACTAGGAAATTGAAATTGTTCCCAGTGGAACCTGAAGAAAATTTTAGCGTAGGGTACAACACTTTGAAAACCTAATATTTATACTTCCTTCCTGCCACTTTATGTCTAAGTTACTCCAGTTTCAAGACACCCTATTGATGTAAAGTGGGAGTGGAAAAATAACGAGCTCCCGAATAGGGGTCCTGATCCAGCTTCTTCAATGTTCTCAGGAACACTGCCAGTTTAATCCTGGTAAGATCAAGCAGAATAAAAGCTGAGATTAGTATAGAGTGGGGCTTGTGTAAAAAGTTACCTGAAAACATTCTTTTGATCCTGAGATAAAATAAAAAGTTAAGATTTTCACAATAAAGCATCAAAAATTCTGTTGTTTTCAACAACTGCCTTCTAAAAACAAGTGACTTTCTGAGCTGCTGAATAATTTGTAACAGGTAAGATACCTCATAATCTTTTTCTCTCCCTTCACAAATTGTCTGGGAACACTTTAAGAGGCTTTCAAATGATCTCCTGGATAAGAATTATTTTACTGCTCTGCTTTTCCTGACCTGTGGCTTGTCTGTAGATTGTGTGTGAATAGTCAGTGGAATACTGAGTGGAGCTCGGAAGGGCTTTGGGAACAGGAACAAAATGTCTGCTGCAGAGGCAAAAGAGCCACTCTTCCGAAATTCGAAAGTTTAGGCTGGGCATGCTAATCATTAAATTGATTATTAAATTATTAAACCCTTTGGAATGCTGGGGTTTTTTTTGGCAGATAGTTACCTCCAGGTTTCAGGAATTTTGAACATCTTAGCTGAAATACAGAATCTGAGTCAGTCCAGAAAATTTGTTGTTCATTCCTCAATTGCCATCTTCATCATTCTTACCTTTACACATGTTTTCTTTCTCTCACCTTTACACATATTTTCTTTCTCCCTATGAATGTATTTTTGGAGTTAATGTGACTGTATATCCTCCACAGAAAATTACAACTCCTTTGTTAACTTCCTTTAGGTACTGGTATTTCTTTCATTTTTTGATTTTGCTTCAGATAGAAGTTTTGTGTTAAAATTTTTTATTAAGCATTAATAATGCTATTCCTTTATATTTATGTTGATGATGTGGCCAAGGGGATTGAAAAAAAGGTTTTATGGTTGGTTATATTCCCTTTGACTGGGATGTTTGTGAACATTTTACATATAGGTAGCTTTCTCCTTTTGCAGATGGTGTTGTGCAATATTTTTCAGAAAATTTGCTAAATGTTTTCACAATCTGATGGAATTATCATCTATCTGTAAAAGTAGTTGGAAAGCTAAATGAAAAGTGACTGAACAAAACAATAACTATAATACACAAGTTATTTGTGTTTTAATGTAGATGAAAACATTTCTTTTCATCAAGCTTCTGAAATTTCTCCAGAGTGCTTTTCCTTTCCCTTCAGATTTGTAAAATTAATCAACCCAGAACAAAAAAGATGACTTTTGGAAAAACTAACACTTGGTTTGTATATAAAAAAAAATTGAGAAAACTTGGTCTCCCCACATCTTTTAAGCAAGCTGATTTTTAATATAGTCACGATTGGTTACATCACTCCTTTGAGATCAAATAAAAATATATTCATCCCTTGAATAACTCTTCCTTCTTTGGGCACCTCCCTCAAAATTTCTCAATACTTCTTAAAAAACAAAATGCAATCCTTGGTCCTTTCTCATTCAAAGCTGCTAGATGAAAATGAACTTTTAGAAACAATCCAGAATCCATTTGTCAGGATAATAACAATTCTCTATAACAATTCTTTCTGCCTCTTCTTGCTCCCCCTACCCACATTAATTATAATGCTCTAACAGAACAGAGCTTGATTCCCTTTTTTATTAAGGTTGTTTCACTCTATTATTGATTAAGCTTATTTCCCATGATAAATAACCTTCCTGTCAAAAAATGATTTATGAAAGCCAGTGGTCTTTCTTTTTCCAGCTTGCTTTTCCTGTGGTTACATATTACATATTATCTCCTGCTGACTGGTTTGGGCAGCCTTTGAATCTGCAATTACTGATCCTCATTAAGAGAACTGAATTTCAGTGCCGTAAAAGGCTTGGAGATCCATCAGGTGAATCATTCGATTTTAAGTTAGAAGTATTTTTCTAATGTGAGTATATGGTCTTGTGATACACCTTTAAGTCTTCAAAATGTTAATAAAATAACGAGCATTGTGCTTATGGAGAGCAGCTCCTTGGAAGTGGCATCCTTCATAAGGTACTGATACTTCTGGAATGCCAGCAGTCCCACTGGGATGGCAGTCTTTCTGTTCTCACCATATTTATAAATGTATATATGTATATATATTAAATGGAAAACTGCTTCTTAGAAGACAGCAGTTCTGGTTTATGCAACTCTTGAGATGGACTGACTGTGCTTTTGTCCAGGTGTGATTTGTTCTGTCAACAAACCTTTTGTCCCCGAATTTAAGATAAAACATGAGGTCTCCTGAATTCCTTTTACTGGAACTGGAAAACCACCCATGTAGAAAAACTGAAAACCACCCAGGCTGCCCCTGATGTGTTTAATGCACAGGATGTACCTAACCTGTTTATTGATGAAAACTGCTCAGAGGTTTATGTCTGAGCTGAGCACCTTCCCAGGCAGTGCTTTGTCCAAAATTCCTGTCGTGTTCTTTCATATTCCCACAACAAAGTCTTCATCTGTGGCTGGGCTTCCCCCACTGCATTTTTTTTCTTTTAATTGCATCTGTGTTTTCTGTCTTCCATTCATGCAGTTTTAAATAGCCAGTCCTCTATTTGAAATATGTGTTTCAGGACAAGCAGCTCAGGTCCAGGGGGAATGTAGCCTGTCTGTGGGGTGGTGGGATGGTGTCCGTCTTTTGTTCTGTGCTTGGCACTGCAGAATTCTGATCCACAAGCAAATTTTCTCTGCAAATGAGCAGTCTTCAAAAATGTCCGTAGAGAAATGTCACTGCTTTTCAAAAATCCTGAAGAAGGCTGACTGTACAACCCCAGGTTTAGTAACATTTTCACATAATTCACATTGCAGTTCTGTAGAGATACATATTGCATTAGACAGACCTAAAAAAAAAAGATTGTTCTTACATACCCTTGAACAGTCTCACGAAAAGCCTAGTGCTTGTAAGTGAAAAGGCATAAAGCAAAACCTAATATTATCATTGCTTTAATTTTCAGTCTTTGTTCCTTTGAGTCTGGGCTCTTAAGAGAAACTAATGGGAACTCCATCTTTTCTTTTCCAAGTCAGTAGCAGAATTAGAGTCCTGAAAAGACAGCAGGCTGACATTTGAGGCTTTTAATACCTAAAATCAGCTTCAAAGAGAATGAAGCAGTGTCAAAAACAGCAGAGACAAATACTTTTTCCTTGTAGTATCTCTGTCCTAAGGATTAATGTTGATAAGGATTTCATAAATGTGATACTTTTTGCTCCTGAAATCCTGCTTAACTTGGAAAAAAGGAAAAAAAAAGGTAAAAGGTCATTTTCTTAGTCTAGTGTTGTGCGGCCATAATATTTCAAGTCTCACAAATTTTGAAAGCAGCACTTGATGCTGTGACAGGTGATAAAATCAAAGGGGCCGGTAAAGGACAGTGCTTTCTTGCTTTCTTTTAGAGAGTGGTTCCTCTTAACACGATATTCGGCGCTTGTGGACAGCAGGTCCCTGGATTTCTGAGATCAGAGGTTGTCCTCAGTGTCAATGATATTTCTGTTCTCATGTTTTCCACAGTAACTGAACTCCCCAGATCTCCTCACTCTATTATCCTGCCTGAGAGATGGTGAACTGAAGTACAGAGAGCCTTTAGAAAAGAGTGAGTAGGAGCAGAGTCTCAGGCTCTCATCTTGCTCTCTGACACAGCCTCGGTGGTGGGATCTTGGTGGGCTGAGGTGGTGGATGTGCTGTAACGAATCCGTGACGGGTGCTGAGTTTAAAAGCGGTTTCAGTCAGGTTAAACCACGACAACCTGCCACCTCAATAGTCATTTTCTGGGTAATGGAATTTTTTTTTTGCCTATTAAAGTAAATTAATTCATGACTGTTAAAAAGCCACACTGTTATCTGTAATAATTAACTACTATTAAATCCACATATAGAACTTTGACTCGCTGAAATGAAAACAAGGGTCTTACTGTGCTCTGAGGTGTTGTGTGACTGTTCATTTACAGAATACCTGGAGAAAAGGCATGGATTATAAAGATGCACTCATTATCTATTTGTATTAGGTAACAGTGGAATGATTATTATGTAAACAAATCAAAGAGAATGAGGGATATTTCAATGCAATAGGTCAATGAAGTTTTAAAATAATAAGTACGTGGAACACTTTTAACTTTATCTCCTTGCTCAGGTTTAACTACTAAAAAAGTGATTTTGCCTGAACTCACTTATTAATTTTCAGACTTTATGGTCTAGGATCCTTTAAATCTATTTAGAAGCTGCAGGAATGACTTGCTAAAGCAACTGTTTGTCTGGAGGGAGACATGAATTAAACACTGAATTGTGAGATGGAAAGGCCTGGCTCTGCCCTGTGCTGTAAGGACTGAAAGCTCAGTGGAAGAGAAGGCTGTGTATCTTTAGGCTGCCTTGTCTCACTCCTGACTGCAAAGTGCTCTGGGACTGGGAAGGCCTCCAGCACTATCCTGGCTGCTCCTGATGTCCTGTTTGAGGCACATTCACTTTCCCTGGAGGCCCTGTGCTCCATGCAGTACCTCTGGAGCTGCTATCAGCATCCAGCCTGCCCTGAAACTTGTGCATTGGTTGCTCTGACCGATTTTTGAGAAATCTTCTGGGAGCTGAGCTGAAGAATTTTAAGTTTTGCACGTTTGTCAGGGTAAGGAGCATTGCATCCTTTGCCATGTACACTTCCAAAACACCAGCCTGAGGTTACACAGGGACCGAGCCATGCCTGTGACTCTGGACTTAAGACTGCTCCTGCACTTCTCTCACTTTCAAATTCATTGTCGCTAGCTGAGAATCTTTGTTACTCTCTCACATTTTTAGTGAATATTGGTCTTTATCGTGTAAGGGAAACTGTTCTTGCTCAATCCAGATCTTCACTGGGTTTATTCATTGCCTGTGTTTTATAAGCCACTTGATGCTTGACAATAAAAGAGTTTGTGCCTCTAGGGATTCACCACTCTTGAAATAATCCACTTTGGAATCCCAGGGACTGATAGGTCCCTGTTTATTTTTTAGGAGCACACACTGGGAGAGGGAAGCAGAGGGATTCAATTACTTCGAAACTTTCAAATTGAGGCAACCCTCAAATGATGACATTTATAGTCAGAATCTTTCTGTCACACACTAAGGCAGTCCATCTGGTGGGTTTCCCAGAATTTCAAATCTAAAGAATTTCTTGGTTTTCTGAGTTTTTTGTTTTCTTAAATGCTGTCAACAGCACAGAACCAAAAATCTGTATTATGCATGGCATCTACTGTCTTAAAAAAGCAGAAATAAGAAAAGGACACTTACACTGTGCAGCTTTGTCTTCCCAAAATGGATTTTATTTTTAAATCGTGTTTTTAAATCATTCTGGTTTTTGTTGTGTGTGCTATATTTCAGTGATGTCAGCTGTAAATGTCTCTGTTTGTTTTAGTAAGTGGCATAACATCTGGGAGAGGAGCTTGGCATTTCAGAGGCAGAGAATTGTTCTGATTTCCAGAAATAGCCACGCTAGGAGGTAATGCTCTGATTAGTTGAAGTGTCTGGCACTAGGGACTCAACCATAAAAAAGCAGCCAAGGAGGAATCAAGAGGCTCTGCAGAGACAATGGAGATGCAGGACATGTACATATTCCACAAATTTTGCAGGGAATGTATTGAATGTTCTATTCAAAATGGATGGCTTGATCTTCTAAAATAACCTAGGAAGATACTGTCTAGGGTACCATATGTTCTGACCCATCACCATGCAATATAAAATGTTACTTATTGTTGTGCTTAGCCACATTTGCTTTCATTTTTATTTTTGCTGTCTGGGATTGGTTTCATAGTCTTGATGTATTGTATCCAAAACCTTCTAGAACCTGGTAGTCTAAAAATAAACCCTGAACTAAGACAGTCATGTACACATACCTTGAAAAATGGTTATCACCGGGTGGTCAGTTGACAATTAATGGTGTGTCCACTGAAGAGCTTCAGGCTTTTGAAATCTTTAGTTTTAGAACCTGCAGAAAACTGTCCTCCCTTTCGTTCCACAGCTCTGGGGAATCACTGGGTAAGTCCAGAAGGCAGCTGAGTAAGAGGTAAACTGAAACAGGCATGACTTTGTGCAAACCTGAGTTGGATGGACTGACATGAAAATTTTGTTATACTTTAAAGGGGAAAGTTGCTTTCCTCTAAGTTTGGAAATCACTCAAAAACCTCTCTTCTGTGTGGCAAATCATTAGCATTCTGGTTTTATATGCTTTTGTTGGTTTCACTTTTAAGTGCTTTGGTTTAATGGTACTGAACAAAAAAATGTTCAAAAGAAAATTCTCTGAGAGGAAATAAATGGCACACCTCCCTACCAGGAATATTTTTACATAAAGTAATTTCAGCACACTGAATCTCCAATCATCAGGCACTTAAATAGCAAATGCATGGAATGGATGAAGAGAATTTGCAGGAGAGTGGAATAACCGCTTTGGGTGCACCTGGCAGGGTCATTGTGCAGCTACTCCGTGGTGGCCACGCAGCTTTACATGGCAAGGAGCTTACAGATGTTATGCTCAAGGTTTGAGCATCACACTGGTCTCCTTGGCCATCTGTAATAAGGGGCCCCACTCAACAAAGAGATCACAAAGGCCTCTCCAGAGTCTCTCCTCTCATGGGGTGTGTGTGGTGCCTTGTTTTCTGACACAGTTTAGGGAAGGGCATCAGATTGTTCCCCTACAGATCAGCTTGTGAAGAGCAGAACCCTTCAGGACCTGGAAGGCAGTGAGACAGGTAAAGGAGAGAGTCCACACAGAGAGGATGTCTCTCTCTTATGAGGGAGAAAAATGTGTACCCAAGGGCTGGCAACAGGTCTGTTTTTATGAAAGAACTGCTGGAAAATTTCTAAGCATATGGCTCTTGGAGGGTTTCTTTCCCTTCTTGGCTGCTCAAACAAGGAAGAGTTGGATCATGGCACTCAGAACCCATACTCTGCTCGAATGGGCATCTTGCATGCTGTGGTGCCAGTACTCAATGTAGAATTTCACTTATATACATGGCACACTATGCAATGTATGGAAAAATATTACTTTAACTGAGGAGATCAGTGAAATAAATAATGGTAGTATACCAGCACAAACATGTGAATGCAGAGGCAGAAGTTCAAGGAACACAAGCTAATGATTTGTGACTTCAGTTGTTACCACTGATACATTTTTTGAGTGCTCCTGAATTTAGAAGTCCATTACCATCCTGGCTCATGGTCCATAACTGCAGAAACCATGTTTACCAACGAGGGGAACAGAGAAAGAGATGCTATTTTCAAACTGTTGAGAGGTTATTGTACAATCAATGGAGAGTGAAACACCTACATTAGAAACTGCATAAAAACACTTGACAATGTCCTTTTACTAAGTTTCAGTAAAATGTATTAATATGATCACTATACTACTTGTGTTCTAAAGCATGATGCCTTTTTTTAACCTATAAGTGCGAGATCCTATTGAAATATAGCAATGAAAATGTTTTCACCCTCTTCTGTCAGCAATTTCTGTCAGCAATTTCTGTCATCCAGTTACCATTCCTATTTGTGTTTAGAAAGGAAAATTACAATGTAATTTTTTAAAAAAATTTTCCCAAAGCCCTAAAAAGAGGTTTGCTGACTTTCTTTCATATTTCCATTCACTCAGCGGATGTCTGTCTCTATGCGAGCCTTCTTAGCATGTATAAATGATCAAGATGAATGAGGAATTGGGCTTCATCAGTTCTGTAGGCAGGTGGCTTGCAGTTTTTGGGGTGTAATTTGGTCTAGATTGAAGAGATACATTATTAAGAAGGCAAAGAGTAAGGCTACATCCACGTTTTAAGTAAAACTTAAATTTATAGGTACCTTTCTCCTGGAGCTTAACAGTTCCCTCCCCACCTCCACTCCAAAGAGTGAAGTCTAATTAACACCAACAATCTTTCTATGGCTAAAGTGTTTCCTTTGAAAGAAGTTTTTAGGAACTGCTCTAAAATTATCAAAAATGGAGGTCAAGAGATGGCTTTATAACACTCCATTGAGCCTTTCAGTATGCCAATATACATTTTTCATCCTTAGCTTAAGGTTGTATTAATAAAGAAGAGGTCTGCTGCACATTATGCATCTCCTGATCTCGGCTATTTCACAGGAACAGTAAGCTATGAAACTTCAGGGTGATTTTTTTCTATAATAATCTGCTTCTGTTCCTACTGATGAGGATCCAGTGCTCCTCTTTGTGACCTTCCATGTTCACCAGCCAATCAAGCCTGAACAGTTTCAGCAGTGTTAAACTTCACAGCTATTTCTGTTACTCTGAGGTCTGTCCCCATCGATTTTTAAAAAGTCAGCGTGCCAGGAATTCATGTCAGATGTCAGCAAGCTTCAGAGTCACCACCGATAACCTGCTGTCTCAGCACATCGTAGCAGAACAGAGCATTCATGTTGTTCTGTTCCTGATTGTCTGGTGAATTGGGAAAACATTGTGCAAAATACAGCAGCTTCACTGGTGGGAAAAATTGCTGAACAGCACCTGCATAGTAAAGAAAGACCATCTGCTTATTTTCCATACCCCCTATTTCTGTACCTTGGTATCTGTCTCCTTATTGTCAGGCAGGATCATGCAGCTGGTTCAATGAGAATATATATATGTATCTATGTAAGGGAGAAAGAGAAGAGAGAGAGAAATGAGGAGCAGGGCTCTGTTTTCATACAACACAGAATTTTCCTGTGGGACTGACAGCTACAAGACACCAGCAAGGACACCAGTGCTCATTAAGCTGAGCTCTTTATCAAGAAACTGTATACAATTATGATTTTGTGTAGTTTTAAATCCATATACTTTAGCCAAAAAGGCTTGATGGGGTGTAAACTCTTCTTGCAGAGCATAAATCTTTTTGCTGAGAGAGATGGGAAGAGCTACTTCCTATTATCTCTATTTATTCTTCCCATGTGTGTGGCAGGTTTTTATTTTCTTGCGTAGCACAGAGTAGTGATTGCTGTCACAACCCCTGCATTAGATCAGATGAGTTAATTCCACGTTAGTAATTTATACACTCTAATACAAGTACTGTCCTTGGACAGAAAGAACACCTGCATTTTCTTTTTGTTATATGAGACCTTAGAAAGTTATACTACACTAAAATTGAGCAACTTCTGCTGTTGTGGGAGCAATTGTGCTCCTCTTTACTGGAGGTTTCATAAACCTATTCACTGTAACATTCTGGTTAAACTGAAGACAGCTTGTATTGATTTTCTCTTCCTCTTCTCCTCCTTTTTTTTTTTTCTTTTTTTTCTTTTTTTATTTCTTGTGCTTATCCATGTGGAGGACAAAGAGAGTATCTAACTAAGTATTTTTCCCTTAATCAGGCTGAGAGAAAAGAAGGGTTTCAAGGTCAGTTACAGTGCAAGATGCTTTTTATAACCTCCATCATCTTGTCTGTTTTTTCTGCCTTAAAAAGAGAGGGTTTTTTCCATGACACCAATTACGATACAGTCTCTCACACAGAATTTTTCCATTTGGGCTTGTATTTGCTGTCACAGGGAAGTCCCACATCTCCCCCAGTGCTGTTTTGGTGATGTGAGCTTCTGACCTTTGGGAAACTATGCTGAACTCCATGAATTCCTTCATCCCTCACTTCACTTTTTACAGCTGGTGGTTACTATTTGTCTTGTGCTGTGTTAGCAAAACCCCGGGAAGATGGGGAGTATAGATTTCTTCACTGAGGCTAAATTGGCAAAATATATAATGCAGTATCAATTGCCCTTGGTGCCCTGAATTCCTGCCTTTGTTAACTAGGCTGCAGCAACTGCTGAAGTTAATCTGTCCACTGGCTGGGGAAAGAGTGTCAGAAGAAGTGAAGATGCCTGTCTCAGGTTTTGTCCAATTTATCCTTTATTTATTTGGTGTAGTTCCTGACTGCAGTGTTATTTGAGGTGCTTGTGTGCTCTAAAGCTGTTACCCTCACAAATCCCCTACGATGTGAAGCAGTACTGTATTCATCTTTTACACAGAAACATTGAAGATGGTCAAGCTGCACAGTTTGACAGATTTTCCATGACATTTATGACAGAGCTATGTGAGCCCAGACCTTTTAGCCAATCTGGTGCTCTACTCTCATATTTTTCTAATTTGGGACAGAAATATGCATTCACTTTAAAAGCAGCCAAAATATTCCAGGACATTTCTGCTTTGTGCCTGTGTTCAGCTGAGGTTAATACAGAGCTTGTTGATTAGATCTTAATTTGCCCCTTTACTGAAGGTGGTAGCCTTTATTGCGTCAAGCTGTGGGGATGGCAACTTCCAGGTGAGGGGATAGCATAGAGGAGGTGGGGGGTATGTATGTTTTAAACCCCCATCTTTGCCTTTACAAGACAGGAGATGTTAAAACGGTCACAGTTTGGTTGTATGAATTCTTTACTGGTGGAAGGAAATGACACACAATTTTCCTGATTTTCTGCTAAGCAAAGCAATTCTCACTACTCAGGAACACAAAGTGTTAGCAGTGATGTTTTGGAGACATCAGAGGAGTTCTTGCTTCTTTGTATTTTGTGTTGTCATCTCCACCTATACATTGCTCAGTTACTGTATCCAGTGGTTATCCTTTTCTTCCAAATTCATCTTTGAGCTGCTCTTTCTGTTCATCTTTGTGTGTCTATTGTAGGAGTCTCTTGGCGGTATGGTTAGAACAGGCTCAAGGTTACTTTAGATGGGAAGTTTAATACTTTGGTGCATTCAAAAAGGCAGTATCACGGTCTTCTCTTCCTTGTCCAGTGAATTGACATTTCAGCTACCTCATCAATACATCAGTATATCAAACATTACTTCTTTTGCATATGTTTAAACTCAAGATCTGAGAGGAACATTGTACCTGATGTGGGGTCAGTCCTACTCAGAGCTCTGCCCTATGATACACCTTGCTTGCTTTCCTCTTTGTTGCAGATTTGATGATTGAGTGGTGTTTCACTCTGGTCCAGCTGTTAAAATGGCATTCAAAGAGCTGTGCTCCCTCTCCTCTCTCCCAGGAGCTGCATGTTCTGTTTGAGGCCACTCTCTTGCTGCCTTAAGCACTCACTCAGAAATATCCACATCTTAATGAGGGATCCAGCCCCTATCTGGTTTTGGGCCCCATCCTGGAGACCAGCTCACGTTTCTTTCACGAGATGTCCCTGCTGATAATGAAATACACTTTATTTTCCTTCAGCTCTGGCTTGAAGGGTTAGCCTTATGTCCTCTTACATGTCTTGCTTAAAAACTACTGCCCTTCCATAGAGGCCTGTGTAACACCTGAGAGCCTTACACACCTGAAGCTGTGTTTTATTCAATGCAGCTGTGGGAAATTAGCAAGAAGGTCTCTTAAGGAGGAGCTTCTACCTTAGGAAGTGATAGCTACCAGCCCTGGTGCTGAGCTGTTCTTGTGTGTGTGTGTGTGTGCTATGAACACTGAAAAAGCCTCTCTAAGGTAAGAAAATTCTACTTGCTGTTGTGCTTTATTGTTTACAGAGAGTTACAGAGCCCTGAGAACAGAGCTGGGAATGAGAAAAGGGCCTGTGTGGCAGAGAAAATCATGAAAGACCACTGCTGTAAGAGCAAATGATCAAAATGTCTGGTGAGAGGTAACAGATGGGTGCCAGTCGCTGGCAGCAGTGAAAGGCAACAGAGAGACCCTTCTGTTTAGTGTGATAAACAACATCTTGCCTTTGTGGTGCTGTTCATCTAGTTCGTACCAAAGATGTTGTGCTGTCTCCTATCATTTCAGGAGCTGCCCAAACTCTCAGGCCCACACCAGGGCCCTCACAGGAGGGTTGGATTAGTCTTTAATGCTGCCTCAATACCGAGTGTGCTGCCCTGAGCCTGGGAGTACAGATCTGGCTACAACACTGTTCCATCTGTCCTGCACTTTGCAAGGCAGAACCTGCCCACTGTTCAGTGTGTGCTTGCTCCAGAGCAGCTTTGTGGTGTCCCACAATGTGTCCATGGGACTTGTGACCGAGAATGGACACGTGGGTTGTGCATTCCTTTGGGTTGTTTATTCCTTTGGGTCCCTGAGATGGCTGTGTGCACCATCCCAATCCTGAAACGTTGCCCAAAAAGAGACTGAATTTACAGTGAGAGGGAGGAGGAAGGAAGTGGTAGCAAGGCAGAGACAAATAAAGTCAATGTGAGGATAGAATAAGGGGTTTTTTAAAGGTTTCCAAAGACAAATCAGTAGATTTATCCTAAAAAGAAAGTGAATTTAGACTCATCTTTCACCATGTGCAACTTTCTGCAACTATAATTCACGCCCTATTTATGTTACTGCCATTATGATCAGAGTAAGACGGCATTCAGCAATATAGCTCTGTGGCATAGAGCAGCTGGTGGGTGTTTGTAATATTTACCTTGCACGACTCAGGTCTAAGTTCTGAAGTGAGTTTAAGAAGTTACAGGTTTCCTTTTCCATTATTCCTGATTTCCAGCAATAATAACCAGTATTTTTTTTATAGATCATTGTATTGCAGTGATGTTAACTATCCAGAGATAACAAGGATTAGCATGTTCAGAATTAAGCATGGGATATTAAAGAAAATTTTTCTCTCAGGGCACATGCTGTGGAGGGGAATTTTACATGGTCATTGAAAGAACAGCCTCTGTTGTTCCCAAGTTTCAGTTAGCTCTGGTTACTGCAGTGTGCTCTGCAATGCTCTGTGCAAAAAATTATGTCCTCTGGTGAGGTAAGAAAGAACCATTGCATTGGTTATTAAGTATTTATTGTTGCTTTATTCCCCATAGTTTGCAGTCACAGCAATAGTTGAATGTTAGTTTACAAAGAAGCTGACTGCCCCAAAGTTCTCACTTGCTCAGCTCTGCAAAATGAGAGAGAATAAAGCAGGTTTTTTTCAAAGGCATCCCATCCCAGAGCTGCTCAGAATCAAAATCATGGCTCTCAGATCTGGTGGGGCTTGTCCAAGGGTGTGGGGCAGCCACGGCAGTTGTGGGCTCTCCCTGCTGCTCTGAGTGTTGGCCCCTCTGAGAGGGTTTTGAAGGAACTGCAGCAGGATGGTGCTGCATGGTGTGGTTACACACCCAGGGATGTGCTGGCAGCATCCATGGAACTGGGGAGCCCTCAAATCCAGCCTTGCCCTTTCCCATAACTGCTCATTGAGGGGTTCAGTGAAATCGCTGTGATCTCCAAGGAGTGCAGACAGGGTCTCTGCTGCTATTTGTGGAGGGAGTTTCTTCTGCTGCTTGAAAGCTTTAAACTGTTTTTCTTACGAAAAGAAAAAAAACCCAGAGAGAGAAGAAAAAAAGCTCCTTACCATCTGGCCATAACCTTGTACAATATGTTACATTTCAAACTGTAAGAAAATTTTTATGATCAGGTTATAATTTGTCAACTGCCTACAGATCTTTAAGTTAAAAACGTACAGTGCAGAATAAAGTTGCTCTGTATATTGTTTTCTAAGATGAGTGGAAGGAGAATGGAGGAAAAAAGACACTTGAAAGTGTTTTAATTGCACAGGGATGTCATTGCCTCTAGCAAGAGTTCTCCTGCTTCTGTCATAAATTTTTCATATTGCCTCGTGAGAGTGAAAACTGGAAACTTTACCCTCTAAGTGAAAGTCGATGAACCTCATACCAGCCTCAGATCCCAGTAGCCTTGCACTCAGGAATATTAATTTAATTAAGATCGCTACAATAAATTCTGTGAGGGAACTCTCCTGGCACCTAAGGTAACTCGTGCAAAGAAGGAGGGGAGAAAACAGCAGAGGCAGATCTGGTGGAGGGAGGTACCGCGGTACAATCTCTTCAGAACAGCTGTACACTCACCCGAAGCGACAGCTCGGAGACGGGCGAGACCTCCCGAAATAGACGGCGGAGGTTCTAGCTGGGAGAAACCACACGATCGCGCAGAGCCGGCTCGCGTTATTTTCACTACGCTGGCCTGTCTGCAGGCTGGGAAAACGTGGCAAAACGTTTTTGAGAGCTGCCAGCCTCCAGGGAAGCAGAGGGACAGCACGTGTGCGGGTGTCACCCCGCCGGGCACCGCCAGCGGGGACGCGCTGCCCAGAGGGGACCCGGGTGCTCTCTGCACCTGCAGGGCCCGTGGGGACGAGCGGGACAGAGCTGCCAGACAGGGGTCCGGGGTCCTTGCAGGCTTTGGGCTAGACATTTTCATTAGATTAGAGAGCTGGGATTAATTAGAGCTCCGTTACAGGAGGTGGCTGACGTGGCTCACCCAGGAGCTGTGGGTGGTTCTGCCCCTTTGAAATCCTGCAGCTGAGCTCACCCAAAGCTCCAGGAGGGGTAACCAGCAGATACCACATGCCAACTACTAGTTTGGTTTTTTTGGGGTTTTTTTTCTTCCCTCCTGAAAATGGAAGCTGGGCCAGTCAATCATGGAATCAATGACACAAAAGATACCAAAATGATGCAGAAAACTAGAAAAAGTCTAGCACAAAGTTAACCTATTTCACAACATTGTCTATAAAAGACAACAGAGCTCCCTGAGAAATTAGTACAAAATGGCAGGTTTAATAATTGGGCTTATTGTGTGGGATTTAAAAGCTGAGATTCACTAAAGTGAGTCTCATTGCAGGGGTTGGTCAGAGTTTGTGTGTCACCACAAAGGGATGTGTGAGACTTCTGGTCTCTAATTTTAACCTCAGAGCTGTATGTTCCTTTATATTAAAATAATTGTTAATGTGAGTAGTTACTGTTCTATTTTTTCAGAAAGTTTAAAAGTATTTTATAAAAGTTGAATGTTTGGTACTATGAGAAGAACAAACCAAAAATGCAGGGCTTTTTTTTTTTTTCTCCCAGGCTTTTCTTTTCTTATGAATCAGTTATTATCTAAAGTGATAGAAATGACATCATTTGCAAGCGTGTTCCATGCCCAGGGACCCAGCTCAACACAGTGCTGAAGCTGGGCTGTGCTCTATATCCTGGAGTTTGATCTAGGTGGCCCTTTTAGTCCTGTATGATTTTTTAGTAGTTTTACCTTTTCCAGTGAGATGCTGCTGGTGCGATGGAACTCTCTGGAACAAATGAAGGTATTGGAGTCAGGCCCATGGTGCCTCCTAGGACAAAATCTTCCCAGTGGGACCAACCACACACACTTGGCATGAGAAACTCTGAGTCTGGTGGGACAGGGAGATGTGCTTCCAAGCTGCAGGCCACCTGCAAGGGGAAAAGGGTTGTGGGATTTAATAAATGAAGTCTACCTTTTACTTCATAAAATGTTCCTTGAACATGATTTGTATTTTCTTCATGAAATTTAAAAATTGAGTTGAACGACTGACGGAGACCACACAATGGCTAAAAGAGTGCTAAAAATAAAGCAACAAGAAGGAGAAAACAGCCAGTTGTGTGTCTTGAGTATTTAATTTTTTAAATTATTATTATTATTTTAAATTAAGCTTGGGTGTAGCATGAGGTTTTTTTCCTTGTCTGTTCCTCTATCTGCCCTTTGCTAAATGGCACAGTTCAGTAAGATGCATAGACTGGTGTTACTGCAGGCATTGTAGAGCCCTTAACTACAGTATCTGCTCCTCATATTCCTTCAGGGTTTATTTGCAAAAGGGCAGCATAGCCAAATGTGATATTTAGGCTTTGGTTCCTATTAAAAGAAAACAAATGCAGTGCTACAGCAAGGCTCACTTGTTTCAAGGTAACCTGTGGCTACTTTAACAAGTGAAATAAAGACACTTTTCTGGTTTTTAGATTTTATGCATGGAGAGTCTAGTCAGGAACTGCAGGGAGAGAAGACAAAAGTAAATGTTTTCCTGGATAATCTTGTGGTCCCTGAGAACCACCAATAAAAGCCAATGATTGCTGGCCGGTGAAGTGTCTGCCAGGTTCAAATAAAATTATCATTTTCCAAAATCCTGGCTTTACCTACTGGATCAACCCTTCTTATTTCCAGAAATAATGACAGCTAATTCTGTTCTTGCTGGTGCTCAGGTGAATTTGGACCACCTGAAGCTGTGTGTGTGTGCACTGCCCTGGGAGTGGGGTGGGCCCAATCTTCCATCTCTTTAAGCTGTAATCTTTCAAAACCCCTCTTTGACCCAGCTGCTGTGGGCTCAGTTCCCCACCCCTTTCTTTGTATGGTTTCCTCAATTCAACCCACTCATGGGTCAGGTCTGTGTTTTGATTCTTATTTCTTACATTCCGACAAAAAAGGAGGATATTCTGGTCATTCATTCAAGGGAATGTGTGCCGTAGTATTTCCTGAAAAAATAAAATGCAGTAAAATAATGGAGATTGAAACTGTTATGGGAAGATGAGATGTTAATTTTACTTTTTAATATTTTACTGCTGGTATCAGCATTGCTAATAATAACAGTTTTAAAATGGGTAAAGAGGATTATGCAAGATGTCAGACATATTAAATATTCTGTTTCCAAAACACTTCAATTGGGATAAAGCCTTCTTTGAAAAAAAATGAGGAGGTAGGGAAGTAGATTTAATTAGGAGGGCAAATACACTGTTTTATTTGGGAAGTTATTCTGAGAGGGGCAGTCACCAGAGGTTTGGCTGCAGCTGGGTATTTCTAAGCAGCTATTTCATGCTGAAGGGCCATAGTGGTTTCTCATCAAAAGCATTTGCTTTGTGCATTCTTTGTGGCATTTTCCATTATTCTGAGCATCTTAAGTGCTCATGTTCAGGGTCATGATCAGTTGGCATCCTTTACTGGAAGGGCAGAAGCTGTTACCATTCATGTAGGGTTTTTCAGGATTTTTCCTCTAGGCTTTTCAAGCTCAAAACTAACTTTAGTCTTTTGAAACTCACTCTTCTTCCGTCTTCTTTCTAGCCACTTTAAATACTGCATTGTGAACAGGAGCATCTTGTGGGGTGGTTGGCAACTACCCTGACCCACGTGGGTAGGTTTGCCAGCTGAATTATGCAGTGCTTGTGAGATAACAATATTCTGAGCTGGATCCTAGTCAGCTTTCATCCTTGCATGTGTATAAATTTCATGTATCACCCTATAATTTCTCTGAATCATGTGGATCCTTCAGTATAACTACTAATCCTACACAACTTTTCCTTGTACCTTTTTTTAACATACTCATAAGATTCTAGGACTTTTTTACTGGGAGAAAATTTTCTGCCAAAACACATTTCTTCTTCCTTTCTTTACTTTGATAATATGTCTATCTTTTTTTCTTTTTCTTTTTTTCCTCCCTGCTACGAACAAGTATCTGGTTTCATTTCAATATTTTTAGTTTCTTATCATGCAGCAGGATAGTATGAAAAATGCTGCTGTGATCCTGAGATAGTAGTACCATAAGGATTTTGCTTTCAACAAGAAGCAATACAATTTGTAGAAAATATGAGAGAGGACCCAAGGTCTCCAGATCATATTGGTTAATAGATTGATTCTGGTCCCAGGGGCCAATCTTATTATTCTTGTTCACTCGGGGTGTGAGCAGCTTGCTGACTCAGCACGCACAGGTGCTGGGCTTGCTGCTCTGCCTTCCACACATCTGGTTCTCTGTAAGATTTGAAGCTTGGCTCACTGCAAACAAGAATCTGACTTTTCTTTTTAATACAAATTCAGATAAATGTTCAAGATAGCTTTTCTAGAAAGATGCCCAGAAATTTATGCACTAGGCCTGAACTTTTGAGTGGACAAAATTGGCCATATCTTAATGCTTTTCTTTATAACTGTATTATTTGGATCAGGAAAATGGAAAAATGATCTGAATCTGGGCCTTTAGCCAGGGCTGAACCCAAAAGATGAATTATTTACTAAACAAAATGAGGTGATTGGTTCCACTAAATGTGGTAGATATTTTTGTTTTTTTTATTCTGCACTCTCATACTGAAGTTCGAGAACACTGTCATAGTGATGAGCTGGCTGCCCTGAGGGCACTGATGGGTCTGAATGGCCCAGAGCAGCCTTCCTGGGCTGCAACGACCCTCTACTCCTGCCCAGAAGCCCCAGTGATGCCCAGCCAAGGCAGTGGTGGGAGCCCATGGCCAGCCCTGCCCAGGGCCCTGGGACCACACTGTGCCTCCTCTCCTCTGCTCTTGCTGCTCCTGCACAGACAGAGCAGAGCCTGGCTCTCCAGTTGGTTTGGTTGCACCCAGCTCTGTCCAGAATGGGCAGAGTGCCCATGGCTGCAGCCAGCCAGGGGTCACCCTCCTGGCTGAGCTGAGCTTTGCTTAGAGAAACCTCCTCACAGTAAATGTTTGCCGAGTGTTGAAGCTTTCTCACCTCTGCCAATCTCTGTAACAAGATGAGAAATAACATAAGGGAACCGGAGACTTCTGGAAGTCGCTCCCATGCCAAGCAGTGTGTCATGGGACAAGCCAAGAGGGAAAATGCTGTGCCATCTCATCAGTCTGACCCTTCTGCTGCACAGCATTTTCCCTAGGACATCCTGGCTCTTCAGGATGTCTACAGCCACGTGTTGGGTGGGTTTTACTTTCCGCTGTGGGAAGGCTGGTGGGAGCTGTTGAGTGGTGGCTCTGGAAGTGCCATGGGGCTGCCTGCCAGAGCGCTCAGGGCTCCCCTTTATCCTGCTGGAGGGGGAGATTTCCCTTCCCTAGGAGACAGCCGGCCTGTTGTGGGGCACAGGACAGGGACGTGGTCAGGCCTGGTTCCTCCTGCAGCACTGGCATGGGCTGACTCAGCCTTTAAAGTAAATTCAGATGTTTGGACTGACTGCTGTTTTGAAGGAAGTTTCACAGTCTCACCTTTCTGACAGGCAGCCCGTGGCTCTGCCTGCCCCCTCCCATTTTGCTCTTCCCCAAATGCCAGTAAAGCACTAACAGAGAATCTTCCTCTCAGGTAGTCTTTATTTTTCCCCTCATGTTGCTATTGTGTTGGCAATTCCAGCTGCAAATGTTGTGTTTGACCTTCAGTAAGGGAGCCTGGTGATTTGAATTCATTTCAAGCAGTTTTCTGACAGCAAGCCTTAGCCAAAGCCCTTAAGGTTTCCCCTACAAAAGCCTCATGACAGCTTTGCTTGAGGCTTACAATGGTCAATGCAAGTGGAGGTAGTTTGTAAACTGTAAGTGGCCTTATTAACTTTCTTGCAGAACTGAAATGAAGCCCAAGTCTGTGCTAGGCTCAGTCCCAGGAGCTGAAGCAGGAGCCCCCTTACACTTCTCATCATAACAAACCAAACTGTGGGGGATCTGTGGTGCTGCCGAGCCTCTCCTGACAGGAGAAAGTGATGGAAGATGGGAATGTTTGGAAAAGATGTTAGTTAATCAGGGTTTCAACCTTTGGCTTATCCATTTATCATGGTCAGAGCCAGAGTACTGTTCAGTTTTTCAGGTGAAACCAGGTGGTAGCACTGTGGATACACTGCTATGCTTGGCTGTGCTTGCTGGTGGTGATAATGCAGGGGCAGCCCTGTGCCCTGTCCTGCCTTGGGCTGATGGGCTGCCCCTCTGCTTTGTTCATTTCAGTTCTGCAGCCACAGCATTAGCACACCTTCAACAGAAGGTCCAGGGGAAAATAAATAGTGCTCAAGATTCATTCCTGAGTCAGGTGCTGGCACCTGGCAGTTTAGCTCTAGGATCTCAGAAGACCATCGGGTGAGATGCTTATTTTCCTACTTCTTGATAGCTCCTACCTACCTTCCCTTTATTTCTCCTTCTGCTCAGATGCCCGTAAATACTGATAATGATTGTTAAAATTCTGTCTGACTAACAATAAATTAACATCTATGCCTCCTGTCATATTTATTACTCCTCAGAACTGAATACACGACAACTATGAAATATCATTTTGTCCTCAAAAAAATGCACTCGTTATGAAAGCCAGGATTTCATTCTTTGCTGCTCAGGTAGGCAGCCACAGCCATGAATCCTGGTTCTGAGATAAGTTACAGATAACCTGGAACACGTGGCTGGAGAGGCCTCCTGGGTCTGGTCCTCTGCTGTTGCAGCTGGTGCAGTCCCAGAGTCACTCTCAGTAGTGCACACTGTCCTAGCAGGATGGCAGCAGTTTGTTAGTGGGGGTTTTGTTAGGTTTTTAGTGTCATATTTTTTTTCTTGCCAATCATAAAGCTATTTTAGACTGTTACATCTCTAATTGATAAAATCTTTTTCTAATAATTGGCATAAACTTCTAGCTAATCTACACCTACTGGTCATGCTCTAAGTGCCTTCATGTGTCAGCTTTTCCCTTTTTAAGTATTTTCAGTTTTCTTGTCCCGGTTTAGGGACCATCTTCTAAACCATTAATTTTTCTCCCTTCAGAATTTGTTCCATTGTTGGATTTACCAGCTTGCAGTTGCCTGACTTGCTTTTATCTTTTGCTTTTTAAATTCAACATTTGCTATTCTCCAGCTATACAGTAGCAATTCCAGCATCAAAAGCTTATTTAAAATGCCCTGAAGCCAAATGAGTGACTTTGGAGGAAGCAGGCTGATCCAGCAGTTTGCAACTAATATGAGGTCAGCATTGGCTCCTTTTGTCTACTGCATTTTATATATCCTCAGCCTTTTTTTGGGCTCAGTGCAAGTTGCAGCTGTCTTCTAACATAACTTGTACTCTTTATGGTTTCATTTATTTTATTTTACACTGTTTGTAATACAGGAATAAAGTTGGACATCTCTCTACAACAGAATATTATCATCTCTCTACAACAGAATATTATCATCTGAGAGCATACCTCTGTAGTATTTCCAATTTTGAGTTGGAAACTAATTTCCTAGTTTACCTAGTGTGGGAAATTAATGGTAGGGGTTCTTGGGAAACAACAAAAAGATTGGCATCATGTAGTTTCATTATATAAAGTAATAGGGAAGTTTTTGCAGGCAGATGTTCTTGGCTCAGGAATAAGAAACAGATGAAATAGTAAACTTTGGAAGAATTTTGAACAAAAATATTTTGTGTGGAATATTCTTGGTGGGGTTGGAATTGTCATCTACAGCAGACATTGCTTATGGTCTCTAAGGCTGGAAAGAAGTCAGAGAAAATCAGGGATGAAGATATCAATTATGGTCAGTAAGAACTATTCTTGTCTTCT
Source organism: Gymnorhina tibicen (assembly GCA_013399875.1). NCBI lineage: Eukaryota > Metazoa > Chordata > Aves > Passeriformes > Artamidae > Gymnorhina > Gymnorhina tibicen. The sequence continues at coordinate 865,467 of VXAZ01001300.1, forward strand.
TTTGAAATTTAAGCAGGATTTAATAGAACCTTTTTGAATCTGTTTGTTTGCCAAGCTCAAACTACTTGACACTGAATTTCTCAGTATGACTGACCAGAAGTAAAGATCTTTATAATATAATGGCATATTGAGAGTTCCTAACTTAATTTTAGTTCAGTTTCTGGATTTAAACCAAACCTGTAAGCATTCCAAATACTTTTCTGAACCAGACCTAAAACCACTTTATAATATGATTATTTTTAATAAGCTGAGTTGTTCTATCTCCTGGGGAGCTTGCAAGAGCCAGGCTCTGTCTGAGCTGTCCTAGAAGTAGGAGCATGAGTTGTCTCAGCTGTTCCGGGGAGCTGTACTTGCACATGGAGGAGGAATTGAACAAAGCTCAGAGTTTTCCAAACACCCTTCAGCACACTCACGTGGGGTGTGTTGTTCTTACACCAGTAGGTAAGATATAATATGCCCTGTACATGCTAGTTAACCCCTAATGTTTTAAATCCATTAAAAAATAACCTATTCTTCAAGAGATTTGGGAGTAAAAGAAGCAGATCATGAAACTGCACCAAAACAAGAGCCCAGAACAGTTTTGTGTAATACAAAGTTATTTTTTTTTAATGTTTTCCTTCTGTCCTAACAGTACCAAAGGGGTTCCTGCTGTTTGCTGCTCAGCCAGCAGCTCTAGGCAGACCATGCTCTTCTCTTCTAATGTGGCATGGCTCACACAACTCCACCTGCTTGGTATGTTTTGTCAATAGGCCTAGAATTATTTAGGTGTTAATAGGTGGTATTTGACGCAAATTTTAAGCAAGTCCATGGAACTCCTCATGGGCTGCCTGGTGACGGTGCTGTATTTTACTGTGAGTGCAGTTTCCCACAGTGAGCTCCTGACCTTTCAGAAGCATGTCCAGGGAGACCTGTCAAAGATCTGAATGGCCTTCTTCCCCAGCTCCTTCCCCTCATCACTTCCCTTTGTGGATACTACTGTCAAATCCAATATGGCTTTGGAAAAAACTTTTCCAGCTTTTGTTCTATGACAAGAGAAAAGTCTCTTCAGAGAAGATTTGACAGTTGTGAATTGCTACCTTGTAAGCAACTTGGAAACATCTAACTGGATATTTTACTGACAGTGCAGGTATTCTGAATTATGTTTTTAAGAGGCCTAATACTATTTTATATACCTGGAGAACTGCTTTCATGGAAAGACTGCTGTGGAAAAAAATGTAATGCTGTTGTTGATATGGGCACCATACCTGTCAGAGAATGTTTTCTTTCTCTTCCTTGTAGTAATTCAGAAATAGGTGTGGAAATCTTTAGAGAAGAAGGGCAGTATGGCTGGCATGTCTCAGAATTGTGTGCACATGAGATGCACAATGTGCTCGTGATTATCATTTCCTAAACATTTGACTTTGTACAGGAAGTTACTTCTATTTAAACACCTTGCACCCCTCCATTCTGATTCAGATCTCTGTCAGCTGGCTGACTGGAGCCCATGGAAACCGCAGAGGTGCTCTAGAAATGTGAAACCAAATGAGTGTCAGATGCAAACCTTTGTTCAATTGACATGAAACAATCCCTCACCTGAATGTTACACATTGACAGGACAAGGGGTAATGGCTACAACCTGACAGAGGGCAGGGTTGGATGGGATATTGGGAAGAAATTCTTTACTGTGAGGGTGGGGAGGCCCTGGCACAGGGTGCCCAGAGAAGCTGTGGCTGCCCCTGGATCCCTGGCAGTGTCTGAGGCCAGGTTGGACAGGGTTTGGAGCAACCTGGGATAGTGGAAGGTGCCCCTGCCCATGGCAGGGGTAGGTTTTTTAGCTTTAAGGTCCCTTCCAACCCAAACCATTCTGTGATTATGTGCGAATCTGACAAGGCTTTTTAAACTTTACCTTGTGTGACGTGACAGGGTGTCTTGTGATATCTTATTGCCCGAGTTATAGTGTTAAGGTGGGCTACTCCTTTTTTTTTTTCTTTTTTT